>JZKD02S0053960.1:86006-190082 GCA_000966675.3 Picea glauca | reverse complement strand
TTTTCCACACCTCCAACATACCCTTCCAAACTTTCCAGGAGATTTAGATCTACCCTTAGACTTAGATCTCCCACTTGAGAAATTAGATCTATTTCTTTCCTGGGAACATCCTCTTTCAAATAATGCGTTTGTGCTATGTCCTTCCATATTCTTTCGTCTCATCTCCTCCGACAACGGGGATGAGACCACTTCTTCAAACTTCAAAGAAGTTGTATTACTACCTATGGCCACAACCAGACTATCCCACGAGTTTGGTAAACAACACAACAAACTGATACATTTCTCTTCATCTGAAATTTTAATCCCAACAGATACAAATTGACTTACCACAGTATTGAAGGCGTTCAAATTCTCTTCCACCGAGTCTCCATCTCTCATCCTCAAGTTATACAACTTCTTTCTCAGGAATAGTTTATTTACCAGGGACTTAGACTGATACAAATTCCCCAACTTTTCCCATAAATCCTTGGTTGTAGCTTCTTCTGACACATTCAGTAATACTGAATCAGAGAGACACAATCGGATTGTGCTCTTTGCCTTCCGATCCAACTTTTTCTAGTCATTTGCAGAAGTTCTTGTAGGTGAAATACCTGGATCTACCACGATCCACTGATCTCTATCCACCAAAAGATATTCCATCTTGAGCTTCCACAGCTCAAAGATTTTCCCATTAAAATTTTCGATCTCCATCTTCGAATTGCTTGCCATTTATTTTCACCTGAAAAATAATACCACAGATCTCCCACTGTAACAAGGCTTATTACAGTCCCGAGCCAAATCCTTGAACACAAAGGTGTCCCCCTGAAGCCAATAAAACTCTAATACCAAATGTAAATTCTAACCTTGTACAATATCTACTACAAACTGATATTCAGAAAAGAACATAAAAGATACAGTGGCAAATACAAACCATACACAGAGATTTTCACCTGGAAACCCAAACCGGGAAAACCAACATATATTATATTCATACCTCATGTTACATTGTTTACAATACAATATACATATAAATCCAATGACATCCAAAAACCTAACCCAATGACCTGGATTAGTCGAAAACCCTAATTCCTTAACCAGAAATAGAAAACCATCGGCAAAAAACCATGTGCCGAAAAACCACCTAAATAAAATGTGGTCCCGGAAATATGTCGTCTCAGTGCAAATTTGTTTTCGGGGGCACTGCTGTTGCACCCCCCTCTAACCCCCTTGCGCACCTGGCACAGATTCTCAAACATTACTACTCATGCAAAGAATATAACACATACCCAACACTTCCTTCAACCCAATGTTTAAATGACCATGGGCTTGTAACCTCAGGCTTATTCTTCATTTGTGATTCCCCATTAAGCTCCTTATATTACTATATGAATTTCTCTAGAAACACGTCTTTCGTGCTTCATAATTCATCCCCCTTTTTTTTTATCCCCCATACGTCCAATGTTGGGACCATGTTCTCCAGGATTCGAGGCTTTGAAGATTTTCTTCTCTTCACCAAATTATTGTTATCTCCGAACTGATATCTTCCAGAGTGTTACATCTCAAGAAAATTCAATTCATGGTTTTTAATCCTCGTAATTGATCATGATTTCGGATCAATGGTCTGATCATTCTCTTAAAGGACTCATTTCTCACAATTTTCTTATCCTTATCCAATGGATGGGATTCAATCGTGATATGGAGGATTTTCATTTTCTCCTGTAATTCCCATTCGGGAGTTTTTTTATTTTATAACCTTCCAATTCTCTCAGACTAAATTTTGCTAAAGTGTGTATAGTTTAGATGTTTGTCGCATAGATACACAATTCAACGATTCAGATCAAAAGTGCACTGCCTCTACCAGGTTAATATTCATGCATGTTACTTTGTGCTTTAGGATCTTTACCATGGATCTTCCTCCTTGATGAATGGTCAGATCTTATTTTGGGGCTACGACACTCTAGGACTCTGGGTAACTTGAACTTTAAAGTAGTTCAATATCTCTGGATTTTTTACCTACCGAATAGGTCATAGAGTACTAATGACCACTTTTTGTTAGTTAAAACCTCATGCTTACTCTATTATTCCACTATGTTTGATCCATGGTCAATAATTCTCCCGAATTATATCAACGTTTAACATTACTTCGTGATTCTGGCCTTCGGCGACTAGCTGATAATAGAGGCTTAGATATCCCCGAAGTTAGTAATCCCAGAGTGATGTTATTTGTGATGTCACTGTTGACATGGAACTGACTGAGTGGTTTCCATGTGTCACCTAGATTAATGACTTTTGTATACATAAAGTGGCAACTAGAAGTTGACACTTTTCACCATCTGATTGGGCCACATGTCCTTACTAACATGGTATTGTTGACGTGGATCTCCTGAAGTGTCATATGTATTTGTCCTTTGGATTATTACTCTACATCGAATGATCTAGTTTTCACTTGAATTCTTGATCCAATGTTCCTCATTCACTTCAGGACTTCGGGGCTCTAGACTTAGAGTAAATTTACATGTTTCAGACTCCTTTTTGTTGAAGTGATCAATGCTAAAGTTGACTACCATTGGACTCACCTATCATCATCCAACGGTTACCATGTATTGCCCAGATTTGATGGCCCTCATTCACTTTGGGAATTTGGGGCTATGGCGTTCGGGTGAACTTAGTTGTTTCAGACTCTTTTTCACCATAGTAGGTCAATTTCAAAGTTTACCACCTGATCCAGTAGCTCATATTCCTCCCAAGGAGATATTAGATCAATCGTCTACATGAGTTCATTTAATATGAGAATCTGGGATATTGTGGCTTACCCTGTCCTTCCACTAAACTCAATCGGATATTTGAGAATTCATTTGAATTCCCTCCTTTATATAATGATTGGTGAGATTTCGTGACTTTGTGACTCCGTGAGTTTGTGCCTTTACATTATCTTCAATGTTCACCGAAGTGGCCAATTTTCGAAGTCCCAAAACTTATGCTATCCTTCCACTTCGCTTCGATCAATGATTCTAACTAATATGATGGTTACAATTACTCCCAAAATTTTAATCGATGATTATATTTCCACGATCCTTCACAAGGAACTCTTTTGTGTAGGCTCTAACTTCTGGGTGATCTAACTATCCAATATTTTCCTAAGAACTTTCTCAACATACATGATTCTTCCTTGATTCTTTTGGAGTTTTACTATGGGGATTTCAATCCCGATATCACTTTTGCAATGTGTTCTCCCTTCTAAGATTTCCTTCATCCTTTCCAAAGACCATAACATTACATGCTCTGATTCTATGTTTGTATTCTTTATATAATCCTCATGCTATCTCTCCTGAGCTTTAGGAACATAGGATCATTGTTGATCCTATCATGATCAATAGTGATTAGGAATTTCTTCTTCCCCAAGGTGATCTTTCTTTACCTATTATTATTGTACATGTTTGACTCACGTTTCCATCAATGAAAGAACATAATCAATAATTCCAACATGTTGAGTATTTACCAACATGTAATACATCAAAATGAAGGGACCAACAATCTTGTTCCACGCTTGTTGACTCACCCTTGAGTAAAGTTTGTCTTGTTTCCTCAAATGAAGTTCCCAACTATGGGATAAACATTGATATAAACATATCCTAACCCATGAACCGACACCTAATCATGAAATTTACCACCACATATGATAGGTAAACTGAAGATAGGTTTGACCCACCATAAGAAACAATGAAAAGGTTTTTTATATGTACATATTAGACCTATTTTGGAGAGTGTAAGTTCCTCATATTGTTATTTCCAACAAGAGATATTAAGAGTCTTATTGAGATTTCTTCAACATGCATCTATGTTACTGTTGTTATCTAAATTGAACTCCTAGGTTTGTTAATGTTACTACCCATTTTTCTAATGGTTGTAGCACAACTACCATGTGTAACAATATTTCATCCCTACAAGATGGTTCCTAGTTACTTGATAGGCGTCGCAAGATTGAGCATATTCTAAGTATTTCATGATGTCTCTAGATACTGCTAATCTATTAATATATTTCTTGAGAAGAATATTTTATGAATTTATTGCTTGAGAAAGCTCTCATGCGACAAAGGGATGAAATGATGGAGAATTTTTCCCACATCCTTCAACGCCTACCGATAGCATTAGGTGCATCTTCATCCAGCGTACACTTTGGAAGCACCTCTTCTTTCAAGGTACCACTTAATTTTGATATACCTGTATTTGAAGGTTAGATAGATGTAGATTCCCTAGACAAATGGTTAAATCTACTATAAGGTTATTTCTCTATTAAAAAATTTTATGACAAGTAAAATATCACCTTCGCACTCCTTAAGGATATCCCGCATGTCAAACATTGGTGGGAAACTTACTGGAAGCAAATTTCCATGGAGGAGTCTGGAATATATGGGGCCAAGCCCACTTGGGATTTTTGTGTGGATGCAGTCAAGGAACAATATTACCCTGTTGGAAACTATGAATACCAGTACATGAGATGGACCATGCTGCATCAAGAAAGGAGCCAAGCAGTGCTGGAGTTCAGTAATACCTTTTATACCTTGTGCACCAAGCTGGGTATCAAAGAATATGAGTGAAATTTGGTTCTGAAATATTGTGGGGATCTACACAGATACATCCAAACTAAAATGGATTTTCTAGACATCTCATCACTCAGTGCTTATTATTGATGTGTTGTTAAAATCAAACAAAAATTTAAGCACAAGAACAAGCGGGAGTTCGAGTTTGCAAATACGAAACTACCAAAGTATGGTCAAGATGACCCTAACAACCATCCTTTAGAAAACTAGTTGAAGCAATAAGAAAATAAGGGTAACAGAAGGATGAAGAAGGACACTGGAAAGTGGTGCAATTTCCACAAAATCCCCTAGCACAACACCGATGAATGTCACTCAAAATAGTCATTAGTGGTCGAGATCAAATAAAAAGAGCCAAACCCAGATTTAGAATCCGATTCAGAAAATAATGGGAGAAGACATATCATCAACGTAGACCCCATTACTATTGTTGCGACCGAAAAAATTAAACCAGAAGTACCAGGAGATCCTAAGGAGGGGGGAGAACCTTTTTCATTCACAGATGTGGGTGAAGGGAACCCCACTACATTTTGTTGTTGATAATGGAAGCCATAATAACCTCATCCCAACAAAGGTCGTCAAACAATTAGGATTGTCCATAAGACTACACCAACATCCATACAACATTAGGTGGCTTCATCAAGATGGGATATGCATGTCATCCAACAATGTCGATTGTCATATGGCATCCAACCCTTCAAGGATGAGGTATTATGTGATGCTGCCCCACTGGATGTATGTGATGTTCTTTTGGTCCAACCATATATGTGGAAGCACCATGATATTTATGAGTCTTGACCTTGTAGTGTCATTGTTACTCTGGGGGGTCATCTCTACATGATACAAGAGTTATTTCCAACTACTATTCCACCTAAACAGTGTCGCAAGGTATTATCTCATACTACAAAATTCAGCTTCTTCACAATATGTTCAAAAGGTGAACAAAAGAACATTGTAACCACTGCAGCCTCAGTCCAAGCACCTTTTGTTCAACATAAGCAGGCCGAAAAGATTAAATCCAAGCACAAGGATTCCTTATACACATATTCATATCATGTATCCATACTAGTTAAAGGGTTTGAACCCTTCCAACCCCAGGTTCATGACAGCCTTCAACAAGCTAAGCAGTGCAACTTCTCCAGCAAGGAAAGCAGGTCATTAAGGTTCAGATTCAACAAGCATTTTCCCCTCTTCCCCGAGAACTCAACGCAATTGATACCATTGATTCCTAAGGAGGGAGGATTCATCCAGGAGGATATTGGTGGCCACCCACCTATTTCCATTGGATCAAAACATCTTTCTAGAAACTTACTAGTTTTAGCAGTTTTTCGGTTCCTAAACTTTTGGGGCCATTTTGATGGCCTAAATGAAGTTTTTTTTAGATTGACCACCTAATTAATAATTAAAGGATTTGATTGACTACCCAAAATGAATCTCCTCGATGATACCTCTCCAACGATAAATTGTGCACCCCAAACGAAGATCGTATGCCAAAGTTACGCCCTCGAGAAGTTGATACACCAAACAACCCAAAATGGGGTCCACAAAACTATTGGATTTTCATCTTCGGGGGTAGGGTTTTGGATTTTATTTGTTTTAAAAAGGCCTTGGAGCCTAATTGTAACAATCACCTTCTTGTGAATGCAAGTAGTCATCACATATCTTTTGAGAGATAAGTTGCCACCATTCTAGCGAGTCTTTCACTCTGTATTTCTATAATTTTGTACATTTAGCTCATTAATAGAAATTGTGTATTATTGTATATTTGTGCCTCTTGTTATATTTATGCTATATATATGTTATATTATTGTCTCTCTTTCAATATATCTGTATATTTATGTGATATATATCCGCTCTCATTTCGTGTCGAAAATAATCCATTTCAATTTCCTATTTACTCTAATTAGTTTTACTATTAATCCCAATTCATATGAAGGAAATTTGAAAATAGGAAAAGTCAGATAAATTATCATCAATTATCTAGATGTATCTTTAATAGGTAAAATCAAGTTAGCTATCCATAATTTCTACTATTAACACGAGTTAATATCAATTGAATGGACAATCAAGGGAAATTTGGGACAATAGTTGTAATTTGTAATTGGGTTTGAGTAAAATGCATTTTATTTTATTATTCAAAAATAATAAAACACCAATACATAACTTAGGTAAACTCATAAATAACTTGTTTTATCTCAATCAACATGTATCACCTAATTTATCAATTATTGTGTTATTGATAATCATTATGTTAATTTTGTTTGAAAAAAATATATCACATTCTCTATACTAATGATGAAATTAGAATTTTCTTATGTTATAAAAATACATAATTACTTAATACTAAATGTGAATAAAAGTTCTTTATGAAATTACCCATAATGATCCTATTTTCCCAATTAAGTCCAATTAACCAATCCATAAGGGGAAATAGTAGATCATGATGGAAACTTTTGTATAGTGGGTACTACTCAATCTCCACTAATACATTGAGATATTAGTTACACATAACACACAAAAAAGATTTTTACACTATTAAGAAAACAAGAAAGGAACAATCTAAAATACAAGAACATGTAATGCACTCATGTTGAATAGATTTTCATGACTGATCATTGAGTTGGAAGCAGAAGAGAAGGAGGACATTATATAGAAGTGAACTTGCACACTTAATCCAGATTATTTTGAGAATGAAATAAAGGCAAATATATAACAACAAAATATACAGATATATTGTGATAAGCATTGAGATAAAGTGATGCACAATTTTTATTAATGAGGGAAATGTATAAAAAATATAAAATTATAGAGTGATTGACTCACCGGAATGGTGACGGCTTATCTTTGATAAGAGATGTGATGGCTACACTCATTCACAAGAATATGATGATGTTTACAATGAGGCTTTAGAGACATTTTTAACATAAAGAAAATACAAAACCCTAAACCATAAGATGAAATGCCAAAAGGTTTGTGGGTCCTGATGGGGGTAGTTGGTACATCAACTTCCCAAGGGCATAACTTTTGCATACGACCTTTTTTTGGGTCATTCTATAGCTCTTCGGAAAGGTATAGCGGAGGAGTACATATTTGTTTTATCCCAAATGATGCCTTTTCCTATCGTATGGGTGTTGTTGTGCCCCAAAATTGTCATTTTTGACCTCAAAACGACCATGAAAGTTTAGGACCCAAAAAACCGTAGAAAACTACCAAGGTTTTAACCCATGTTTTGAGCCAATGGAATAGGTGGGTGGCCACCTATTTAATCCTAGATGAATCCTCCCCCATTATGAAGAAATGGTCTCCATTGCATCAATTCCACGGGGAATAGTTTGTTGAATCTGAACCTTAGTGAGTTGCTTGTCTTTTTGAAGAAGTTTTCATGCTTAGCTTGTTGAAGGTTCTTATGAGCCTGTTGTTGGAGGGGTTGGATATGTTTAACCAATATGGTTGCATGATCTTCCTAAGTGTGGTATGACTCTGTTGGTGAATATGGAACATGAAGAAAATGAAGGGAGTTATCATAACTTGGTTTGACTGGGAAGTGTGGAGGCACCCCCATAGGTGCACTAGGAATATCTTGGTGCTCTTATACAATATTATTGATCTGCTTCTGCTTGACATAAGGGTATTGGGACAAGGTTGAAATGGTTGTGGTTTCCTTCTCTTATCACCAAGTTGTGAAGAGGATAAACTTTGTGGTATGATCGATTACTTTGTGGAACTATTTTGTCTATACAATAGTCGAAACTACCTTTGGTATCCTGTAGGGATAACCCCTCAAAGTAATGATGATGCTACATGGTCGAGACTCATAAAAAAAATAATGCCTCCGCATATATGGATGGCCTAACATAAAATCACAGACTTCAAGTGTGGAAACATCACACAATACCTCATCCTTGAAGGGCTTGATGTCGTATGACATGTGACACCATTGGCTCAAACGAAGATCTCGTCCCCGGTGGAGCCATCCGATGTTGTATGGCTACTAGTGTGGTGTTTTCATTAAATCAAAGTGCTTGATGAAATTTTATAATATGAGGTTCTTCTATCTTATTCTATCAACAATAAAATGTAGCGGGGTCCCCTTCATCCATTTTTATGAATGGAAAAGATGCCCCCCCTCCTCAGGATCCTTGGGTTCTTTTGGTTGGATTGTTGTAGTCATGACAATAGTAGTGGGTTGTGCATCAATTATCTATCTCCTATTATTATTTCTTGAATCAGAGTCTTAGTCAGGGCTTGGATTTTTTTCTTTGGGCTTGGCTACCAATGACTATTTCGAGCGACATTCATCGATGTTTTTCCATGGTATATTGTGGAATTCACACCACTTCTGAATGTCCTTCTTCATATTTCCATTACCCTTATTTTCATGCATCTTAGACTGGTGGTCTTGAGGTTGATTGTTCTATGAGTTAGGGATTCCTTTACCATACTTTGCTTGTTGTGGATTTGCAGAACTGAACTCCCTCTTATTCATTTTCTTAAATTTTTGCTCAATTTTGACAGCATATCGATAAGTGGCTCCAAGTGATGAAATTTCTAGAAATTCCATTTCATTTTGGATGTACTTGTGTAGAGCCCCGTGGTATTTTAGAACTAGATTCCAATCAAATCTATGATACCCAGCTTGGTGCACAAGGTATGGAAGGTTTTTGTGAACTCTAACACTGTTTGGTCCCACTTTTGATGCAACATGGTCCATCTCATGTACTGGTCATCATAGTTTCCCATAGGGTAATATTGCTTCTTGACCGCATCCATAAAAAAATCCCAAGTGGGCTTGGCCCCAAATACTCCAGACTCCTTTGTGGAATTTTTCTCCTAGTAAGTTTCCCACCAATGTTTGACATGGGGAAGAGTCTTAAGGAGCGCAAAGGGGATCTTTTATCTATCGAAAAAATTGTGGACAAAAAAATAGCCTTCTGGCATATTTAGCCACTTTTCCAAAACATCCACATCGATATGACATTCAAATATGGGAATATCAAAATTTAATTGTACCTTGAATGGGGAAGTGTCTCCAAAGTGACTGCTTGATGATGACGTGACTATTATTGATGACAATAGTTTAAAGATTTGGGAAAAATTTTCCATCATCTTGTTCATCTGTTCCCCGAGCAATTACATACGCAAAACTTTGATGGGATATTATGCTGCCTCATTCCTATTCTCTTCCACCATGGGAGGCTCCTTGGGTTGGAGATAGCGGATTTCCTCAAGAGAAGCTAGCTCGAGACCCAACTCTCTATATAATATGAAAATAGGGGGATGACTTGTTATTATATGCAAGCACCCTCTACTTCATTAAAATAAACTTTTCAGGACCTTGCTCAATGTGCTAAAATATGCAAGATAGATTATGTGCCAAGTTTATGCATCTTCTTTTAAATGTTCATGTGTGGGGAATTTTTCCTTTAAATGGTTAAATATGTGTTTTAAATAAATACACTGCAAACATGACTTGCAGCAATATGATAAAGGAGTTCACCCCTCTCTGGGCTACATCTCCTTGAGCCTCCATCAATGGACTTGGCTCTTTGGGATTAATTTGTCAAATATTATTTTACAAGATTATGCTCAACTCCAATGGAAATACTAACTGTACCATTGGGTTCAGAATACATAAAAACCCCAAAAATGACTAATAGAACTCTGAAAACAGATCATGGCTCATCCGGGCATGATCTCTTCTACATGTGGCCTTAAGCTTCCCTGAGCTTCCTTGTGAAAAAACACCTATAAAAGTCCTCAAATGGATCTGAAGCCTATCCCAATGTGTTCATAGCATAACAATTAGCCAAAAATGACTATTCAATCACATAAAATAGACATGGGCTCATCTGAGCATGACCTCAATCAATGAGGGCTTCAAGCTCCCTAGAGCTCTCTAAAACTTCAATGGTGTAAAACCTGTAAAATAAGTCTTCAAATTCCTTTGAAAACAGTGCCAATGGATTTAGAACGTCCAAAAACCCCTAGCTGGGCTCTTACAGCACCTCATTTGGCAAGAAAATGAAGAAGATAGGCCTCTTGCCATTTTCTTCCTTCAAGCATGCTGTCTCTGGTTCGCCAAAACACACCTCTGTACATCCAACCCAGTACACATGCAAAAAATCGTGCTAAAACCTAGCACCGACACATAACCGTAAAATGGGAGAAACTGTAGGACGGTTAGGGCACGCCTAGCCCCTAACCGCCAAGACTGTGGGCATATGGGTCACCATGTGACCTCGTGCATATACAAAAAGGGATAAAACCCAAAGAAAATAGTTATGTGCCAAGTGTCGGTGCATTTTAAAAATCCCACACACAAATAACCCGTCGGTCATATGAAATGATAACATAACCGCGGGCTTAACCGTTTGAAATGTGGTAGTGTTAACAGTTTGAATTATGGTAGTGTTAACCGTTTGAATTATGGTAGTGTTAACCATTTGAATTATGTGCGTGTAATGTGACAAAGGGTCATATGGTAAACAATACAACTGCGGGCTGGGGCTAAGCACCAACCCGACCCCCGTGCCAAACTAAACATTAATCAAACTTAAATATAATCGAAACCATACATATAACAAGGAACATAGTATGGAGCGTTGGCAGGGTGGACTTTGCAAAGAATTTTCATGCACGTGGAGGTCACGGGGTCGAGTCTGGTGGACTCCATAAAGTTTTAAACAACCAAACCAATAACAGGGTGCCACATGGCAACCCACAACTAGGCCATGTGTCACCAAACCACTTGCCATGATAATGCCATGTGTCCTCAAATTATTCATCCAAACTGCCAACTCAGCACATGCCACGTGTCATACGGCTCTGCCACATCATCATACGGACATGCCACATTAGCATCCGTACGGACTGTATGGACTGTATAGTCAGCACAATTTTTTTTTACCTGTTTGACGATTCGAACAGATCGCGATATCTCACTCATCCGACGTCCGTTTGAACCCAAATGAGTTGTGTTGGGTTCGTGACGATGAGGGATATGCACCCATTCATTTTGAGGAAATTCTGAGAACTTTGATTTTTGAGCTAAATTTTGACCCCTGGTCCAGATTTTGATCACTATACCCTAACCTCGTTGGGGACATGCAATAAGAAATGAAAAGGAGTAGCCTTCTTTGATACCACTGATCTGGACTATTTTGAGAACAAATGAAGGAAGAGATATAAAAATGAAATATACAAAGATATTGCGATAATCATAGAGATACAGCGGTGCACAATTTTTATTAATGAGGAGAATGTGCAGAAATAGTAAAATTACAAAGTGAATGACTTGCTAGAATGGTGGCAGCTTATCTCTGAGAATATATGTGATGGTTATGCTCATTCACAAGAAGATGATTTTTACAATGAGTCTCTAGAGGCCTTCTTGACATAAAGAAAGTCCAAAACCCTAACCCTAGAAGATGAGACACCGAAAGGTTTATGGGCCCCAATGGGGGTAGTTGGTACATCAAATTCCCGAGGGTGTAACATTTTCATACAATCTATGTTTGGGGAATTCTATAACTCGTCAAAAATGTCTAGTCGAGGAGTACATATTTCATTTTTTCCAGACGTTGCCCAAAAAAGTTCGTTTAGGGCCTCAAAATGACCCCATAAGTTCGGGACTTGAAAAACCATAAAAAAACTGCTAAGGTAGAAACCCATGTTCTGAGCCAATGAAATAGGTGGGTGGCCACCAATTTCCTCCTGGATCAACATTGAGGCTAGAAAAAACATTTCCTTATAGTTTACAATTGAAAATGCATTAATATATCTCACTAAGAAATATATAAAGCTTTGAATGTACTTGACATTTCAATGAAATTAAATACATGGAACTAACATCAAATCAATATAAGTAATACAAAGGTAAGTAAATACAAAGGAGGGGTAAATTGGGTTTTCTACTCTTAGGATTTTATTTGGTTCAAACTTTCTTAATGGTTTTCAAAAATATTCTATTCATTCTTCTACAAGCGAATTAAGAAGAAGTCAATTTACAAAATGATTTACCCTTTGAATGATAGAAATTAATAGTTACATTGTTGTAAATTTGGAACACATTAAATTTGTGATCCATGATCAAGTGCAAAGGAATCCCTCTTACATGATTATAGTTCCTCTTAGGGGTTTTACATCAAGAATAGATCCACAATATAGAAAAATATTAAGATGTTCATGATTTGGGTGCACAATTAGTGATCAAAGTGCATTATATGAAAGATAGTGTGTACCCTAACCAAGTTTCATGTTGCCAACTCACCCATATGGATATTGACCTTATTTAAGTGTATTCACATGTCTTTTGAATAGACACATGCATGGGTCATAATGAAGAAGGAAAATTTAAAATTAACCAAAGTTACTGGGAATTTCCTTTAACTTCATAGTAGGTAGAACACATGGAAATGCTTTCCATGAATAACATTATTTGACATATACAAATATAATTGTTCGTGCTAAATGGATAAAATGTGATAGTTGCGATTTTTTATTCCCAATTCATCATATTTGTCCCTAATAAGGATTTGTATGGAAAAATCCTAATCAACTTTAATTAAGTGATTTATTAGGGAAAAAATGGAGTAAATAGTGGTAATTTCCTTTATGTAGCCCAAATTAATATGTATATTTAGCCAAAAAAAAAAACATAAATTGAATATTAGTTAGGGAAAATTGGGTAAACTAGGGGTTGTTGGCTTGATCAACCCTAATTTCCACTATTTTTGCTATTTACTTCAATCGACCAATTTATTAGGAGAAATCAAAGAACAATTATAGGGAAAATTGGGGTTTCTTGGACTAATTTGAACATATCTTGTTCAATTAATTCTAATAAACCAATTCATACAATTGAAGTAGGATTAAAGGTACAAGGTAAGAAATGATATTGTCTAACTATTCTATATTTTTGCTCTTTTAGTTAGAATCCAACGAAATAAATATGCATGAAATCACAATTCTTTGTTGTTTAAATTACATTTTCGAATCGAGAAATGATGTTGAAAAACCCTAGAGAACTATTATTGTATATAATTAACTACTTGGGAATGTCCATATGTCAAGTAATCTTCAATTAGTGTAAACAAGAAAATCAAGGTAATTATCCATAATTTCCCATTTTTCCACCCCATTAACGTTGATTGCACGAGTAATTAAGGGAAATTTAAAGAAATAGTTATACTTGTGGATAATTATGACATTTTTTTATAATATATAATAACATATTTCAAGAACTCTTTAATTAGGGTAAACACGAAAATGAGGGTAATTATCCATAATTTCCCATTTTTTCATCTATTAACATTGATTGCATGAGTAATTAAAGGAAACTTAGAGAAATAGTTATACTCATGGATAATTATGACATTTTTTTATAATAAACAAGGTTGCGTGGCAACGTAGTCCCTGCCAACGAGGTTAGAAAGAAAATTGTGGAAAATGGGGTGGAATTGGAAATGACTAAAGTGTTTAGTTCAAAATGTATATCACGGAAATGTTGTGTGCAACATGTATATCATGGAACATGGGGAAAAAGTAAATGATGCTTGGCATGTAGAGCACCATTTATTTTTTGAAGGTATATAACAAACATTTACTTTTTGAAAGTATATAAGAAAGTACAAATTTGTTGATAGTGGAAGAATAAATTTAGAAATTTAAATGCATTTTCCATATAGACCAGTGAAAGATAAAACTATATGAAGACATAAAATTAGAAGGAGATAAGAAAAATAAAAATTTAAATGCATTTGTGAACAAGGGGTATAAGTAAATGATGCTTGCAATGTAGAGCACCATTTATTTTGAAATATATAAAAAATCAAAAGGTTGTTACATATAAAAAAATAAAATGCATTTGTCATACAGGTTGTTGAAAGATAAGAATGTATGAAAACATAAATGTAAAAGGAGATAAGAAAACATTTTTATTTGAAATATGTCAAAAAATAAAAGTTTGTTACATACTACTGGAAAATTGGAAATATAGAAAAAAATTAAAGTCTGTCACATATAAATTGGAATTTCAATGCATTTGTCATGTAGACTAGGATTGGGGCTCCCGCGGACCATTAGAGAAATATGTACAAGAAACAATATTGTAGAAAGAAGGTAGAGTGCAATACCTACAAAAAAAGTAAATGGAAAGGTATAAGTGTTTGCCTACACATCTGTATTTAAGAAAGTGGAATAACTGGGTTGATAAACAAAGCAGGATGCGATCAATAGAATTACAATGAGGGTACATATGAGGCCTTTGTCTATTTGCTTGTGGCTTCCGTTTCATTGATGTCACCGATGACTGCGGTTTCAATGATGTTGTCGACGACTGTTGGAATCCTAGAAATTGCATGTTTCCTTTTTTCGACGACCTCCTTCAATTGTGTTTCACGCCATTATTCAATGTAGCTTCTCATTGGGGCGACATTGATCTCATTCCATATTTTTATGTTGAAAATATCATTTTATAATTCCTAAAAGTCGATAGAAAGATTACATAGAGCTTGATGAATTTCCTCATTCTGTACTGAATATTTGACTAGCCAGTCATGGACGTGAGCTTGATCAAATTGAAGGATGTTGTAAAACTTTTCCAGAGACAAGGCCTTAAACATAACAACCTTTTTATCAAACTCTTGCCTAGTTAAGGGCAAGGAGTTTGCGATTAAGTCGAGGTCTTGGAATTCATTGGTTTTCCTGGCTAAGTATATATTTGACAGCCTTGTGAATAATTTATCTTTCTTCGATATGGCTTGTTCACATGACTGAACAATGAGATGCAGGTTCTTCACTTTTTCTTTCCAACACGAATTTAGTTGACCGATATGGTTTTTGGATGGAATATCTTGTTCTCTTATTTTTGTTTCTTTCATATTGTTGACAGTGGTGTCAAAAGGAATGACCGTTTTTAAAAATAAATTTTCTTCATATTTTAACTCGACCTGCAAATGTTCGAGCAAACTATGTGCCCTGGTTCCAAGGGAAGTGATGTTTTGTGATATTTTCCATGCCTCGGTAACTAGTTCGATTGTGTTTTAGATATTATTCTCCACATATCCTTTACAAGATGTGAGTACGGTGGAGGATGCTTTTATGTTGGATCCAGGGGTGGCAGGCATGGCTATTTCCAAAGGATCGATAAGCAATGACATAGGAATGAAAGCATCTTCCAACTCCTTGAACTAGTCCTTCAGTCTGGAATTCTCGGTCTCGATGCCTCCAATGGAATGATGAAGTTCTTCTCCACTTGTGGTTTGAAGTTGAAAGATTTGGGGTGGTCCCATGTTGGCAAGGTGAACCTCTTAACGAGATTTTCCTTTCTTATTTTGAACATATTTTTTTTCAATTATCAATTTTTTGGACTGGCTATAAAAAGTAGCGCTCTAGAACATGAAGGATTCATCTTCCTCAAAATTTTTGATAACAGATATGTCCATTGGATGGATACGGTGGATGGAATGTACAGGTTGATCAAGGAAGCAGATCATGCTATCTAGATCAGTGTCAATTTCCATGTTCTCACTTTGAATTTCCATCTCTTCTGCCTGCCCCACATTTTTTTTTCTCTTCTTCTCTACTGGAATCTTGTGAGAAATATCAATTTTAGAATGAGGAGGGTCGTTATCTCCTCCTCCATTTGAAGAAATATGAGTTTCTTTGTTGCTGTGGTGGACCTTTGGAGCGATGCTCTAATATGTCGTACTTTTTGGAGTGTTATTTTCTGATTGAACACTCTTGTCACCGGGGCCTTACCCCTGTTGCATGTACAATTTAGTGCAGCTTTGCACTGTGTCTACATCACCGACATCAGAGGCAGGACCGTTGCCGCCACTGACTCTGATTTTGGGCATGTGTTTATTTAAAAAACAATTGCCTAGGCCAAGTGTTTGTAAATGTTTTCAAAAAATATTATAGGGGTCGAACACTCTTATGATTTCAGCATATCTCAAGTTGGAGATGCTATAATTTGCTGTGAATTCGTCAATTTTGTTGACATTTTTCAACATGAACTCCCCTACTTTCAAAGGAAGAGGAATGAACTGTTTTTTTTTTCTTCGTTTGCAACAAATGGAACCAGTAGTTGTATTGTCGTGCTACTTCTGCAACAAATATTTTGTCTGTAATGTGACATGGAAGGAGAGTAGGTTGTTCTATGGAGCCAAAAATTCTTATGACAGTGTAATTATCCAAATGTTCGAGTGTCCCCTTCTTGTCCAAAAAACTGGTTGCATGTTCAGATATGAGGGGAGAATCTTCTCCTAACAATAAAACTTTGAAAACATGCATGAAGCCATTAAAAACCTCATAAAAATAATGGGAAGCTTTGTGCTTCCATAAGGCTTGGTACCAGAACATTACTGGGTGAAATTCGCAGTTGACATTCTTGGACAGAGACAGTTGTGGAAATCAATAGGCATGCGCTATTGCAAAAACTAAATAGGACGACATACAAAATTTATTTTCCCTTTTGAAGATTGACAATTGGGAACAAATTTCATGGGAAATTAACCTTCCCCAATAAAAAATGGCTTATTCGTTGACTGTGAAATAAAAAATATAAAGGGCCATCTGGGAAATAGTTGTTGTGGAATCTTGTCTCGTTATTCTTGTAAACAACCAGGCAATTTCGTGAAATGGATTTCTAAATGAACTAATCTCGAAGCTTGTAATATCTTCAGGAACTAGAAGAGGGTTTTCCAAAAATTGGGGCAAGAGGTCCAACCCATTATTATGCTTTGCTAGGAACTGCTTGGAATCTTCTCCTCTAAACGTCAATGTTGGCTTTGACAATTTTAGCATCTAGAGGAAGACCCGAGGTGACAAAGAAACAAAAGAGCAGTCCTGTAATGGAATAATTTTTTTTTCTAAAATAAATTTATCGGCACACCAAGAGACGAGGT
This sequence comes from Picea glauca, assembly GCA_000966675.3. Classification (NCBI taxonomy): domain Eukaryota; kingdom Viridiplantae; phylum Streptophyta; class Pinopsida; order Pinales; family Pinaceae; genus Picea; species Picea glauca. The sequence continues at coordinate 172,597 of JZKD02S0053960.1, read as the reverse complement.
CCTTACAGTCAAAAACCTCAGGGACACAGCCTGCACGAGAAATCTCAGAGGTCCAAATTACTTGGTTCTTTGTGGTAGAGGTTGAGTAATAAGAATATTCCCTGGACCACTGGAAGTTCTGGTCCTCGCACCCGAGGATGTTCACTGTATCTCCATAGAACTATTGTCGAGCTGATGCCATAGGTTTATGAGATTGTTGGTTTGCTCCAAATGATGGTTTAAATGAACAATTAGAGCTAATAATGTAACTCTCCACTAAATCTTGGTTAAATTCTTATGAATGGGAAATATCCTCGAGCCTTTCATTGATTAATGATGAAATGTTAGCAGTAAATCTTATTTACTGCATATTTATAAATGTGAAGGTGGTGGGTATGACAAAGAGAAATTAAGGATTGGAGGTTTCGTGAATGTACGAAGGCCATGACGTGTGAACAACATTTCATGATTTTTAAATCAACGCTTGGAAGGGGTAATATAAACCCCCTGCAAATCTTGGTTTAATGCACATCAATAGGATATCTCCTTGAGCCTTTCGCCCATCAATGACAATCTATATGGTTCCTGCATGATGACCTATTAGAATTAAATGCCAGTAATTCCATATTTTGAAACAATATGAGTGTGTGTGTGAGTGTGTGTATATCTATATATATATATATATCTATATATATCTATTATTAGACAAGTGCGAAGGTGACGAAGACGACGGAGAGCAAGGAAATAATGGCAAGCTCTGAAAAGAGGTTTGACAGGATTCAAAAAAAGGTTATGGGGATACTCAAGACAGGAAAGTGTTGCACGGTCAAATTTTATGTATCGGAATTTTGAGTGCAAAATGTGTAAAACGGAAGAGATGATGATGGGGTAGTTCAACGGCGGTTTGTATATTTGAGGAATTCCGATAAAGTCATAATTTTTGAGTGAAAAATGTGTAAAATGGAAGAGATGATGATGGGTTAGTTCAGTGGTTGGTTAGTATATTTGTGAAATTTCAGCAAAGTGGCTAAGTTTGGAATAGGGAAATTGCTAATTGCATGCCAAGAAATAAAATCTTATATATAATTGGCAATTTCTAATTGAAAAGGGGCGCGGGCACAGGAAACAATGACTATGAACTAAATATTTCTTCAACCCACCAAACAGACTATCCATCAAGGAAATTCAAAGAAATGGAGAAGTATGGAAAGCGAACAAACAAGCTTCAAAATAGGGTGAAAATAGTTCCACAAAAGATGCGAGGACTCGACGGTTAAATTGTATTTCTCAGAAGTTTTCAGTGCAAAATGTATACCAAAAAAGAGGGCATGATAGGTGGACAGTAATATGGAAGAGGGTATGATCTGATCCTGGTTGAAAATTTGTATATCGCGGAAGTGATGGTACTTTTCGCAAGCCATGGAACAACATAAGTCCAATCTAGAGCCCACCTACTGGGAATTCACGGTCGGAGAAGTTTGTGGGTATGGAATGGGGAAGTGGTCAGTCGGTGTCGTGATAAAAGAGGATGAGTGCAAGTGTGAACCTGCAACATAGCCCACATGCCCATCCATACATTTTCGAAAAAATGAATAAGTGACGAAAAAGATAAAGTTCGGGGAAAAGAGAAACGAAATAGAATTGCGAATTTGGCGGGAATAGGAAACAACGACCAAGAACTCGATTTGCGAGTTTACTTCATTCTTTCTTGTATGCTTCATCTATCAATTTGTATATCGCCAAACTGCGAGGGATTTTATTAGCCAGCCAACCCACAAGTCTGGCTGCCAATTTGTATAGTGTGGAACTGTGGGTGTTGTTTGCAGGACATAAAACTATAGAGGAAATACTTTGCCCTTTAATATAGCTTCTGTCGGGAAAATGTGATATGGATATTTTTATCACTTTTACATCCATAAACAAAGGAAATCATGAGCCCGCTAGCCTTGGAGCCCGTCTGTCAATTTGTATATCGCGGAGCTCCGAATGCTATTTGGAGGTCACGGAAAAGTAGAAGTGCAATGCTGACCCAGTCAGCGCGCAAGTCTACATGTCAGTTTGTATATCTGGGAACTTTGGGTGGTAGTTGTAGGACACAGAACAATAGAGGGTCAATTTAAAGAAAGTGGTAGTGCTCGTTTGAAACGCGTGAATCCGCCAAGCCGCGCGGCAAGGAATTTTCGAAAAAAAAAATGATTAAGTAACCAGGAAGAGAAACTACGGGGAATAAAAGAGTGGGAAAATAGAAAGGCGAAAGTTAGTTTTCGTAAGCACGAATTGGTTTCAAAGAAGCCCCATTGTTTCAAAACCATCATTTTCTACTAATTGTCAGCAAATTGTTTCAAAACCATCATTTTCTACTAATTGTCAGCAACCCATGCATGTAAGTATGTTCTTTATACATTATTCCATGACTGTAACATATTAACTTAACAACTAAACTTCATTTTATACTAATTGCCAGCAAATGTTTTGTTGAAGATTAGATTTTATTGGAACATGTGGGTGTAGCTGTGTTCTTGATACATTCTTCCATGACTGCAACATATTAACTCAAGTATTAAACTTCTTGCATTATGGGTTCTCAGCATTAAAACTTAATAATTGCATGTCTAGAAAAAAGAATAATGATTTTCCTGCAAGAATGTATATTGGTATTGCTATGTTATATCTGCATTACGAATAGAATTGAACGTTGGTTTGAAACTGTGTAATCCATTTTTTGTTTTCATAAAAGGATGGTGGATTGACACAATACATTGTCATATAATTGTTAGGTGTTCCATATTAGAAAAACTAACCTAAGTAAACACAATATCCAAGAAGTACGAGAGCACTAAACCATGCCAATGAGAACAAGTGTTAAATCCAGAAAAGAAGAAGCAATGAAGAGTCGAAGGAAATTATTTTTTAATAGCAAATCCATTTAAGAAAATAAGAAAAACAACAAGTATTGTACATCTATCCTTAGAAATTGGACCCAGTTCTTCGGGCCAAAACATTGAACGTATCTACGACAAACACAGGCACGAGATCCGCAGTATGCAAGATCCTCACAGTTTTCTCCTCGATGAATCATCATGTGCTAAAATTGATATTTTTTAGAAGCTTCCCATGAGGAAGAAGACAAAAAATGTTGCAAGGAAAATGGAATAGCCCTTAGCTGAAACCGTCTCTGCATAGTCGAAACAAATTCAGGAGCACAGTTTGCACGTGCAATTTCAAAGGCCCAAATTAGTCCATTATGGGTGGAAGGAGATGACTAGTAGAAAAATTCCTTGCAATAGTGAGAGTTTTGGACCTGATTCCCGAAGATGTTAATTGTACATCCAAAGAATAGGACACTAGTACCACAAGTGAATAATTTTTTGGCTTCAAATATATCTCTGGGAGCATCAATAGATCATTACTTTATAGTGAAACTCTTCCCCCCAGAACAGACTAGTTTGGAACTCTAGAATTCCTATTTTTGCACTGCAAAGCAACTATTGCATTTACCGTCAGTTTCTTTTCTGAAACTCCTTTTGGTGTTGTCAGGACCACCATCACTGAGCCGAAAAGTTCCATTCATTATGGTTGATTTCAATTTGGGCGCAGGAGTGGGAACAATCTCTGCATTGCCATCATCCATTGTTGTATCATCGCCCATCAGATCATCTTCTTACAGCTCGGAATTCATGACATCAACCTCTACACTAGCCATGAATGCAAATGGTCAGGTTCTCTAAGTAGGTAGGGTTGCCTTGGAATTCTTTGGCTTAAAATATATCTCTCAGTGTACCAAGGGACCATCTTCTTTTTTTCTCCTGGGTGGAGGGAGATGAGTAGTAAGAATATGCCCTGGAATAGTGGAACCTCTGGCCATTATGCCCCAATGTGTTTACTGTATCTCGATAGAACTACCACCACAACTTAACAAGAATTTTCATTTTCTCAAGACAGTGTTTGAAATGAAAATTAGGGTGGGATAATATAACCCTCCAAAAATTCTAGTTTAATCCGTATCAATGGAATATCTTTTCTAGCCTTTCATTGATCAATGACAATCTCCAAGGTTCATGCGGAATGAGTTGTCACCATCACAACTCACTAATTGCATAATTAGAAAAAAGTGTGAAGGTGGCGGTGACGACGAAGAGAGATTAAGAATTAGAAATTTCTTAAAAGCGCCAACCCGTCGGAGCACAAAAAATAGATTGCATCGTGTTTGAAATGAATACTTGGAAAGGATAACATACTTGTGCGCAAATATTAGTTTAATTTGTAGTAATGAAAAATATTCTCCAGACTTCTGGACATTAATGACAATCTTAACGGTTCCTGCAAGATGAACTACTAGCATTAAATCTTGATTATTGCATATCTGGAAACAAGTACGAAGGAAACGATGATGGAGAATTTCGGCGAGGCACCGAACAACCCGCAAAACCGATTCCAAGGAATACCGAAGTATGGAAAGCGGTCGGGCGGGTTAGAAAATAAGAAGGGCAGAAGATATACCCAGGAGACGTGAAGGGTCGATGGTCATATTTCATCTCAATGACAGATATCGGTCGTCAATTTGTATGTCGCGGAATTTAGGCTGTTGTTTGTGCGTAGGGGAACAACGGAACCGCAATGGCGAGAGGGAAATTTGTATCTTGCTGAACTTGGGGTTCTGTCTATAAAATCATGAGATATTTTTAAAAAGGACCAAGTAAATAGAAAGCGAAAGTAGATGAGATGAAGAGGGGTTTGTTTGCAAATTTGTAAATCATGGAAGTTTGGGTGCTAGATGCAAGGGGAGGAACAATGGAAATGCAATGTTAAACTCACCTATGCAGGAACCCGCATTTCAAAAAGGAAAAGCAGAGAGAAAAGATAAACTAGAAATTTTCAGAAAAAATGAGTAATACACACTAAATATGTACTATAAAGTATGAACATGAGATGTTATAGAGCATCTACAGATTATGCATTCCATACTTAGCCACTTTTTGGATCGTGGTTTCTTGGACTGGTGGGCTCTAAATTGGGCATCCATTGTTCCATGGCCTACAATTAGCATTCAGAATTCCATGATATACAAATTGTCCAGTGGACCAGCGGGGTGGTTCGCTCTAAGTTGCACTCCTGTACAACGTGTACGGATTACGCATTCCATACTTAGCCACTTTTTGGATCGTGGGTTCTTGGATTGGAAGGCTCTAAATTGGGCATCCATTGTTCCGTGGCCTACAAATAGCATTCAAAATTCCACAATATACAAATTGTCTACCGGAACTGCGGGGTGGGTCTCTCTAAATTGCACTCCTTTTGTTTCGTTTCATACAAACAGTACTCGGAGTTCTGCAATATACAAATTGGCATATGGACTCCAGGGTTGGCAGCCTCGAGCATGCAATTGTCTATGGATTCTACTCCCTATTAACTATTGGACATTATCTAAAGACATTCTTTTGAATACTAAATTATTAATATTTAATATTGATATTATACAATTTAATTAGACAAGGAGGTTTGTACAATATGAAACAAGGAAGCAGTCAGTTGATCAGGATGGTGTTATAAAAGTAACTGAAATATGAATACGTGAACCTGCCAACTTCCTTATCAAGAAATTTTTCGAAAAAAAGGAGCAATACATAAAATCTATTTTTAGAAAGAGAGGATATGAGATTTTATAAAGCATGTATTGTTCCCGCATTCCATACTTAACCCAATCTTTGGATCGGGGGTACTTGCTAGTGGGCTCAAAACTAGGCCTCTATTGTTATGTTAGCTACAAATAGCACCCAAGAGTTCTACAATATACAAATTGACAGGCGGACTTGCGGGCTCACTCGCTCAACATTGCATTTCTATTGTTCTGTGTCGTATACAAATTCACAGATGGACTCCAAGGACGGAGGGCCCAACCTTGCGATTGTTTATGGATGTTGATCCCTATGAGCTATGTAACACTACCAAAAAACATTATTTTCAAAACTAAAGTATTAATATTAAATATTGATATTGTATAATTTAATTACATAAAGTTATATAAGGATGTGAAATATCTTATTTCAAAGAAAAACCCACGTATTCGGAAACATGCGTTCCAAAAGTTTTGTATAATATGAAATGAGAAAGAGGTCAGTGTATGCATCCCTCATTCCATACTTGGTCACTTTTTGGATCGCGGGCTCTCGGGCTGGATAGCGGGTTCTCAGGCTGACGGGCTCAAAATTGGACCTTTGTTGTTTCGTGCCCTGCAAATAGCACCCAGAGTTCCGCGATATACAAATTGAGGGTTCTCAGTCTGTCGGGCTCAAAGTTGAGCATCTATTGCTTTGTATCGTACAAATACCATCCAGAGTCCCGCGATATACAAATTGACAGCTGAAGCTGCAGACAGGGTCCTTCAACATTGCAGTTCTATTGTTCTGTGTCTTCTAAACAACATTCGGAGGAAACACGTAATACATAGTAAAGATGTACTTCTAAAAACTATGGACATGATATTTTATAGAGCATGCACGAATTCCTAATTCCATACTTAGCCACTATTTGGATGGCGGATTCTCGGGATGGCAGGTTCAAAATTGGGCCTCTGTTGTTCCGTTCCCTACAAATAGAATCCACATTTTTGCGATATACGAATTCACAAGTGGACTTGCCAGCTTTTTGAATTTTAAGGTCCTCGTGTTCATGTCATAACACAATTGGACTTGAGCCATTTTTTATTCGTTTATTACAATATCAAACAAAGAAGCGTTTGGTGAGGCTGGTGATATAAATGTAAGTGAAATATGAAGTCGTGAATCTGCCAACTTTCACGCCTAGTAGTTTTCCAAAAGACGAGTAATACATACTAAGTATGTACTCTTATAAACCATGGACATGAAATTTTTATAGAGCATGTACGGATCTGCCATTCCATACTTAGCCACATTTTGGCCCGTGGGTTCTCGGGTTGGCGGGCTGAAAATTGGGCCTCTATTGTTACGCGGTCTACAAAAAGCACCCACAATTCCGTGATATACAAATTGACACGCGGACCTGCGGGTTGGCTGGCTAAACATTGCACTTCCATTGTTTCGTGTCCTCCAAATAGCAGTTGCAGTTCCGCGATATAAAAATTGACAGATGGACTCGAGGACTATTGGGTTCAAGTTTGCCATTGTTTACGGATGGTCATCCTATCTAACTTTATCTAAAAACATTATTTTCAAATACTAAATTATTAATATTAAATATTGATATTGTACAATTGAATTACATTAAATTATTAAAGGATGTTAAATCCCTCATTTTTAAAAAAATGAAGGAAAGAAAAGAAAGTAACAATGACCAATTTGAATTTTAAGGGCCTCTTGTTCATATGATAGAACAATTTCACTCTGCAGAGTATATATTTGTTCATTTCAAATTATTCCAGGACATTAATTTTACCAAGTTCATTGATTAAGCAAAAATGCCAAAACAACGACCAATTTGAATTTTAAGGGCCTCTTATTGATATGATATCACAATTGCACTTCACACAATATATATTCGTTTATTTCAAATAATTACAAGACAATAATTTTACGAAGTGCATCGATCAACATAATTTTCTAAAACAAGCCACATACTACATTTGCGTTACAACGCCATAGAAATTTTCAGGCAGATCTGCGGGCCAACAGGCTAAAAAATTCAATTATATTGTTCCGTGTCCTCCAAACAACAGTTGGAGTTCCGCGGTATACAAATTGAGATATGAATCACACAACCAAGAACCAACCAAATTTCAAACAGGCCACAAGCAAGTTCCTAGAAGGTTCCATAGAGCAGGACCCATCAACCTTTGCACGAAACAATTTGATATACAAAGAAAAAATGTTGCTGCATTCATTTTCTCTTGCATCTCGTATATGTTCCTATTAGAAAATAACTGGGGACATGGGATATATGGGGTTTGCTTCCATTCTTACCATTTTTTGGACCCAACAATCTTATGCCTGTGCAATCCCAACTAGCCAAGTCCGACGAACATTCATCTGGATGTTCAAGAAATATTGCAGAGACACATGAGGTATTTTCATTTCTTTCCAAAGTTTGATATATATATTTTTTCCCCTTCTTTAGCCGATATTCAAAATTGCATTGTCCTCATTTAAGGCGAATTTTTTGTGTATCCAAAGCTCCCGCAGCATGTAGACACTGATTGCCTTTTTCTGTAGATACGTTTCATACGACAACTCTGCCAACTTAGGAAGGACATTTTGTAATAGAGGCTTCCTAATCATACAATGCACGGTTGTGTTTCCCACGGTTCATATGAAACCATTGACACAATTTCCATATGTATATGGACATTTTTCATCGCATCGCAGACAATCAATCATATCATCACTTATCAAAGCGGAGGCAGAAGAAGGAGAGTTGAATTTTTCACATACAGGTTCAAAGGGGGTCGAGTACACATTGGCTGCAAATAAAACACCTTCAACATGGGAACGTGAGCATAGGAATTAATACATTGAACAATATAATACACAACTACAACCCCCCCTCCCCTTAAAAAAATAAAAAAATTAAATAGGCTGCAGAAATTCGTTGAAGAATATTTCTATAAGCCAAGTGAGGATGATTTTGTGGATGTATACGCACAACAGTTGTAGAGATAGCTAGTTTCTTCGGATCCTCTACTATATCTTCTCGCAACTCTGTTACAAACGTTGCCTAGGTTGTCCGAAAGATCCTTTCTCTAACATCCCTTTTCTTTGTTATATTTCTGAACAACATAAGTGGAATCTGCCCTTTATGAAATTGTTGTTTGATTGACTAAAACAAATTAGAATACGTATCGAACAATTGTAGATGCAACATGGAACAATGCAATATTTGTGTAACTTACTCGAGATACATGCACATGCGAAAGTAAATGACAAAAATGAATATGAAAAGTGGTACCATTTCCTTGGCATTGTCCGACTCTCCATCCTTTATATGGAGAATGTGTTGCGAGCCAAGTTTTCTCACCAATGTGACAACTGCACCAATCACTCTGATTGGGTAAATATCAGTGCTCTATGCAAGTTGGCTGATAATCGAGTCCGAGATGAAACAATATTCTGAACAAACAACGGAATTTTTTTCCACAATGCTTGTTTCGTTCAGAGAAATAATTCGATCGCAATCACCACGGTCATATACTATTTTCGGCAATATATTAAAATTTGTAATGGATATCCCATTACTCGGAAATATCTTTTCTGCATGTTTCTGGACAAGTTATGGAGGAACAGTCAGTGTCACTGTCATCATGGCTTCCTTGTCTGTCATGTCAGCATACATAATGGATCTAATTTTGTTTTCCTTATCCAAGTAGGTGCTATAGATGATCATTATTTCCCCGACGAACACTTGTCCAGTTCGACGGTTGTTCAAGCCCTCTATTGATAGTACTTTGGATGTTACAACTCTATACATGGTGACAATTTTTGAATAGGAAAAACTAAAGTGAATGGTAGTGTGCATTATTATTAATTTTTTTCTATATTCTTCTTTCAGTGGGATAAATCTACAAGTACACGCATATCTTTGATGAACTATGGAGCCAGAGTTTTGCAACCACACCTCTTAGTCTGTAGAACATGAAACACGTTCAATGTCTCACTTGTACTTGTTGATACTTCTTGTGAGCTTCAAACCATGTATTGCAGATGACATCAACATATCCACCATGCCATAGATGAATATATACCCGAGGATATTTTTTTAGTAAACATAGTAAGAGCAGAGCGTATGCATCTTTACCTTTGGCCTTATTGGTATGTTGATGTCTGGGATGAATGACTACTCATGCCCATGTCACTAGGCCAACTTTTTTTGATGCAAGCATGTGCAGATGAACATCAGGACTAAAGAAACATATGCAGTGTATACTTTCCATCACAACAACCAAATAACTGTAAAATTATATGCATTTGATTTTTTTAACTAGACAAATGTTTGATAGTAAAAAGGGCATGAGGGAGGGGCATCATGGCCAATATGTATATCGCGGACCCTTGGAAGCCAAGGGGTCAATCTTCAACCTGCCAGCCTGGCACCCGTAATCGATAAAGTAGGTAACTATGGAATCAGGTAGAAGTGCGACCACAGATGTGAAACCATTAGTCCACCAACAAGCGCACCAAGGCATTTTCGGAAAGCACACTAAGAAGATGAATTAGAAAACAAAAGGGATAATAGAAAATGGAAAAAGTAAAAATAGGGAGGGAAGAAAGGCCCATTGTTGCCAAGCCATCGTTTTCAATTCTAATATTATATTCCCCCACCCAGTTTTTATATTTAATTTACCAGCACACTTGGTATACCTTTTAGAAGATTGTACCACAGAATGCTTTGCCACTGCACAGAACAATTCATCTCCCTATCCAAGAAACTTGTTCTTTCCAAGGAAGCAATGTCAAATATGCAATGGACATGAAGGCACGTTAGTATGAAGACAAACAACTAAAATAAAGAGAAACATGTCTATTGACACGCCAAAGAGCCCATCGCCATCTCTAGTTATTTTGTTTGTTTAAATGTACCAATGCAGTGAAAAGACAACAGACATGAAGTAGGTTAGTATGCAGGAAGGCATGTAATGAAGATAACTTACCATGTAAGAAGGCACACAACATGTACATATAATAAACTAGGTGAACACATATGCATACCATAAATGAAATACAAAACAACGCAATATGAAATAATAGTACAAGCATGCACCTTTCTATATCCTCTTCAATCGATGCAGTCAAGACTCCCTCGTTTTCTATAGCTAGTGTGTTTGTTTGAATGTGGGAATGCACAAAATACAATGAACATGAATAGAAGCTGGTAAATATGTACATAGAGTAAAACAGACTCAACGAACAGTCTAGAATATAGGCAGAAACATGAACCTTTGTGCTTCTTCATCCATGGCTGTAAACGTGTAATTTTTTTTTCCCTACCCAAAAGATATTACAAGCCACAAAATATCACACAATTGCATGGCCGTAGCTAAATGATTTATGGTTTTGCACAAAAAATTATTTATATATGCTTCCATCGATGGAAATACATGTTTTGTATCCTCTACATAGACTGTTGTGCCCACAATACATTTTTTTGGTTTTTCGTGGCAAACTACCCAGACATGCTTCCAAACATCCAAATATAATATTGCAGAATCTTTTTTGTACATATCATACCTCAAGAAGAAAACAAATTGTATCGTGTGCACACTAGTCTGTGTAGAGGAGAAAGAACATGTAATGTCATATCGATACATCTAACCATACATGGTCTATAAATGTAGCCTGCATATGCTTTATTCTAACAAAAAAGTAATCCTCCAACAATTTTGCATGCAACTATTTTCTTTCATGGCAGCACTGAAGCACTAACAGAATCTCACGGAATAACAAATATCGACCTTGACAAACAGGGAAAATAATAGAAATTCATGTCGACTCCTGGGTGCAGGGGCCAAACACCGTAAAGAGCCCCAAAAAACAATAACAATCCAAAAAAAAAAAAAATATCCAACCACCGCCATTGGACCCTAACCCTGCAAGGTTGAATCAAACAAAAGAAAACAACAAGCACCAGACAACGAGAAAGAACGAACAGGCTGAACTGCACCCACAAGGCCCCAAAGCGTAATCCCAAGCCAAACAAATAGAACCAACAACCCGCAAACCAATAAACCAGCAAGAACCACCAAGCCAACAAACAACATATGTATCTCCAACGATTACGAAACTACATCCCAAACATAGAAGGAACCAAAAACATACGAGGACCATGCCACTACAAATAAGCAAACATTCATACTTGCAAACTGCAAACACTAAACAACAAACAAGGAATAGAAAATGAAACTATGACATCGAAACTTACTCTGAAACGCGGAATTGCAGAAGCACGGATCGACTCGCAAACGAAACAACAATAAGCAGCAACCGATAAACCAGGGAAGAAGAAGCACTCACAAAACTAGTAAACAATGTATGTATCTTCAATGATAACAAAATTTCATTGTAGAGGTAGAAGAAGGATGAAACATAGAATGGTTGTTGAACTGGCGGTGGACAAACAAGAGTGTGCAAATTCACTGTAACTGTATAGAAAATTTTGAGGAAAAATATACTTGGAGAAGTGTATTTACATAAACATTAAAAGGCTGCTAGGTTGTCTAAGGATATCTCGGTATGAAAACATTTAAGTTGTCAGGCCTGTTGGAGGACATCGCCTCATGTAAACATTTAAGCTGTGAGGCCTATTGAGGGATCTCGAAAAAAGTGTCAATACATTTCAACAAAAATACATCCGGCAAGGACGTTATAAGTTTGGAATTCTCAATCACTATAAAGCTTGGATATCAAAACATTTCAATATGCTTAGTACATATCAAAACTTTGGAATATATTCATCTAGCAGAAAATGCTAATGCAAACATTCGAACTAATGCTAGCATTAATCCAGCTACAAGAAATATAGAGGAAAAATATATGATTCAAAAAGACTGTATACGAGAAAAAGTTTGGATATGTTTCCATATAAAACATTGGGAATAGCGAAGCTGACAATAACACCTCCAATCTCTTATCCAATCAGATCAATACACATATGGTAATTTTTATTATATAAAAATATATGCTTTTAATTCCCTAGCTCCAACAATTGATATTATGCAAATATTTATGGTCAAAGGACAAACTAATATGTAGTCAACGACTTATCGATTCCTATAGTCCCTCTATGCCTATGCCAGTGACTAATAATAATAAGTAGATCCATTTTTAAGAGAGAAATTCATAATACAATTGAGATTATTTATCCAAAAATATCTACTTTTATCTATAATTATGATTAATTTAGAAAATCAAAACAATCTAATAAAATTATTAAACATAAAGCATTAACCGGTTTTATAAATTATTATGTCATTATTTCTTTAAAAAATTCAGATTCTATCTACTATTGACACACTTTATGATACCATTTTAATGATGGTATGTAAACCTCTAATATGAAATAAAGTTATTTATGTGATCCAATGAAAAAGTGTATATTAAAACCATTGCAATTTGCGATAGATTTAGCATCACCTCAAGAAGTAGTATCAACTTTTACATGAAATTGTGAAAAAAATTTAAAATATATAAAAATACATACACCAATGTAATGTTAAAAAGGAAGTTAAAAATTAATCAAACAAGGGAAGTTGCAAAGAAACAAGTCCTTGTATTAAGTGGAAGGAGTTTGTATTTAATTGATGAGTATAGGCTAGTTTGTTTGTATTTGATTGATGAGTATAGGATAGTTCTTAATGGCTTCTTTGAGCTCAATGCTTAGGGGTTGTTAAAAACTATCCTGTTTGAGCTCAATGCTTAGGGGGTTGCTAAGAGATTGGCTTGCGGGGTGTGAACTATCTTTCCATGAAGGATAAATGACAAGTGTCAACAAAATGCTACTTGAAATGCTACTTGGAAACATTTAAGGGACGACTGCTTAAAATGATACGTGGCCACATCTATGTGAGAATGACAAGGTAATTTTGGGTAGAAATGAGATATCATGTATGAGCACAGTGCACACATTTTGTAAGAGATGATGCTAAATGATAATATAATAATCCTACCACTGTGGACGTAACCCATATTTGGTGAACCGCGCTAAAATATGGTGTCTCTATGTGATGATATGATGTGTTTGTTTATTGTGTGCACTTAATGTATGTTGGGTAATATGAATATGTTATATGATGTTATGGTTTTGCGCACATAATGAATGGTACAATGAATGAATGTTAATTCAAATGGTCAGAATGAATTCCTCACATTCCTCCATGATTGTGCAAACTTGGTTCTTGTAGTCCCCATAGGTACCTCAGGTGAGACTTCACCTTCTTGCGCGTGATTCTAAAAAGGTCGGTATCTTTAGGGTTTTGTTGGTGAATTAATGTTGAACCCATGGTCTTCCCACTACGCACCAACAAATGGTTCCATTGTTGGGACCAGGATCTGTGAATGAGGGGAATGTGGAGGTCGACTAAGGAAGAGACAGGAAAATGGTTAGAGACGAAGGAGAAGGAGTTTTCCAGAAGTCAAAATAAGAATTCACAGATCAACAAAGATAAATGGTTACAGAAGTATGTGTTTACAAATTTGCATGAAATTTTCTTTGTTGATTTCTCGAATGTTTTGGATGAGTGGATACAAAGATTAGATGATAAGAATGAAACATTTTGCGCTATGGTTCTGAGGAATTGGACTCTTGAGTTGATTCAAGAAGTTAATACAATAAGAAATAAGATATCACGTGCAGTTGATTACTATATGGATAGCATATTGGGAGGTTATGTTACCAAGTTTTCTATAGATTGTATCGAGTCATATATTGTTGTTCAAAGAGAGTTATTTAAGGGCCTACGCGGAAGACATTTGAAATCATTGTCTACTTGGCTTAAGATGATTCTATGTGATAAAGGAATTATAGAGATGGAATCTGATTTCCCTAGTATCTATGTGCCTTCATGCACTGGGGGAATGGGGGCTAACTACAGGATGGTTTGAGTGTATGAAGAGAAGGAATGAGGAACGTATGGGCTGAGGATTCTCAGAGAAGAGGAATGTGTGATTGAAGAAGATATTGGAGTATTTCACAGTGATAAGAGATTTAGGCCTAGTAGGAAGAAGACTTTGTCTTAGAGAGAAGGGAAGCACAATGATATTGAGGAAAGAGACACTAGTGTAATACTCCAGATCAAAGGGGTTCTATGAAGAGAAGGAAAATAAAAGGAAAATGATTATCATATCATCCTAGTAGAAGAATAACCCACTTAGATCAAACTTTGTGTCGAACCCACGACCCCATGTGCGTCTCCAAGAATTGAGGTAAGATATGAATCTTTGTTAACTGTAGTTAGTGAAGGAAGTAGAGATACTAGTAAATGTAGTCAGAATTGTTGAATTAATATGACAAGTCAAAATCAGTTAGTGTCACTAAGGAAGAATACCGCACAAAACACAATGGCAAGGTTAAACCCCACTTTGAGAATTCCTATCATCCATGGAGTGGGGACAGAGGATCCAGAACAACATTTTTTTGTTTGTGAAGTGATTTGGATATTGAATAATGTCCATGATGATGATGCAAATATTGTGTAGTTAGAAACGATGTTAAGAGACCGTGCATTACTATGGCATATGAAGTATCAATCTCTTGTACCTATAGGACAATATAGAACATTAGTGTAGAATGGGAAATCCTTGTTGAAAGTGTTCTAGAAGTCAAATTTTGATTCATAGTGTATTGTAGAGATGAAATAGATCAAGCATTTTTTGAATGACTCAGTTTGTGATTTTGATGAAAGATTCAGAATTCTAAATTAAAGTATTGGTTGGATTTCTAGATTCTAGATGAGAAAAATAAGGAGTGGTTCATTATAGGATTGTTGTTTCATATACACCGACCTTTTATGTGGTAGAAGATCACATCACCTATAGAATACCTTGATATTTCCATGAGATTGGAAGCATTGCCTCTAGGAGAGAATGGCATGGGGATGGCTTAGTTTCAGTCACAGTTAGTTTCATTGACTATTCAATTGCAAGAGATAACTAAAGGGAAAGAAAAGCGAAAATAAATCTGGTGTACTACCTATAGAATGGAATTTCATCATAATAATGAGTGTCCATCATTTAAGGAGTATTTGGCTATAGTATTCCCGAATCCTTTAGGAGTATGGTGTGAAATATGTAAGACTATGGGTCATCATCCTATTTCTTGGTTGTTGATGCAAAAGTACCAGAGTATTTCTAGGAACCTATTTTTTAACTTTTGTAAGTCTGTTGGGCATGATGAAAATGAGTTTCACACACTAGATATGATGAGAGAACGCACTGTAGATGCATACAGATTCCAAGGGGAAGAAGGACCAAAAGGAGGGGTACAACAGTTTAATACTCTGATAGGTTACAATCGAGTAAGAGGAGGATTTTGCCGAGGAAGAGGTCTGATTGTATGTTATAACTATAATCATACTTGTCATTTTGAGAAATACTATATGAATCCTTGCACGACATGCACTTATTGTAGACAATTGGACCATGTGATGGAGGACTGTCTGTAATTGATCGTGAAGTGGAAAGAAAAGAGGAACTTGAATGTACAGATGATATTAGAAAAATATAATGAATAATGAAACAAGGTAGCAAAAGTTATGCACATAGAAGAAAGAATAAGAGTTGATGCGATAGAGAAAGGAAAATAGATTGAGCACTTGGAAAGGAAATAAACAGAGCCTCCTCTGTTGTTTGACCCTAGAAAGAAGAAAGACATGTACAAGAAAGAAAGGAAAGAGATGTTGGAGATATAATGGATAGCATCAACTTGACCTAGAACACTTGTGTATGACAAGCCACCAGTATATGATATGCTACCAGTTTATGACCATTCATAAAGGAAAGGTGAGAAGATAATTACACTGAATAGTTTCTTGAAAAATTGATTAGAATTAATGAAGGATGATACTATGTTAAACTCATTGGGTGGAATGATCAATCAATGTGTGCAAGACAAAGAAATACCCATTGTACAATGATCAATTAATCAAGTACATCACAAGAGAAAGACCAATAGGGAATTCCGACTAAATGTCTAGATAGGATATTATGACATTGATAATATCAGTTTAGATATTGGATCTAATGTGAATGTCCTTTTGAAGTAGAACTCATAGACAATGGGAAAATCGACGTTAATATGGTCACCTATTCAGTTGAGGTTGGTGAATCAACACAAAATTGTTTTGATTGGAAAACTATTAAGAGTGAATGTTAACATTGATGGAGTACGCAATATAGCTAGTTTCTAGGTAATTGAGATAGTGGATAGCATTAAACCTTATCCATAATTATTAGGACTGCATTGTGATTTTTATAACCAGACCTTGATTGATTTGAAGAAGAGATAGTTGGTCTTTGAAGAAGGATACTAGAAATTCACTACATCGTTGGATCCCATAGAGGGAAGAAGATATGTGGAACTGACAAAGAGAAAAGAGCTTTATAACCTTTATAATATGACTGGGTGGATTAATGATTATGTGAATTTGACAACTGGTGGTGTGTCCAGCTGGTGAAGTATTAGTTCTTACGTGTCAAATTCAGAAGAAGCACTGGAGAATTGGCAATAGAGATTACATGAAGTATCGGTAAGAAGATGGGCTCATATTATCCATGCGTTACGATGGATTGGAACTAAGATATGTGATCCCTCGAAGTCTGATGGACTAAAAACTATTGAATCTTTATAAACAAATTTGAATTGTAGATACGAGATCAAAAAATATTGTTAGATTTATATGTTGCACTAAAAGATACTTTGGTGAGATGGTGGGTTTTGCATAAGGAAATAATTGAGGATTCACAGTAGTGTAGAAGGTTGTTACAAATTAGATTTGGAGTAGGAAATGAATATATTGTGTGAAAGTATACAAGGTTGAGTTTTCCTATGGATATTGTTACACAGTGCATTACGACATGGAGTAAAGTACATAAGAAAGAATGGACACACTTGTTTGTACACACCCTAGATACTATTCTAAAGAACTAGTATTTAGAATTCTAAGTGCACAAAGAGACAACATATTGGGAAAAAATACTCGTAATTTCAAGGTTACTTTTAGTTTTGAAGATGAGGCCCCTTTAGTAGAGACAACTCTATAGGTTATAAAGAAAAATATTTTTACATCAGAAGACTCAATAGAACTAGTACTTGTATGTAGTGTGCATAGATATTTTGTGATAGTTCGAGAAGTTTTGGAATGTTATAATGTCACTGAATAATACCAAGAGGAAGAAGACCCCATAAATTTGCAAATACCAGAGAATGAAGGAGAGCGTGTAGTAGAAGGTCCAGAGCTTGAATTAGTTGTGTATGTAAATCCATTGAGAATGCACAAACTAAATATCGGTATAAAGGATAAGACCAAGTTTGCAAACATAGGATATTACTGGAATGAACAGACTTTAGAAAAGATAGTTGATTTACTGCATCAATACCAGGACCTATCTCCGACTACATTTTCAGAGATGAAAGGGATTGTTGGATATTTAGGAGAGATGAATATCCCTTTGAAGCCATATTCCAAGGCTATGAAGTAGAGTCCATATCAATTGAACCCGGTGTATAAGAAGAAGGTGAAATCAGAGATATACAAGATGTTGGAAGAAATAATTATTGAACCTGTTATAGAGTTAATGTGGATTAGTCCAATGGTGGTTCAGGATAAGAAGAGAAGAAGAATATAAATTTGTGTAGATATAAGGAAATTAAATGATGATTTATTACATGATGCATTTCCTACTCCATTTAGATATGAGTTATTGGAGAATTTAGGAAGACATGAAGCCTACTCATTCACTGATAGATTTTCAGGGTATCATCATATCAAGATTGTGCAGGAAGATAGGTACAATACAACATTGTGACAGAAATGGGGTGTTACCAGTACACATTTATGTCGTTTGGATTGAAGAATGCACTAACAATATACTCTAGAGTGGTCATAGAAACATTTAAAGAGTTTACTTGGATGACTAGACAATGATTAGTTTGTTGAAACTTTATGTTTGATGTTGGATCGATGTAGGTAGTTCCATATCTCTTTGAATTTCAAGAAGTGTATTTTATGTTCCTCATTTGGTATCTTACTGGGCCATGTAGTATGTAAGCAAGGATGTTTGGTTGATCCTACAAATATTGTTGTGATTGTTGATTTTCCATCTCCTACATCAATATGATAGTTATGATCAATGTTGAATCATACAGGGTACTACAGGAAGTTCATTAGAGGATATTCACATATCACAACCCTGATGGAAAAATTTCTAAAGAAGGAGAACAATTTTCAATGGAATGAGTAATGTCAGAAAGGTTTAGATAATTTGAAATAAAATACGGTTACCGCGTCGATTATAGTATTTCCATATTGGAAGAAGGATTTCCATGTTCACGTGGATGTGTCATGTGTAGCATTAGGAATAATTCTAGTGTAGCCCAGAGAAGGAGAGTTAGACCATCCCATTGGATTTTCAAGGAGGAAGTTGTCAATTACGGAAAAAAAAACTATGCTACTACAAAATGTGAAGGATTAGAAATGGTTTATGCACTACAAAAAATTAGACATTATTTTCTAGGTTCACACTTTAAGATGTATGCAGATCATTCTAAACTAAGATACTTGGTCAATAATCCAGTGTTGGGGGGGATATATGCAAATGGATACTATTATTCCAAGAATATGACTTTGAAGTGATCATGAAGCCAAGAAATTTGAACTCGGGACCTAATAATTTGTCGCGCTTACTGTCAAGGTAAGATGCACGAAACTTGCATGATAGTTTACTAGATGCACACTTATTTGCAGTACATATGGTTGATGATTATTTTGAAAATATAGTATATTTATTGAGTACAGGATTATCCCCACCCAATTTTATAGTTGCGCAGAATATGCAATTAAGTGAAGGAAACTGACAATCAACTAATAGCAAGAATTTTTTACAAGTTAAGCGTAGATGGTATTCTATGATGATGTATATTGGAGCACAAAAGACATATTATATTGTCATAGGAACATGGAGGAGTTGCAGGAGCTCACTATGCAGGGAAATAAACAACTCAGAATATTTTTCACGTAGGAGTCTAGTGGCCAACACTTCAAAAGAATGCTAAGGAATTATATCATGCTTGTGATGTTGGTCAGAGAATTGGTAAGCCTTATAGGATATATGGGATGCTTTTGGTACCACAAGTGACATTACATGATTTAATAAATAGGTAATTGACTTTATTGGACCGATCAATCCACTAGTGAAGAGGTCAGGAGCGAGATACATCATTACTACAACATATTACTTGACTAGACAGGATGAAGCAGAAACTATTAGAGATTGCATAGTAGAGACTGATGTGTGGTTTATTTTTGAAAATGTGGTGACAAAATTTGGATGTCCGAGAATTCTGATGAGTTATAGGGGAACTCATTTTTTGAACAAGACAATTGTTTCATTAACAAACACATTTCAGGTTCATTGTTAGAAAAGTACACCTTACCATCCTTAAGTGAATGGAACGGTGGAATCTTTCAATAAGATCCTAGAGCATGTGCTGATGAAGGTGTTTAATGTAATTTGTGATGATTGGGACTTGAGGATTCCAGGAGTGTTATGGGAATATAGGACTACAAGTAAGAAGTTGACAGGATAGACCCCATTCAAATTAATATATGGCCAAGAAGTTGTTATGTTGATGGAATTCATTGTACCGAGTCTACGCATTGTTGCGTTGACATAGCTTATTGATTTTGGAACAGTAGAGAAAATATTTTCAGAGCGAAAAGAATTGGAAGAAGATTGTTTTTTCACAATATTTCACCGACAAATGCATAAAGAGCATGAGAATGCATGGCATGACAAACACATTAAATGAAGGAAATTCCATACATAAGACTTGGTTTTTCTCTATGACAACAAGTATTGGAAACACCTTGATAAGTTCCAAATGCATTGGTTGGGTCCATATTTGATAATTTTTGTGATAGATGTGGGTGTTGTTAATTTAGAGAAGTTGAATGGGGAAATTGTGGAGGGACTAAATAATGAAAGTTGGTTGAAAATGTATAGGGAAATTCATGGTTCTGTGCACTAGTATGAGAACACAGTATGTGTACCATATTAGTTGTACTATATTTTATTGTAGAAGAAAAAGAAAAAGAAAAGAAGAAAAGAAATAAAGTTTGAGTAAAGAGACATAAGGTTGAAGTTATGCATAAGGTATTGTTCAAATACTTAAACTAGTAAAGAGAAAAACTAGAAAATGTTGCAAAGGTGTAGAAATAGGAAGGAATTGTGCTCAAGAAGGATAATTGAATTGTGACAAAGATCTACGCAGATGGAAGGAAAAGCATTAAAGAACATACATGAAAGTACAAGAATTAAAGAGAGAAAATTATGGTGATGTAGTGGAGACGCATATTCATAAATGAAAAATGATAAGAGGATTTTGATAGGATGGAAAATATAGTGTATGATCTGTCGTAGTATATGAAGTTAATGAAGAATTAGGGAAAAAATTGAATGTGAATGAAAGTGGATTAAACTACAAATTTGGGAATGAATTATAATGGAAACGGATGACGAAAGGATATAAAAGCAGATGAGGGGTCGATAGGAAAATGTTATTGTTCTTCGAGCATTCAGAGAGATAGAAAGAGTCGAGCGAGTTTCACCAATCCGAGAAATAAGGTTGCATACGTGAGTTAGTTGTAGAAATTAATGGAGCCATAGAAGAGAGGATAAGCCTCATCACAAAAAAATAAACAGTGCACCAAGAAGAAATCAATGCCCGTATTCAAGGAAATGTCGAGAGCATCAACTTTAGGACCAAGCTCGATTAAATTTCTGAAGGATTATGTACCACCCAGGAAGCCGAAAATGAAGTAGGTTAAGATACCAAAGGAGTCAAAGTATGAACTTGTTGAACCAATCATTCGACGAAGGTAATAATTTAAGAATATATGTTATGTACAATAGGAAATATGAATTATGTAGACTATGACTTGGTAGAAAAAAAGAAGTTTCCAAAGTTAGCACCAAATAAGTACATGTGCTCAAATCCTAGCTTAGATTCAGAGGAAGTTATAGTAGAGACATAGGAGTGAGAAACAGGGTTGGAGAAAAAATTAATTTTTAAACACGTGAAGTAAAGAAATGCATATAGATTCTTAAGAAAAACAAAAATTAATCAATGGCTAATACACATAGTACACAAAGATTTATACCGAAAACCATTAACTGGGAGAAAACCTTTCAGGAGAAAACCTTTCAACGCTTCATTGTTATTTCACCATTCACCATATGATGTATATACAATGTTTTTAGGTATTTCGTAGATACCAAAACCCTAATCCCTTAATCCGGGAGGGACCATCAGACGCAGTTGTCGAATTTGATGCACCCACACACACACATGCAAAGAATATAACGCATACCCAACATTCTCCCACTTGTTGTTTTGTTTTCATCTAGGGGTCCACAGGATTATATAGTCAACAATCTAGGGCAACAATGCCCATTGTTACTCTACACCAGTAGAATTTTTCTGTGCTCACAGACTTTGTCAATGAATCTACAACATTCTTCAAAGTGTCAACCTTCTCCAACAACACCTTCTTTTCTTCAACAATGTCTCTCACAAAGTGATATTGAACATTAATATGCTTAGTCTTCTAAGGATAAACTAGGTTATTTTCCAGGAATATTGCACTCTGACTGTCATAATCTAATCTTATTGCTTGTTGTACCAACCCAATACCTAAACAAAATCTCTGTAACCATACTACTTCCTTTCTTGCATGAGTGTTTTCCATGTATTCAACTTTTGTAGTTGAGAGTGACACTACATCCTGTATTTTTCTCATCCAACTGATTGCTCCTCCAAATAGGTTAAACACATACCCACTTGTAGATCTTCTGCAATCCAGATCTCCAGCTCAGTATGCATCAACAAAGCCATGTATGTCCACCACTTTGTCTAATCCTGGTCTTCCTTGGTAGAACAATCCATAACTGGTAGTGCTAGGAAGATACCTGAAGACCCTCTTTACTATTGTCCAATGATCCTTCCCTGGTTTTGACATATACCTGCTCAAAACTCCCACTACATGTGCAATTTCCTGTCTAGTACAGACCATTGCATACATAAAACTGCCAATTGCACTGGCATATAGAACATGGGACATGTCCTCTTCTTCTTCCGGTGTCTTGGGACACTGGTCTACAGATGAATTTACACCTATATGAATAGGAACCTTGACCGGTTTACTTCATGCATATTAAACCTATGCAATATCATCTCAACAGATTTTATCTGATTCAACCATAGTTTCCTATTTGCACGATCTCTTGTAATCTCCATTCCCGGAATGAAGTTAGCAGCACCGAGATCCTTCATGTCAAATTTGGAGGATAGCTATGATTTAACCTCCTTGATAACATCCATGTTATTTCCTACCAGCAACATGTCATCAACATACAACACTGAAGTGATTACCAACTTGCTTGGAATATACACAGTGATTAGCCCTGCTTCTCACAAATCCCAATCCAAGGATGTATGTGTCAAAATTTTGGTACCACATCCTAGGTGATTTCTTTAGACCATATAGTGACTTATTTAGCTTATAGACTAGGTCTTTCTTTCCCTTCACTACAAATCCTTTTGGTTGCTTCATGTAGATTTATTCTTCCAGATCCCCATGTAGGAATGTTGCCTTCACATACATCTGTTCCACTTCAAGATAAAAAGCAACAACAATAGATAAAAGAAATCTAATAGAAGTTAACTTAGCAATAGGAGAAAAAATATCACGAAAGTCAATTCCCTCTACCTAGGAATAACCTTTTGCTACTAACCGAGCTTTGAATTTATCCACTTTTCCTTCTGCATTAAACTTCTTCTTAAACAACCATTTTATACCAACATATTTTCTTCCAGCTGGCAACTCAAATATATCCCATGCCTCATTCTTATCCATGGAATCCATTTCTTCAACCATGGCCTTCTTCCAAAGTTTACTATCCTCTAAATTCATTACTTCCCTGACAGTTATGGGATCATCATCAATAACAAATAAAACAAAATTGGAACAAAAATCACGTGGACTATACCTTTTTGGTTTCCTGATTTCCCTCACTAATCTCCTCAATACTAGGGTATGAGGTTCTTCTTCTTCTTCTGCTTCATCTTCTTCAGATGATTCAGATTTTGCATCATCTAGCTCCAACTCTATTTTCTCAGGTTCTTCTGCCCTTGGTAGGAATTCTTGTTTGGAAACATCTTTTACCTCTCTGAAAACAATATCTTGACTGTAAAAAGTCTTCTTAGTTTCTGGGTTCCAAATCTTATAACCTTTCACTCCATCTTTATAACCAATAAAGATACACTTTTTAGTTTTTTTATCTAGATTTCTCCTATTTTCCTTTGGAACATGTACATAAACATCAGAACCAAACACTCTAAGATGTTCAAGATAGGATTTATTTCTAGTCCATACCTCTTGCTGAGTTTTATCATCCAACACTAGTGACGATGATCGATTGACCAGGTAACAAGATGTACCCACTGACTCTCCCTAGAATTCATGTCCTAACTCGGCACCACTGAGCATGCTCCTTGCTTTTTCCATCAGTGTCATGTTCATCCTTTCTGCAACTCCATTCTACTGAGGTGTGTATGGAGTAGTCTTGTTCCTTGCTATAACACTTCTTACAGAAATCTTCGAATTCATTTCCACAGAATTCTCCACCATTATCTGTCCTCAATACCTTTATTTTATTCTCTATCTGATTTTCTACCATTGACTTAAACTCTTTAAATTTATCAAATACCTCATATTTCTTTCTAAGAAAATAAAACCATGTGTTCCTTGAGAAATCATCTATGAATGAAACATAATACACAGATTTACCAATTTATGGAATAGGCAGAGGTCCAAACACATCATTGTGTATCAACTCTAAGATCCCATTTGCTCTTGTAGCACTAGATGGGAATCTTACTCGATTTTGTTTACCATATATGCAATGCTCACAGAAATCAAAATCTAGAGTGCAATTAGACATACCTTCAACCATACCTTTACCGTGTAGTGTTCGAAGGCCCTTTTCTCCAATATGCCTATGTTTTTTATGCCATAGCATGGTCTTGTTTCCAGGGACAATATTGGTCTTCTCTTGTTTATTTTTCTGCTCAGGGACAACATAACTGTTACAACCATTAGTATAATTTATTCCCAAAAACTTGTACAAAGTTACACACCGAACTCCCCTCATCAACACCATTTCTCCTTGTACCATCTTACAAGTTCCCATTCCCAATAAAGTATCCACTCTGACATCATACAAATCTCTTACAAATATTAGGCTCCTAGATAGTTTTTGAATGTGAAGAACCCCATGGAGAGTTCTAATCCTTCCATCTTTTAGAAACAACTTAACCCTTCCATGTCCCATGATTTTGGTTCTTGATTCATCTCCTATGAATACATCACCACCATTGTATTTTTCATATTCAGTGAACCACTCCCTATGAGGGTTCATATGGTATGATGCACTTGAGTCGATCAACCATACATCACGGTATGCATGTGCACCTGTAGATTATAGGTAAACATCACCTCCTTCTTCAGTGGAGGTTTTTGCCTCTGTGGAAGAGGTAATATCAGATCTCTTTGGTTTATCAACCTTATTGGACTTGTAATATTTCTTGTAATTCCATGTTTTACAACACTTCCTACATTTCCTCCAAGATTTTCCCAGAGACATAGATCTACCTGTAGATTTAGATCCCACCCCCAGAAGACTTACCAGGATTTATGTCTTGGGTATGACCTCTTACAAATAAATCATATGTGCTATGACCATCCATGATTTTCTGCCTCATCTCTTCAGATAACAAGGATGCAACTACATCCTCATACTTCAATGTAGATTGAGTGGTACTACCAATTGCTACAACCAAATTATCCCAAGATTCTGACAAAGAACATAACAAAGTAATACACTTATCTTCTTCTGAAATCGTAATATTAATAGAGACAAGTTGACTTACCAGAGTATTAAAGGCATTTAGATGTTCTTTCACATAATATCCATCTTCCATCCTAAGATGATACAAATTCTTTCGAATAAACAACTTGTTTACCAGAGACTTTGATTGATACAAATTCCCTAACTTATACCATAGTTCCTTAGCTATAGATTCTCTCGAGACATTCAACAACACCAAATCTTCCAGGTAGAGTCGAATAGTACTCCTTTCTCTTCTCTCCAACTTCTCCCAATCTTCCTTCGACATACCAGTAGGTGGTGTACTAGTAGGTTGTGTACCAGTCGACTCTGTGCCAATAGGCTGTGTACCAGTAGGTTGTGTACCAGGATCCACAATGATCCATTGTTCTTTGTCTACAAGAAAGTCCTCCATCTTGAGCTTCCATAGCTCAAAGTTTTTACCGTTTAACTTCTCTATCTCGATTCTATAAAAGCTCGCCATTCCTTTTTATACACTCAAATATCCACTACAAAATATCCCACTAAACCCAGGTTTATCATAGACCCAAGATAAACTTGATCTATCAAGACCGAGCCAAACCCTCAACAACAAAGTCGTCCCTCTGAAGCCAAAAATGAGCTCTCATACCACATGTAAGTTTTAAACCTGTGAAGTAAAGAAATGCATATAGATTCTAAAGAAAAATAGAAATTAATCAATGGCTCATACACATACTACATAGATATTTATACCGGAAACCCTTAACTGGGAGAAAACCTTTCAACGCTTCATTGTATTAATTTCACCATTCACCATACAATATATATACAATGTTTTTAGGTATTATGTAGATACCAAAACCCTAATCCCTTAATCTGGAATTAATTTTGAAAATCGCTAAAAATAGAAAAATCCCTAATCGTCAGACGCAATTGTCGAATCTGACGCGCCCACACACACACATGCAAAGAATATAACACATACCCAATAAAAACATGCATTTTTAATTTATTAGATATACCTCATTTTGGTAGGAGTATAGAGATCAACATTTGAGTCAATGTTTTATGGAGATGTGTCCATGGAGTATTTTTATGGTTGGATAGGTCGGTGTCAATAGACACTCAACTCATTGTGTGGATCATCGAGATATCAGCAGCAAGGGAAGACCCGCTTCCATTATTCATGGATAAATCCTTAGAGGATAAGATGAAGGAAAAGTATGACACATACAGGAGCATGTAGTTTGGACGTTGCAAGTATTAATGATGATACTGTCAGTTTCACAACACAGGTGTTGGCTTGTAAGATGTTGAGTAAATTTCACAAAGAACAAGTACCAGTAGATGTAATAGAAGAAACTTAGAAGTGTGTTGCATGAGTACAAATGAACTGGGTGACATTCCTGGTAAATTAGTTCTTTATGGATTGTAGAGAGGAACAAGATAAAGGAACATAATTTCATTACACATGGCTATTGATATTGATTTCATTAGTGGCTTGGAGGGAGCTGAAAGACACTCAATTTCAAGAAGTTGCAAAGAGACCATGTATGGAAACAATATATGTAAATTGCAGCATATTTCACCCAAGGAAATATAGTTGGATAATAACATCACTTTTTATGTTTACAAGTAGGTCATTTGGTAGAGCATTCAGGATACACCATGCATATTACCGCAGGTAGTGGAATCATACAAGGAGATTGAAAATTTAAAAGAAAGAAGACACCATATGTATATCCAAGATAAGAGGGACCTATATCAGGAGTGGTTGATGAATAGATACAAGTTTACAGGAGATGAGGTTGGAAAAGGTATAGAAGACTAGGAGGAAGAATGGAAAACCCCAGTACCAGAGACAAAACAACCAAAGAAAGAGACACCACCAGAGAAGGAGATAGAACCAGAAAATGATCAATAAGAAGAGGAAGAATAAGAGGAAGGACTGGGAAATGGTGCATGAGACACACATACGAAAGTGCCATGCCCTAGAGAGAAGAGGAAAGAAAAATATAAGGGGAAACTAGTACAACAATGTAAGAAAATGAAAGCATTCAAGGAAGTGTCCACCTAGACCCTGACAAAATATGACCTAGAGAAAATAAGAGATCAAGTAAAGTAAGAGAAAGATGAATCATTTCAGTGCGTGACATAGAAACAAGAGGAGATACACACATATGTCCAGGAACATATAGCTTCATTGCGTCAACTTTTGGAATCAACCAAGATAACACCAAAGAAAAGGACAGAGGAATAACAAACAAAGAGTACAATGAATATTACAGAAGTAAGACCAATGACCTCTCAACCATCAGAAGTATCAGCAGAGTGTTGGATGATAAATATAACACGAGAGGATATAGAGTTCCCCTTGATAGATATGAAAGAGAAAGCATAAGAATTAATTTATATTTTCTTAGTCTTGTCATAGTTTTCGATGAATGTATTAAAGGGTTTGCAGAAAAGTGTTACGCAAGAGATAAACTTGTGTGCAAAGTCAACGATGATGGAATTTACCCAAGTCACGAATGATAAGGAAACATTGCACATAGAATACAAAAAATTTATGATGGTGTTGGACGAGGCCAAACAAAAATCATAAAGGCTACAATAGGAATTGCAAAAGGTTTATAACAACATTCTGGAGGTCTTGATGGACATAGATGCTTCGTTAGAAGATAAATTGTCGAATATTATCAAATCCATTTAGGGTTTCCATGCGGAAATAATAGACTTAGAAGAACACACTACGCCAAGCACTCCACCTAAGGAAAGGAGTAAAAGGGAGAAGACAACGATGACAATAGTGGAAAGTATCAAGAGTTTGGAAAAAACATATGGACTCAGCTAACAGAAGATGCAGAGTTGCAAGCAATATAGTAGATGTTGCAGGTTGTGTAGGACAAGGTGAAAATGTTTAAAGACACGATAAGAAATCTTCCACCACTAGAAAATATGGTTTCGATCATGGATTATAGGAAAGTTTACTTAGACATGAACCAAATGAGAGCAGAACAACATGTTCACACATAGAAGATTCATAAGTTGCAGGAGGAAGTGTTCCAGGTAACACATGAACTTGTAGTTGCGCAAGGTATAGTGAAGCATGTAGTGCAAGAGAGTGCATAAAAGTTGAAGACCCATATTACTGTAGAGACAACAGAGGAAATTTTGTATCAAGAAACACATGTAAAGGAAAAAGACATGAATGCAAGAGAAATGTTCCAGAAGTTCACGGTGATGTGGAAGAAGGCCTGAAGTGGCTCGGGACAAGCCACAAGTGAATGTTGGGGTCCTGTTGGAGAAGGAAAATTTCTCACCTATTTGGGAATCATACAAGAATAAATTGTGCGACAAGTCGACTAAGGAGTAGCACGAGAAAAATAAAGGAGGGAAGTTAGTGCATTTTCAGGGGTCAGTGCATGTGAACGAAGGAAGTTAGTTATACCTTTTGGTCCATTTTGCAATGGGCTAAGCCCTAATGAGAATTTATAAATATGTAAAGGTTTTTTTGGTAAAGTAGTTCAGAGATAGAGTATTGAGCAGAGTGAAGTATGTGACAAATAGTGAGGATAGCCTAAGAGAGAGAATGAGCTAAGTGTGCACCATATGCGTGAATGGAAAGGACATTTTGGGTAGAACTGGGATATCATGTCTGAGTGCAGTGCACACCTTTTGTAAGAGATGATGTTGAATGATAATATAATAATCCTAACGTTGTGGACATAGCCCATATTGAGTGAACCACATTAAACTATGGTGTCCCTATGTGATGATATGATGTGTTTGTTTATTGCTTTGTTTATTGCATGCACTTATTGTATTTTGGGTAATATGAATATGTTATATGTTGTTATGGTTTTTTTCACATAATGAATGGTACAATGAATGAATGATAAGTCGAATGGTTAGAATGAATACCTCACATTCTTCCATGGCTACAAAAACCTGGTTCTTGTAGTCCCCATAGGTACCTTGAGTGAGACTTCACATGCTTGTGGGTTATGCCAAAAGGACCAATATCTTTAGGATTTTTTTGGTGAATTAATGTTGAACCATGAGTCTACTCATTACACATCACATAGATCATACTTATCCTTCAATATTTACTCTAATCCATTTTTTGTGAATTAATGTTGAACCCTGAGTCTACCCATTATGTGCCACATAGATCATACTTACTTATCCTTCAATATTTACTCTAATCCATTCACAATAATATTTACTTTAATCCATTCACAATAGGATTTTGGTATTGTTATTCAACCATCATTACCTTTGGCCTCAGAGATAACTAAGTCAAGTTTTAAATACAAAATTTCTTATTAACAAGGAAAACATTACCTCAAAATTTAGTAAGCATATATATATACAAAATTTAATCAAAGTCCATAAACAACTAGTTTGTATACGAAAACCATAAACCATACATAAATTAAATAGTATGAAGGTCATAAATTGTGAAATAGATCATACTTGCTTCCATCCACAATAGGCTTTGAGTATTTTTATTCAACCATCATCACCTTATTGTATATAACATGCTTTTATTCACACTCCGAAATAACTAAATCAAGTTTTAAATACTTTTCATCCATTAGTGTTGGTGGAGGGACTGGAGATCCTATCTTTTCACTGAAAAACTTTAAATAATAAAATATTTCTATATATATATATGACTAAAGACAACATAAACAAGAACCAAAGAGAATTAATAAATATTTTCTTACTCCTAGCAAAAGAAGGATACCATTAAAATCTTATAATTATCATAGATTCATAGACTCATCTCCAACTTTCTAAACTAGATTATATTATTCAAATGAAAAAGAGGATTTATATATATTAAATACCTCCATTTATTATAATGAACTTTAAAGGAAGATTCATTCATTTGCTTCTCCATAAAAAAAAATGTATTTTATATTCTAATGAGCTCATACATAAATTTGATTTGATATAGATATTACACACCAACTCGTATATAAAAAACAAGTAATGACAACTTAGGAGCATTAAAAAACAAGTATGTTGTAATATGATATTTAAATTTAAGATAACACATAACCATGACATATGAGAATGAACAAAACATTAGTAAAAAACATTAGTAAACAAGTGTTGCATGTAAGCGTAGTTCTTGTCGAGTTGGAATGGGAATAAATGCACTACTATGGTAAGACCGAAGGAGAAATAGAAGCCCGAAGCAATGGACATGTGGGAAGCAACATGGAGTACAGGTGGTATCCATGCAAAAAATGACTTGTGCCACTATGTGACACGTCATCCATAAGAAATCAGGTTGGTACATGACCCAGGGAGAATGTCACTATGGAAGTAAGGCTGGAGTGTCTTGAATTCCCAAATTAGTTAATCATAATATTATATTAATATGGGATTAACAAGTAATTAGTGAGAAAGTGACTTTGTGATAGAATTCCATTCTATTAAACAAATCATCTGAATTGTTTGTCTCTATATCTGTTAGGATAAATAAAGTTATATGTAGTGGATGAGAAATAAATATATATGTATATATATTAAAATGTGTCCAGTGTCGAAGTAGTTTTTCCTATACATTTGCAGAGGTTGATCTGGAATTTCTCTCCAGGAAGAGGGCATATTTGTATAGCACTAAATGGGAATTTCAGTATAGTGCCAACTATTATATTTGCAGCATGTCTATCCAGTTGATTGTTTTTATTTGGAAAAGATAAAAAAATCCGAAGGTTTTATTTATGCGGATATTCTTGCAGATTAATCTGTTAGAACCAAAAAAATAACCTAACAAGGATGTCAATCCTACTGCGTTTTTTTATAGATGTGATACTCTTGTTTAATTTTTTTCTTGGGGTGTGTACAGTTCAAAAATGGGACTTAGAAATATCCTTTGTAATGACTTGAAGCACTACAAAAGGATAGTAGTAGTTTTTTTGTTTCTTGAAATAAAGGTTCCTGGAAAAAAGGACCAGGAATCACACACATTAAACATTCAAATTTAATAAACAAAATTTCCTGACATCCAACATAGTTGAAGATACAAATTTCTCAACACATAAAAATAAAAGAAGATGATCGATATGCATAAAGAGAACTAATTTAGCATTCTGAAAACAGGGTCACAAGGCACCATCGAGATTGTTCCCAAAGTAGTTTTCTTTGAAATTTGTCAAAAATTAATCATGTTTGTTACATATTTCTGGAAATTTAAATGTGTTTGTCATATAGACTAGTATTGGGGCTCCTGTGGACCATAAAAGAAATAAGTACAAGAAATAGGAATGTATAAAGAAGAAGTGGGCGATGATAGAGAGGAAGCCGTGAAAAGAATAAATTGGAAGTTATCAGTCTTTGGTTAGAGAGTTATATTTAAAGAGGTAGAATAACTGGATTGATAAAGAAAGCAAGATGTGATCAATATAGACTTACTATGATGATATATGTTTCTCCCTTTGTTATTTTCTTGCTGATGTCTTTTTATTGCT
This sequence comes from Picea glauca, assembly GCA_000966675.3. Lineage (NCBI taxonomy): Eukaryota > Viridiplantae > Streptophyta > Pinopsida > Pinales > Pinaceae > Picea > Picea glauca. Next base: position 140,523 of record JZKD02S0053960.1, on the reverse strand, counting down.
CTCATCGACGACCACTGGAATCATGACAACTAGTTGTTTCCCTTCATTAGTGAGCTTGATGATTCTCCTTTAGAGCCATTCTTAAATGTAGCTTCTCATGGGGGCCAAGTTGATCTCATCTCGTATTTTTATGTTGAAAAGAGCATTTTCTAATTTCCTTAGATCGATAGAAATATTATGCAGAGTCAGTTCAATTTCTTCATTCTATGCCAAATAGTCCACTAGCCAGTTGTCCACGTCATCTTGACCATATTCAAGGATCTCGTAAAATTTTTATAAAGAAAACCCCTTTAAAATATCAACTTTTTCATCGAAGGCTTTCTTGGTTAAGGACAAGGACTTGAGGATTAAGTTTGGGTCTTGAACCTCGTTGGTACCTCCGGCTAAGTCTATTTCGGTCAGGTTTCTGAATAATTCTTCTTTCTCTAATATGGCTTGTTCACATGATTCGACAATGAGATGTAGGTTCTTAATTTTATCTTTCCAGCATGACTTTAATTCTTTGATCCGGTTTAGGGAGGGGATATCTTCTTGTATTATTCTAATATATGCCATGTTGGTGACATGGTTCCCAAAAGGGATCACCGTCTCTATATAGAAACGTTCTTCATTTTTTAAATCCACCTGCAAATGTTCTTGCAAAAAATGTGTCCTTGTTCCAAGGGAAGTTATATTTTGTGATGTTTCCTAGGCTTCAGTAATTAGCTCCATTATTTTCTTGATATTATTCTGCACATAGCCTCTACAGAATGCGAGGAGGTTGGAGGATCCTTTTAACTTGGCTATAGGGAAGGCACAGTTTTTTCTAAATGACTGGAAACAATGGTGTAAGAATCAAGGTTTCCTCCAATTCCTTGATTCAGTCGTTCAATATGGAACTCTCTGCTTCAATGCCTCAAATAGAATCATCAAGATCATCTCTGGTTTCTCGGTGAAGTAGGGAGATTTGGGATGACTATATGTTCCTAAGGTTAATCTCTGAACTAGATTTCCCTTTCTTATTTCTTACATCTCTCTTTTCAATAATTAAATTTTTAGATTGGCTATCAAAAATAATGCTTTGGAATACAAAGGATTCATCTTTGTCAAAAATGTTGGCCTCAACTATTTCCATTATGCCATTATGGAACTATGGTGCATCGCGTCCACTGGCTAAATAATGTTGCGGAATATGTTATCCATATCAATCTCAAGTTCCATGTCCTCACATTCATTTTTGGGCTCTTCCGCTTGTCTCGCAACGTTTTTTCTCTTCTTCGTCACAGGAAGATTTTGAGAACTATAAATTTTTCCACGAGGAGGGTTCTTATCTCCTCCTCCATTTGAAGAATTATGGGTTTCTTTCTTACTGGGGTGGGTCGTTGGAGCGATTCTCTGTGATGTCGTGCTCTTGGGAATGCTAGTCGTGGATTGTACACTCTTCTCATCGGATCCTTTTCCCTGTTGTTTGTACAATTCAATTGTTCTTTGCAATGTCTCTACGTCGCCATCATTCAGAGAAGGAGTTTTTTTTTTCATTGTCTCTGTCTTCATTCAGGCATGTATGGATAAAATAGTTGCTAAAGCCAACTTCTTGTAAATTTTCTAGAAAAATCCCATTAGGGTCGAACCCTCTTAGCCTTTCAACATATCTTAGGTTCAAGTTGTTGAAATGGCCTGTGAATTCGTCAATCTTGTTGACATTCTTGAACAAGAAGTCCCCGACTTTCCAAGGGAGAGGAATGAACTACTTTTTTCTCTTCTCATGGGAAAAATGCAACGAATAGTTGTATTTCCTTGTTATTTTTGTAACAAACATCTTGTCTATGATGTGACATGGAAGGAAATCGTGAATTTCCTTAGAGCCATAAATCATTATTACACTATAATTTTCCATTGGTTCAAGTGTCCCCTTCCTGTCCAAAAACTTGGTTTCTTGGTTAGACATCCGGGGAGAATCTTTTCCTAACAATAAATCTTTGAAAACCGAGACAAAGTCATTAAAAACCTCATAAAAAACAATGGGAAGCCTTGTGCCTCCACAAGGCCTGGTACTAGAAGGTCACTGGGTCGAATTCATAGTTTAACTTCTTGGACAGAGATAGTTTTGGAAACAGACAACAATGCACTATCGCGAAAACCAAGTAGGATGACATATAAAAAATATTCTCTTGTTTGAATCTTGACAATTGGGAACATATTTCAATGGAAATTATCTTCCCCCAATAAAAAACAAATTGTTCCTTGACTGTGAAACACAAAATATAAATAACCATGCAAGAAATGCCTGTTGTGGATTCATGTCCTGTTATTCTTGTAAACAACCAGACAATTTCCCGGAATCAATTTCTAAAAGAACTAACCTGCAAATTTGTGATACTTCAAGAACTGTTGTCGATTCTTTGAGGAACACGGGTAAGAGGTCCAACTCGTTATCATGATTTTTTAGGAACTACTTGCAGTCTTGTCCTCTAAAGGTCAATGTTGGCTCCAACAATATTAACATCTCATGGAAGACCTGCGGTGAAAAAGAAATAGGAGAATGGTCGCGCAGTGGAATAATTATTTGTCTTGAAATGTTTTTTTTTGCGCACCAAGAGACCACCTCCTTACACCCAAAAACTTCAAGGATGCAGCCTGCACAAGCAATTCCAAAGGTCCAAATTACTTTATTCTAGGCAGAATAGGATGAATAGTAAGAGTATTCCTTGGACCACTGGAATTTCTGGTCCTCACACCTGAAGATATTGAATGTATCTCCACAGAACTGTTGTCGAGTTGTTGCCATAAGTTTACGATAACATCTGTTTTCTCCAAATGATCTTTGAAATGAATAGTTGGAAGGGATAATATAACCCTCCGCAAATCTTGGTCTAATGCGTGTGACTGGGAGATCTCCTTGAGCCTTTCGCTCATTAATGACAATCTTGACGGTTGTTGCATGATGAGCTATTAGCATTAAAGACTAGTAATTACATACTTAGAAGTGCGAAGGTGGGGTTCCAATGAAGAGAAATTAAGGATTGTAGATTTTGTGAACCCGCCAACGCGAGGAACCGTGAAATAAATTCCATGTTGTTTGAGATGAAAAATTGGAAGGGATAATATAACCCTCTGTAGATCTTGGTTTAATGTGTATTAATGGGAGATCTCCTCGAGAATTTCACTCATTAATGACAATCTTGACAGTTCTTGCATGACGAGTTGTTGGCATTAAAGATTACTAATTGCATATTTAGAAAGAAGTACGAAGGTGGCAGGGATGGGGAAGAGAAATTAAGGAATGGATAATTATTGAAAGCGGTTGACCAGGCTTCAAAATAGGCTCACAAGGTATAACCAGGAGAGGTGAGGGCCCGATGGTCAAATTGTATGTCTTAGAAGTTTTGGTTGAAAAACAAATAACACAAAAGCGGGCATGATGGGGTAGTCCAGTGGTCAATTTGTATATCGTGGAACTTCGGATACTATTTGCAGGCCACAGAACATTGGAAGTGAAATCATGAGGCTTCCTTTTCGGGAACTTGTAATCGAAAAAGTGTCCAAGTATGGAATAGGGAAACGGTAGGCCATAGTCATTTTCGCTAATATATTGAAATTTGTAATAGATATCCCATTACCTGACAAGATTGTTTTTGCATGTTTCTGGGAAAGTTGTGTAGCAATAGTCAATGTGACTTGGAAATAAGTGTGAAGGTGGAGGGCACGGGAAACAATGACTAGGAATTGGAGATTTTGTGAACCTGCCAACCCGAGGATCCACGAAAGAGATTCCAAGAAATGGGAAAGTATGGAAAGTGGTCAGATGAGCTTCAAACTAGGGTGACAAGGATTCCTAAGGTGACGTGAGGCCCAGACAGTTAAATTTTATGTCTCAGAACTTTTGCGTGAAAAATGTGTAACACAGAAGAGGGGATGATGTGGGAGTCCAAAAATCAATTTGTATATCGCGGAAGTCTGGGATATCTCCTCGAGCCTTTCACTCATTAATGGCAATCTTTACGGTTCTTGCATGATAACCTGTTAGCATTAAATATTACTAATTGCATATTCAGAAAGAAGTAAGAAGTTGGTAGGGATAGGGAACAACAATTAAGGAATGGCTAATTATCGAAAGCAGTCGATCGGGCTTCAAAATAGGGTTACAAGGTATAACCAGCAGAGGTGAGGTCTCGATGGTCAAATTTTATGTCTCAAAAGTGTTGACTGCAAAACGCGTAACATAGAAGAGGGCATGATGGGGCATTCCAGTGGTCAATTTGTATATCGTGGAACTTTGGGTATTGTTTGCAAGTCACAGAACAATCGAAACACAATCTTGAGCTTGCCTATCTGGGAACCCGCAATTGAAAAAGTGGCTAAGTCTGGAATAGGGAAACGGTAGGCCGAACTCGTTTTCGCTAATATCTTGAAATTTGTAATAGATATCCCATTACCTAGCAATATGTTTTCTGCATGTTTCTGAACAATTTGTGTAGGGATAGTTAGTGTGACTGTTGCCTCGAGCCTTTTTCTTATTAATGACAATATTTACGGTTGTTGCATGATGAATTGTTAGAATTAAATCTTAGTTGTTGCATATTTGGAAAGAAGTACGAAGGAGGTGGGTACATGAAATAGTGACTAGGAATTGGATATTTCATGAACCCGCCAACCTGAGGATTCAAAATAAGGTGACGAGGGTGACAAGGGTTCCCTAGAAGACGTGAGGCCCCGATGGTCAAATTGTATGGATTAGAACTTTTGAGTGCGTAATGTGTAACACGGAAGAGGGGACAATGTGGGAGTCTAGAAGTCAATTTGTATATCACGGAGGTTCGGGTGTTGTTTGCAGGTCACGGAACAATGGAAGTGCAATCTAGAGGCTGCTTTCTCAGGAATCTGTGTTCGAAAATGTGGCTACGTATGGAATGGGAAAGCGATCGATAATAGGGAGGTTGATTTCATAGATTGTTCTGCGTAGTGGGATGTAGATTGTGCTTCGTGGCAACTTGGTCCCTGCCAAGTAGATTTGGAAATGGAGATGATAGTTGGCACCTTATAATTATTGATGATGATGATTATTTGAAGATGGGGAGAGACGAGGAATATTGTTAAAAAATCAGAAATTAACAATATGGTAAGTAAAGGGAAATTAGAATAGATCTTTAACAATAAGAGAATGAAAGTTGAAATATGTAAAAATAAATGAGAATTAAAGAAAAAAAATAAACATTAAAAGGTTATGTTCAATTGTTTTTTAGAAATTAAATGATAAAAAATTTAAATATTAAAACCTATGTTGAAATTTCATTGAATACTAATTTTAGATGTAACTTATATCTTAATTTACAATTATTGTAAAATAATCTACCTAGAAATGCATGGTAGAAATAAAGTAAATAATATGAAATGGAATATTCCCATAAAGTAATATGAAATGTAACATGTGAAGAAGATATCTGATAATATAATCTCCCGTAAATTTCAGTTTAATGCATTTTAATGGGAGATGTGCTCGAGGTTTTCGCCTATTCATGCAAAGCTTTTCGAACCTGTGTGGTCAGTTGTTACTAATCAAAGAATAATTAATGTGCATTGGGAAGACCGCGAATGTGGCAGGGATGGAAGGGAGCGATAAATGCTTTGAAACTTTTTGTGAACCTGGGTATAGTGAAGCTTGTGAGTTGGAGTAGCCCGTGGAGGAGTTGTAGATCAAAATTGTTTTGGGTGCAATATGTATATCAAGGAACATGGGGAAAAATTTGGCTAAGTATGGAAAGGAACGACGGTCGGTCGGAGTGCTGTAAATGGCAGTTTAATGCATGTTAATGGGATATTTCCTCGAGGTTTTTTCTTGTTAATGCCAATTGTTTCATACCAATGTGTTGAGTTGTCACTAGTAAAAAAATAATTAATGTGCATCGGGAAGGGCGTGAAGGTGGTGGGGATGGAAGGAAACGATAGATTCTTTGAAACTTTTGTGAACCTGGGTAGAGTGAAGCTTGCAAGTTTGAGGAGTCTGTGGTGGAATTTTAGATCAAAGAAGTTTTGGTTGGATGATGTATATCACAAAACAAGCGGCAAGAGAGTTCGATAACGCCGACCATAGAAACCACGGCCATAAAATTGGCTAAGTATGGAAAGGAATGGCGGTCGGTCAGACTCGTGATGTGAGGATATAGATGGATATGAGGATATGTCAGTCCGCCAACCCGAGAACCCATGATCATAGAAAGGCAACTAAGTATATAACTAGAAAGGGATAATAGAGGGGAACAAGGAAAGGAAAAAAGGGGTAAGTATCTCACAGAACATCATCTATTGTTCATTTATTAATGCCAATCTTTTCAAACCTCTATGGTGAGTTTTCACTAGTAAAAGCATAATGAATATGCATTGGGAAGGGTGGTAATGTGGCGGGGATGGAAGAGAGCGGTAAATGGTTTGAAACTTTTGTGAACTTGGGTATAGTGAACCTTGCAAGTTGGAGGAGTCTGTGGCCGAATTGTAGATCACAAAATTTTTGGGTGCAAGATGTATATGACAGAACACAGGGCATAAGAGTTGGATAGTGCTAACCCGGGACCCGACGATCATATAATTGGCTAAGTATTAAAAGGGATGACGGTCCTTTGGGATCGTGATGTGACAATATAGATGAAGATGAGCATCTTCCAGTCTTCCAAACTGGGAATTCATGATCATAGAAATGAGCTTAAGTATAGAACCAGAAAGGGATAATAGAGGGGAATAATAAAAGGGAAAAATGAGTAAGTATAGAGGAGGGAAAAGAAAGGGAGAAATGAACATTTAGTCTCAGCTATGTAATATACTTGGAGGTATACAAAGTGAAATTCAAGTTTAAAGAGAATTTGTTTATATTTATTTGAATAGTATTCATATTGATATATCTTTATAGATTATTTGTGATATAAATGTAAACCATATTCCAGTTTGTAGGGTGTTTTTCGGCTTGCAAATTATTCTCAAACGCATAAGCAATAGAAAAATAAATACATGACGTAACATTTTTATATGCAAGGATATTATCAAATAAAAGAATTTGTAATATATGCACAATATTGAACAGGAACATCACGTCAACACCTGAGTTTCCATGTTGAAATAGATTCATTCATTGACTCTATTTTTGGGGCCCCAAAGAATGAAAGTAGGACAAGCCTACCCATTTCTTTGTTAATTATAGGGCGGGCACCACAAAACTATGTCCTATCACAAATTTTTCTTCCATCTAAAATGTAAGGAGTGAATAGAGTATCTTTTATTTAAATTGAAGTGTTGGGCAGGGGAAAAAAAAGTTTGTCATGCATGTTTAACTATGGATCAAAGAGAGTCTTAAATTCTTGTAGAAAGAGGTTGAATTCATTTATCAATAGTTGTATAGGCAAATGAGTCAATTTAAAATAATAATAATAATAATAATAATAATAAACATTGGAAAAAACCATACAACAACCTCAAATATTTTATATTCAGATAAAATGGGTTACAAATTACAGCTGATATTATTTCCCAAAATAGCTCTCTTGGGATTTGTAAAAAAAATATATAGTTCAACACATATTCTCTGAAATTTAAATGTGTTTTCTGTAATGACTGGGATTGGGGCTCCTACAGACCATAAAGAAAATATGTACAAGAATCAAGCTTGTAGAAAGAAGAAAGTCGGCGATGGAAGACAACAAGACCTGGCAAGAAGAAAGACAAAATTTTCAATCCTCGGTTAAACCTATCTATTTAAAGAGGTAGACTAATTGGATGAAGACATTGACAAAGATAGAAGAATGGGATCAATATGAGCTTACAATGATGGTTTCCCATGCCTTGTCATTTTCTATTTGATGTCCTTCTATGGATTTCCTTGGCAGTTATGGGAACTGTCTCAAGCGACCTTTTCCCTTCATTGGAAATCTTGTCAAAAACCTTTTTGAACCACTCCTCGATGTATCTCCTCATGGTCGTCATGTTGATTTCATGCCATATTTTTATACTGAAAAATTCACCTTCCATGTCCCTTAGATCAATAGAGAGGTTGTGCAATGCTTCTTCAATATCTTGGTTTTTAATCCAATAATCAACTAGCCAGTTTTTTATGCCATCTTTACCATATTCAAGAATGCTATAGAAATTTTCAAATGAAAATCTTTTATAGATTTCAAATTCATCATTAAATGCTTTCCTCGTTAAAAACAATGAGTTGAATATCAATTTCGGGTCTTGAACTTTATGGGTGTTTCCAACTATATCCATATCAGTTATATTCTTGAACAGTTTGTCTCTTCTAGATATGGCCTGGCTACATTAGTTTTTTATTCAACATTTTGTACTTTGATAAGTGTTAATTTCCCTCTATCATTGAAAACTTGGGGTTTAAGGTGCCTTCCTTGTAATCTTCCTGGTCATCCACATATGAGACAACTTAGAGATGTGATTCATGCCCAATTCAAAGATGAGGGAGTGGTTTTATGTGACGTCATCTTTGGGGGAAAAAAATTGTGTTAGCCAACAAAAGTTGAGACAAAAAAATTCAAGTATCTTATGATTGGTATTCTCCCTGTATTCGATCGTCTGTTTGGTTGAAAGGTCTGCCTGAATATTTGTATGTTGAATTTATTTATTTTTTTTCTATAAATTGGAAGGGATGTTCAAGTAACATAAAAAATGCTCCTTTGTTGAAGTATATATCTTCTTCCAACAACACAGATTTGGCATGTGTATCGAATGCTGCAAACCACACCAGAATCTATCTTTCATTAGAGTAGTGGCACATATCATGGCTCACAAAATGGTCTGGAATATTCAGAAGTGACACCAAATATTACTCCATGCGTGAATATACTTAGAAGGAAATTATAAATTTGGATCCTCACAAAGGTGAGAAACTGTATGAGTGGTTGAATCAACATTCTAAAATTATAAAACTTTCTATCTCAAAGTTTGTTGAGCAACTTCCAGATGTAGTAGCATACTTGAAAAACATCCATCTTCTATCTCAAAGTTTGTTGAGCTTCCTTTGGATGTAGTAACATACTCGACATACAATCAACTTTTGATCACTACTGGTACTAATGTCAAGTGTATCAAGTCGTGACCCCATGCTCCAGGTAGCTTCAGCCTCAGACATTGACACTGGCAGTGACTCCAAGCTCCAGATAGCTTCAACTTCGGACATTGACACTGGCGATGGAAATGGGAACAATGGCATCGATTGCAGGGAAGTAATGCAGTGAAAAAGTAGGCATGTCATTTTCAAAGCACTTAGACTGCATATTTGTCATACCTACAAAAGAGCATCGACTTTAGCGTTGCTTTGTCATGAAAATTACAATGTTGTTGTAATTCCGGAAATCTTTGGAGGTTGGGTGTCATGTGCGATGATGACCTCGAAATTAGGTGCATGGTAGTCATTTATTATCTGGACATTGCAGTGTTAATGCAATTTCCATAGTCGACGATGGTTTGAATGCATTGCCACAAGAAATATTAATTGTGTAATTAATTTGTATTCTTGAAGGACATGAATCCCAAACAACGCCTGAAACTTTTTGACTAGTCGTGTGCTAAAAAAATATATTACTTTATATTTTAAAAAACAAAAAAAATTGTATTTTCTATGTCTAACATTAGGTTGCACACATAAACATTTTTAAGTTAACTAAAATTAATATATAGTGAACTTGGATCCCCAAAAGTGATCAAACTCCCTATAGCTAGTTTATTTCCATCATGTTGGTTGGGATAGAAGGATCCACCACCAAGAGAAAGAAACAAGGTAGAAATAAAAGCATCTGTGCAAACCCAAGCTCGGGATGGAAGCACTCTATGACCAGGAAGGAACTCTATTTTTATTGACTTGTGATCTTGATGAAAAATTCAAGGGATTCTTGCGGCGAGGTCATGGCGATTTACTTGAACTAGACAAGTTAATATTTCAAGTATCAAGCAACTTCCATTTTTTTCAAATATCCGATCTACTACAACAGAAGAAATGCATTATGCTTATTCAAAGCACGGAAAACAACATTAAGATTAAATATTTGGTGGAAATAGCTTTGGAATATCTACTACATCAAGGTCTCTTATAAAGAATGAAACGAAATCATTACATGAAGGTGGTAGTAAAAGGTGATCTTTAGAAACCAAATCATGACCTGAATACGTCAAAATTACTACGGAAGGTGGTAGTATAAAGTAATCTTCAAAAAGTGTTGCAAAGTCCATAGTCCAAAATTCTTTCCCATTAAATTTTCCCAGTTACTTGTTTATGAAGGCATCAAAAATTTTTGAGAGCCTTGTTCCCTGATCATATACCCACATTCAACCACTAGGAGAATATTCATGCAAAGAGTGGTAAGGTCTTCGACCCAGATGCGATTATTTGTATAGGAATAGTGAAACAAAATGTGCAGTAGTGATAGAAATTTGATTGTATGTCGAGCTTGTTACTACATCCAGAGGTCGATGAATGAACTTTGAGAAAGAAGCTTAATTTATGTCAAGTCTGTTACTACACCCATAAGTTGCTCAACAAAATTTGACATTTAAATTTCTGTAGCTTTAGGATGTTGATTCAACCACTCATACAGTTTCTCACCTTCATGAGGATCCAAATTTATAATTTACTTCTAAGTATATTCATGCATGGAGTAACATTTGGTGTCACTTTCAAATATTCCAGACCATTTTGTAAGCCACGATATGTGTGAATCCTCTGAAGAAAGATAAATTCTGGCATGGTCTGCAGGATTTGATACACCTGCCAAATCTTTGTTGCTGGAAGAAGCTATATACTTCAACAAAGGAGCATTTTGCAAGTGACTTAAAAGTCCCTTCCAATTTCCAGTAACAAAACAAAAAATTTCAACATACAAATCTTGAGGTAGGCCTTTCAACCAACCAAAGGATCGAATAGAAGGAGAATACCAATCATAAGATACTTGAATTTTTTTTTTCTGAGTTTTTGTTGTCTGACATAAATTTTTTCCCTAAAAGATGGTGTCACATAAAACCACTCCCTTGTCTTTCAATTGGGCCTAAATAGCATCTTTAATTTGTCTCACATGTGGATGACTAGGAACACTACAAGGAAGGCACCTTAAAGCCCAAGTTCTAGATGATAGAGAGAAATGGGAATAAGTATTTGAAATGAACACTAGAGAATTATAATATAATCTTTTGTAAATCTTGGTTTAATGCATTTTAATGGGATATGTCCTCGACCTTTTCTCCTATTAATGCCAATATTTTCGAATATGTGTGGTGATTTGTCACTAATAAAGGCATGATTAATGTGCATTGGGAAGGGTGTGAAGGTGATGGATATGGACGAAAGAGAAAAATGATTTGAAAGTTTTGTGAACTTGTAAGCCTAGGAACCCATGAATCTGTGACAAGAGGAGGTGAATAATCGACTAAGTATGTAAAGGTGGGAAAGAATGCCTTAAAAAAAAAAGTAAACAACATTTTTTCCGATTTCAAGATCCAAAAAAATAATAATTTCAGATCCCATAATATTGACCTTTGCCAATTCAATATCAGGTGACTGGAGTGCATCTGGGGTGCCTATGAGAAAAGATAATGCTTTGATGAAGATTCATTTGTATTGAAACATGTGACAATAATTGTGTCCTAATAGTATTTAAAATTAACACTGGGTGGTGATAATATAATCTCCCGTAGATCTTGGTTTAATGCATTTTAATCGGAGATGTCCTAGAGCTTTTCTATTATTAATGCCAATATTTTTGAACTTGTGTGGTGAATTGTCACCAATTAAAAGCGTAAGTAATTTGCATTGGGAAGTGTGCAAAGGTGGTGGGGATGGACGAGAACGATAAATTCTTTCAAACTTATATGAACCTGGGAGTCTGTGGACCTACGAATCTGCGACAACAAGAGGTGAAGAATCGACTAAGGATGGAAAGGCGGGGCAGTCAGACGGACGAGGACAGACTCATCGTAGGTAGAGTGAAACTTTCAAGTTCGAGGAGTCTAGGGTCGAATTGTAGATCACGGAAGTTGTGGGTGCAAGATGTATATCACGGAACAGGGGGCATGAGAGTTCAATAGCACCAATCCAGGAACTCACGGCCATAAACATTAACTATGGGAAACAAATTCTCAGTTGTGGAATATATTTGGAGCTCAAAAAACTTAGGTTCAAGTACAAAATGAATTTGTTTATATTTATTCCAATACTAGTCATATCATTTTATTTTAATAGTAATTTTGTGGCCCAAATGTAAACCATGTTCCAATTCGAAGGGTGTTTTTGGCTCGCAAATTTTTCTCAAACGCATAGACGATAGAGAAAATATGAGTTAACATTTTCATATGAAAGCATATTCACAAACATGACAACCTGTAATATATGCACAACATTAAAAAGGGGCATGATGTCAACACCTTTGTAGGTGACAGTGGGCTAGCAAAATATTTCATTCTTACTATGATGATGTCTTAAAAAAACTAAAATAACCAACAATTTTTTTCCAATTCAATATCGACACAAAAAAATCATCAGATCCCATAATGTTCTCCCATTAATGCATTTTAATGGGAGATGTCCTCGATATTTCCTCTCATTAATGCCAATATTTTTTAACCTGTCTAGTGAGTTGTCACTAGTAAAATCATAATTAATGTGCATTGGGAAGGGGCGAAGGTGGTGGGGATAGAGGGCAACAAAAAGTGTTTTGAAACTTTTGTGAACCCGGGAGTCCATGAACCTGCGAAACTTTGAAGACTCTACTAAGTATGGAAAGGTGAGGCAGTCAGACGGAGTCATCATAGGTAGAGTGAGGCTTGCATGTTCAAGGAGTATAGGGTCTAATTTTAGATCACCAGATTTTTGGGTGCAAGATGTATACCCCTAACACGGGCCATGAGAGTTCGATAGCACCTACCTGTGAAATCGCGGCCATAAAATTGGCTAAGTATGCAAATGAATGGAGGTTGGTCGGACTCGCGATGTGAATATATAGATGGAGATGGGTATTTGTCAGTTTGACACCCCAGGAACCCATGAGCATAGAAATACGACTATGTATAGAACCATAAACAGATAATAGAGGGGAAGAAGAAAAGGGAAAAACAGGTAAGTATAGAAGAGGAAAAAGAAAGGGAGAAATTAACTTTATCCCTCACACAACAACACTTAGTCCGATAATTATGAAGCCATAGAAACACATTAACTATGGGAAAAAAATTCTCACCTATGAAATATAGTTGGAGCTCGACAAACTCTGGTTCAAGTTCAAAGAGATGTTGTTTATATCTATTTCAACATTTTTCATTTTTTTTTTTTTTTTAATATTATTTTTGGTGGCCCAACTGTAAAACCATGTTCCAATTTGTGTTTATCAAGTGGAGATGTGTTTGTGAAGACACATTTCCTTGAACCACAGTCCAGGAGCAGGGAAAGTGCAACGTGGACTATTTGTTGAGCATACATTTGTTGAAGATTAAGCAATGTATTTCCAAGTGCACATATCATTTGCATAGCATCAGTATGAGTTTTTTCATGTTCTTTGTGTATTCTTCTGAATTCACTTGTCATAGATTTGTCAACCTTTGTCATGTACGAGGTACAATATGATTTTGTGGCATATGCATTGAGGACATACTGTGCATCTATATTTGCATTCCATATAACTGGCTAGTCCTTGGAGAAACTATTGTTCCATATATGTAAAAGTTTTCATTTAAGGAAAACTATTGGTTGTTTAAGTGTAGATTGTATGCCTTGGATGTACTCATCTTCTGTTAGATTTAGCTTTACCAAGAATTCTTGGAAGCTCATTAAGTCAACAAAGTCTCCTTATTCTAGAAATGCGAACAAACATGTATATTTCTCAATGAGAACATTTTCCTCCAAACTAATTGGCTCTACGATTCTTGTTGTTCTCATTCGCGACACAGGGAAGTTGTATCTGAAATGTGAATTTTTTCATTTTTTATAGGTTCTTGTCTGATAATGTCTATGAACTTTGGCAAGCCTTGAATACAAATTATATGTGTTTCATGTCATGTATTTGTCCAGAAACTGATCAATCTATGAGTTGTTGTCATTTCCATAGATCGGTGCACCCTCTATCCACAACAGTGTGTGGTCATGCCCACTCCCTCTATTCTGGAACTCAGTCAAAAAATAGTAGTTCGATAGTAGTCACAAAATAATGTCTGGTCAATTCACTCATTGGTTTGTTGTTTGTTTCTTTCTCTTGTTTGCTTCAACTTTGCAAGGTTGAAGTCTTGCATCTACAGTTGGACCAGTTGTTGCACTTTGCACGGTTGGGATTTTGCATCCGCGATTGGAACTGTGTTTCTGGTGTTTCGCATTGAGGGGTAAGTTTCAGTGCTAGGGTTGCACTCAAACAAATGGTTTTCAAGAATAAAAAATATGAGGAGAACATTTTATTTCCTTTTTTATATCTCACTATGGGTGCAACAGAGGTGGGTTCTGTATCCAACATTGATATTCAAATTGTTACAAGGGAAAAACTCTCTATGGCCAAGGGTAAACCACAACAGACAGGTATGACTGCAAAAATCAACTCAATTCCAACATATGCTATATAAACTAATGTGAAATACAAGAAAGAGGCCTACCTCGATCCAATGTTTGATGATGTTCCACCGTTGAGAACTTTGAGCCAAATCTGTATACCTGCGAGAACTTATCAACAAACAAGAAAAAAAAGTATATAGTGATGATATAAAAGGGGTTAGCACATCAAATAGCATATTCCATTAATAAACATTACAAACATGCCCATGGATAATAATCATATATTTGCAAGATACCAATAGAATGGGAAAGGAATATTTCTATTAATAATTGATCAGCAGAAGTGTCAACATTATAGACTTCCATGTCGGCACGGTTCGAAACCAAGAAACCAAGTTCTTTCCAGCTGGGTCCCCACCACTTCAATCCTCCACCAAAGGAAATCTCATGAGAAAGAGAAAAAGAGGTCCTCTCAATAATAAGGGAAGAGCTTGGGGGTTGAACACTGTGTTCAGACTTGAGGGACAAAGGGATGCAGACTCAATATGAAGTAATTTCTCCAGAGTAACTTTTCTCTCAAATTTGAATGCTTTCTCTTGTTTTTCTAGTTCAAAATTGTGCTCTTATAGCCTCCAGGATGCAACTGAAGGGTTGATTCAGCACGTTTCCAGTGTATGGAAGGCCAAGGATTAGAGGTCTTTTGTCGTGACATGGAAACCCGGTCTCATTTTGTATTTTTTGGCACAAATCTTGATATATGCGAGATCTAATGGAGCAAAAAGCGTATACACATCTTGCATAGCAGTTAAGGAGCCTATATGTGGAAAAATGTATATTTTTAGCTCTAGATTCATCAGAAAGGGATAAAAAGTGTGCATAGGGAAATGGAAAAAGGCCCTCTGTGAAAGATAGCAATGGTGAGACAAATCTTGCTATAACAGATGCCCCCTAATGTGTGATATCATAAGAGTATCTATGATGACCAAAATACATTATAAATAACCCAAAAGTGGAGTGGTAGAGAACCAGTTGGATGAACTCAATTGCTCATTACATTATGTACGGACTTTTCATACATGGATGCCAACAATACAATGCAGATTCATGTGAAAAATATACCAAACAAGTGTTCATGGCCATGAATAGGAAAATACAAATGAGGTTATATGCCAAAAGTTGTCATAGTCACAAACAAGGCCCAATGAAACCAGTCTCAAAAATCAATCTGAACATATTTGTATACCATGTGGTACAATCTGATCTCCCATGATCACTGAAGTCAAATAGGTATTGATCCAATGAAATGGAAGAAACAACTCAGGAAAGTTGCAGCCACATAGTGATGTCTTGAATTATTCTACACTATCTGCCAATGGTGCAAGTCTACATAATGTGAATAAATGATTTGAGGTCGAACACGATGAGACATCGTTTGATTACCAGTCATTGAAGTATACTGTTAACAAGCGTGAGACAGCCTACCGATGATGAAAGCAGGTATCAAGGTACTGAGTACATCTCTACAAATATGAATAAAGGAGTTGGTGTTGAACACTTGAGAGATCCATTGATCAGGAGACATTGATGTATTCCCATATGTCAATGGCGAGAGAGCCTGCCACTAATGACTCCAAGCCTCAAGGTACTCATAAAACTCTAGGTCCCATATCCAGAATAAATGAGCTGAAGTCGATGGAAGGATACCTACTGAAAGGAGAGCATTGAGGAATCTCTCATCAGTCATCACAAGGAACAAAGAAGGAGCTTCATGATTTGGTGGAGATCAGACGAAGAACATGTTCATGAACCAACGACCTTGTGTGTCTTTCGTGTGTGCCAAATGCAAAGGATACATGAAAAGGACCCTCTGAATAGCAGCCAATGATGAAAAACTACTGAGAAAGGTGAGGAAACCACCAATAAGGCTAATGGAATCCAAGACACTGCAAAAATCCCAGAGTGTGAATAGATGTCTTGTCGTTGAACACAAGGGAAACCACCCAGTCAACGATCAATGATGAAATGTCAATTGTTGGGTTCAAGATGACCTACCAATGATGAAAGTAGGGCTAGGGTGCATGATAATACCAAAGTATCATGTGATTCTGAGACAAGATGAGGGTATGGTGGACATGCAAAGTCAAGATTTCTGAGGAGTGGAAAACATTGGTTGATAGACTTCCTTTGAACAAGAGCATGAGACATATGGTGAAATCCGACAGCATGGACTCAATGATGTGATAGTTGGATGTAGGAGGCATCAATAACGTTCTCTATAGGTACTGGAAGAGTAACCAGTCGGTAGAGAAAACTTTGTAGCGAGATAAGCTTCCTAAGGCCATGCTAAACCCAAAATTATGATGACACACAGACTCAATAAATTTGTTCTTTGTTCAAAGGTGGCATGATTGCTGCCAATTACAATATAGTATTTCTTTCCCACCCATTTTTTTTGGGTTTTTCATAAAAAATGAATGCTATGATACAGAGGAGGGAACAAGTGTCGCAAGTAAGCAAAACTAGTTCCAACAGTGGAACGTACCTATGTTCAATGCAAGGAAATGCATGCGGGAGATGGATACTCAGGGTGATGTTCCCTCCAGGGTATAGGGTGTCAAATTGTGAAGGATAAAAACAAGGCTCTGCTTGGTTGAGAATGCAAACTGCTTAGGCAATGGTTTATAACACAAAGAGAGAACCGGCTAAAGGCTCAATACACCAAGTGAGGGCATGAGATGCAATCACAACTTAATGCCAAAAAATGTCCCTTTTTATGTCTTTTAGTCTACTTGGTGTGAAAAAGGGGAAAAACTTGTGCCAAATAGACGTATTTTCAAATCCAATTTACGAGTGTGAAAAATACAAGTTCACTCGGCAATCTTTTCTATTTTTTATAGCGAGTCGGGAAAGAACTTAACTAGGACTCATGATCTTTCAAATACAATTTTAACGAGTGTGAAAGGGAAAAATCACTCGATGATCTTTTTAGTTTTTGGATGAGTCAGAAAAGAGATTAACTGAGACTCGTTATTGGGATTCCATGGGTAATAAGGTCAAGTGTGCATGAATGAGAAATGAGGCTCATTGTAAAGTCACGTATTGAATTATAATGGACTCCCAGTCTTAAGGAAAAAATTCGGCATGGGAACCAAATGAAAAAGAGGTTCTAACTAGGGTACCCAAGTTTATTAAGTATGTACCATTTATTAACGATGTTATTAATAGTCGATTTAGGTTTATGCATCGCAATAAATGGGTTCATACCTAAGGCGTAGAAAATGATAGTTGAAAGGTAATGCAAAAAAATGCACAATGGAGTAGATACCTATCTTATATGCTAGGTTATGAATATACCTTCCAGAGGAGACGAACGACCAACCATGACGTTGAAATCCGCAAGAAAATTTAGTTGAAACTGCAAAAACCATCTTAAAACCATTCTTGAATTAGTCCATTAGACAAAACAATAGCATAAAACTATATCAAGTGGGTAAAAAATGGCTTATAAATAGTAATAAAATCAAAATTTACTGTATCATTTTCATTTTTACCCAAATAGTGAAATTTGGACTAAAACACCTCCAGAATTCAAACGACGATCGCATGAGAAATAGGAAACGGAATCACGCACCGTCTGGACCAGGTAACTCTTCATCCCATCCTCTTCAATTTTAGTGGTTTAGAATTTTAATTTAGGTTCTATTTTGTTAGTTTTTAAGGGCGCAAATTGGGTTTTTTGGTATTTGTGGGTTTCTCTTAATAGGTTGCATATACGACTAGTTATATTCCCCTATGTGAACTACAGGGGGTGTATATAAGGCCCTACCCTCGATTGTTTGTAAATAAACCGCGTATACATGCGCAAAAGGCAAAAAAAGGAAGTTTCTAACTCAAAAATGAGTTGGTTTTTTGTAGGATGGTGTTGGAATGGAGAGAGAGAGAGCAGGAGGAGGTAGATGCAGCAGTGGAATGAGATCCTATGGCTCAAGAGGATTTAATAATATGTGTTTTATACAAGTTTTGGACTCTCAAAGGAATCAGGGCTCAAGTGAGGTTGTTGGAACTGCTGGTGGGCTATTGGGATCTCGATAGCGAGAGATTTATCCTTGATGGAAAACCATTAAGGATCGAAGTAGAGGAAATCTACTTCTTGACTGGACTTTCACGCCGAGCAGAGGTTGTGGACCTCAAGTCTCGCGGGGCAAGGAGTGGGCTCAAGGTCGAAGAATACATCAAGGCCCACTATGTTGCAGCAACTCCCATGGTGGGAAGTCAAATACCTATCCGGGCTACAGGCAACCTCAGCCTGAAGATTATTGCGCTCATGCTTACTAGGATCATAGGATCGGCCTCATTGCATCAAGCATCAAGGACAGTTATGTTTTACGCACTGGAGTGTGCGAGACCCACCGTCTACGATTGGTGTACCTCACTGTTGATCAACATGAAAGGTCAGTTGACAGAGTGCAAGAAGGGGGGTAAACAAAACTTCGGATTTGCCTCTATCCTTTGCAACTTCTTTTTCAAGTAAGTCCTAGGTCTGGGACCTAGAGTGGAGATCATTCCTAGAGAACCATGTGATCCGTCTATGGCGCGATGGATCAAGGTCATGAAATGGAAAGGGGGAGGTAGGGTAGTGACACCCTACAATGATGATTTCGTCTTCTGGTGGTGGAGACAAATCATATCTCTGGATGCCTATCCCTATGTGGGAATCGATTTCATAGGAGATCCTGATATGCCTCTTCCACCAGGAGCTGCCTACGGCACCATAGGTAATTTTTTTTATATATTTCACTTTTTTTTATTTTTGTATTAAAGAGGACAAAAAATATTTTTGGATGGTGTTATTAATTTGATACTTGCGTGATTGCATATGTGGGTCCGCAACGGCCAGAAGGATTCCTACGACATAGGTGGAGGCATCAGGGAGATGAGGCAGTGGGAGGAGAAGCAGATAGAGTCCTACAGAATGTGTAGGGTAACTTGTCTCATCTAACATAGAGGATTCCTATGGTTTAGGTGGAGGATATACCTGACGCCATGCAACGACAGGTTGTCAGTGTACCTAGAGCATGGGTATGAATCTTTCAGCGTCTGTCAAATTCCATGGTTTTCTATCATGATACACATCTGGCGCCACAAATGTAGATGTCATGGGACATGTATATCGGTTGTATATGTATTTTGAGGGTTTTAGCCCCAATTTTTGTAATATAAACACCATATTTTTTGGAAATATATAAAGAGGGATCTTCGGCTTACTCATATCTTACAATGTGTACATTGATTTAATGGTGTTCCTTTATTTATTAATGTGACAAATTCCAATCTAAAACATAATTATCATAGGCATCAGATACATGATTTGAACTTCTAGGAATGTGGAAGTATGTAATGAAATCAAATTGTCGTTCTAAAAGACATACCCATAAGAATCGACAAAGTAATGTCAGATCACATACATAGTAACGGCCGTTCAACTGACATACAATTAACTAAGAATACAGGCGAACCTCTAGAGAGCGAATACCATGTGAGATAGCATCACGCAAAAGTTCTATGATGGTGCTATATTC
The DNA here is from genome assembly GCA_000966675.3 of Picea glauca. NCBI lineage: Eukaryota > Viridiplantae > Streptophyta > Pinopsida > Pinales > Pinaceae > Picea > Picea glauca. Next base: position 120,453 of record JZKD02S0053960.1, on the reverse strand, counting down.
GGCCACATTGTTCGTGGATGGACCTAGGCATATTCCACCTAAAGACAACAGTAGACCCTCGAGTCAGTTAATCACCCAAGAAGAGGAAGCCAAGTTCAATGTATGACAAATGGCTCCATCTATGAATCCTAGGTAGACCGAAGACTCCATTGACATCTGCCAACCAAAAGGGAAAACACGATAAGCAAGTCGAAGACAAAAAGAAAAATATGCATATACACTAAATTTACATTAGTATACAAAGGGTCTCGCTCAAGCCCAGGGCTCAAGTGTAATACCTTTTCAAGTAGAGCCCATTTCTAGGCTTAACCAATTTCTTCTCTTCATAATCTTCCAATTCATAGGCTCCTTTTTCTAGAACACTTCACATGATATAAGGACCATGCCACATGGGTTTAAATTTGCTTGCCCCTAGTAGCTCTTTGGATTGGTCATACAAAAGGACCAAGTCACCTTCGGTATACAACTGGGGAGAGACAGACTTGTCATACTAAACCTTGACACGTTTTTTTTTTTCCTTGATAGTTGTAAAGGTGTCTCGATGCTGCTCATCAAGACTCTTTAGGGGCACCAGGCGTTGCTCTAAATATGAAGTGTCAAGTAGGATATCGACTGCCAATTTGAGAGAAGGGATTTTGCATTCAATGGGAAGTATCGACTTCACACCATGCACTAACTGAAAAGGGAAAAAACCAGTGGAAGTCTTGACCGAGGTTCGGTATGCCCAAAGCGCGGGATACAACATGATGTGCCAATTGGAATTACTCCGGCTGACAGTTTTTTGCAAAATGGTCTTGAGAGACTTCTTGAAGGCCTCTACTTTCCCATTTTCCTGGGGGTAATAAGGAGATGAGTGACCATGTTTAAACTCCATCTTAGATTCTAGTTCTACCATCATTTCATTCTGAAAGTGACTTCCATGATCAGTGACAATCTCACTCGAGATACCGAACCGGGCGATAATTTTGTTGAAAACGAAGAAGGTTGTAGCCTTCCCATCATATTTTACAGTAGGCATGGCTTTGGCCCTCTTGGTAAAGTAGTCGACAACCATGATGATGTGTTGATTCCCCCCAGCCGAAGTTGGGTTGCAATCGACGAAATCTACCGCCCACTTGGTGAAGGGACCGACGGTAATGACTAGTTGAAGAGGGGCTGGGTGCGAGCGCATTTTCCAAGTGAACACATGGCAGGGGTGACACTTCTTAATCAATTCAATAAAATCTTTAAATATGGTGGGCTAGCATTAACTGGCTCGCAGGATGTTTTGGGCTAACGCAAGCCCGGATAGGTGACCACCACAAGCCCCTTTCTGGTAGTCATTTAGGAATCACTCGTCTTCCTCGTGAGTTAAGAAATGACGTAAGATACTATCTATTCCTTGACAATATAAAGTGTCACCAATCATGCTATACTTTTTTTCTTGGTATCTAACTCGTCGTTGATCATCTCGCAAGAGATGCTGAGCGAACTTCAAGGTTTGAAGATATAAAACAATGTCTCCATACCAGGGGTCAAACGACGAGACAAGGAAAATGTGTTCGTCTACAAACGAATTGACATGGATAACATCCTCCTCTAATCATGGGAAATCAGATAACTCTACAAAAACTAGTGATTTCTTGGACTTGGTAGAAGCAAAGTCAAGATCAAATTCTTGTAAGATGACAATCCATTTATTATATTTCCCACCTATGATACACCTATTGAGGACGTATTGAAATGGATTAACATCAACCACTACAATAGTTTTTCAAAGTAATATATAGTGTCGTAAACGTTGGACTGCGTGAGCGGCAACCAAAGATAGCTTTTCAACGTGAGAGTAATTAAGCTCAGGACAGACTAAATTTGGACTGAGATAGTAGATGACGTGCTCATGGAGATCATCATCCTCCTAAACTAGAACCATACCAGTCATCCCTTGGGACGCGAGAATATATAACAAGTAATATCTACTGTTATCAGGAGATTTAAGTAGAGGAGCCAATACCAAGGCTTTCTTTAAGGCATCGAAAGACTCCTGGGCTCACTCATCCTAGATAAATGGGGTGTCTTTCTTCAGAAGGCACATAGAACTCTTAGTGATATTGGCATAATTCACTATAAACCGACGTAGAAAGTTATATTTTACTTGTAAACCTTGAAGTTGTCTAATAGTGCGCGGGGGAGGAAATTTAAGTATTGCCTCAACCTTAAGAGGATCTACCATGATCCCATTATCGGAAACTAAAAATCCTAAGAGATGGCCAGACCTAACGCAAAAGATGCATTTGTGAGGGTTTAACCGGATTCTATAGTAACGACATCTTTCAAAAACTAGTTGAAGGTGTGTGACATGATCCACTCTCTTGCGAGAGTGAGTAGCAATATCATCAAGGTAAGCTTCGACTATATGCTTGAGATCGTGAAAAGTGAAACTCATGGCGGGTTGGAAGGTTGCTCCGACATTTTTCAGGCCGAAAGGCATTTTCCAGTATGCAAAAGTACCCCAAGGACATATAAATTTCGTCTTGTGTTGTTCCTTAGGTTTGATATGGATTTGGTTATATCCTGAAAATCTATCCATAAAGGAAAATATTTCACTTCCTGCTCACTCATCGATAATATGATCAATGAAAGGCGTGGGGAAGTTATCTTTAGGACAATCTTTGTTCAGGTCGCGAAAGTCCATACAAACGTAGATGGTTCCTTTCTTTTTATTCACGGGAACAGGGTTGGATACCCATTCGTTCAAGGGAACCAGGTAGATGAAGCTGGCATTAAGTAGCTTCTCCACCTCTGCCTTAATAGCGGGGGCCTTCCTAGGATTAACAGTTCTAATATGTTTTCAAACAGGTTTAGCATCCAGATAAGTTCTAATTTCATGTTCGACAATGTGAGGATTGATCCCTGGCATCTCTTCATATGACCAAGTGAATGCATCTTGAAATTCTTTGAAGAGGTTAGTGTAGATCAGAATCTCTTCTCGCGAACAATCTGCACCTATATTTACGTTCTCAATTTTTCCAGGTTTACGAGAGATGTCAATCGAGACGGTAGGAGAAATACTTTCCATATTTCTTTCGGCATAAAAATTGTTCATATCAAGCGGAACTACGACGTGACTGACTATCTCACTCAAGGTAGATCGAAAATCGTCTTGCTCGATTCTTTCAAGACTTTGGAGAAAATAAGATCAATGAGGCATATCGTCCCAAGGTCCCTCGAAAACATTCATGGCTTCGAGGATGGATTCGTCCAAAGGAAAAGTCTCATCTAAGAAATCATGTGAACAAGATAACGAATTGGCCCATATGGGCCTAAGAACGGGATCTTCCTCGTCCGTCTGCGAGGTAACAAGATCGGGATCGGTGGAAGAGTCAAGGATAGCTTGATACGCAATCTCCACTACTGATAGTGGCATAGCCATGCCAGCATGCGACTAACCTTCAATCGAGGAAGTTGGAGAAGGTAAGGTCCAAGGATCACTAAAATAGAAAGTGTAGAAAGGAATAGACCTCTTTGCTAAAGAAGGCCTACTAGACATGGTGTAAATGTGGTGAGTCAATGCCGAGAAGTCGAAAGTACCCATGAGGGAAGAATACATTCTGACACCGATATTCTCAGTTGCGGGCTGAGAATTGTCGATCATAGGCATCGATGGTCCAACAGATGCATTAGGACTAGAGTACGCAAAGGATAATTGGTTGATTGTCACGATCTCCCCCTGATGAGGAAAACAAAGCACACAGAAAACGGACGATACGACAATGACCATAGAATAGGTCTAATTGTGACCTAGTAACAAGTTATAATCAAGAGGTTCATCCACTACCTCTACTTCCACCTCTACCCTCTTCCCACCTAACTGGACCGCAAAGGCCCGGAGAATACCATGAGGGAGGAAGGAATGACCGTCAAATGTAGTCAACATGTTCAATGACTTGGAAAGGGTTAGAGAACCGATAGATTTCCAATAGACCAGGGACATCACGCAAGTGGAAACACCTTCATAAATGACCACTCTTTTGAGAGTATACTTGGAATACTCCACATGGATTTGAAAAGCCACATGGTAGGGTAAGAGAGGCTTCACGTCTGTGACATCAAACTTGATGAATTTTGAGCCACTAGGCTCTAGAGCTCCTAAGGTAGAGAGTAAGGCATTCCTCTATGATGGACACGTCTGGAGTACCTCCAAATCCGACATTGCACAAGGGGTTTGGCCCAGATATTCAACAATAGAATAGTTCTAGGAGGCTCTAGCATTAGGGTTGTGGGTAGAGCGCTTGAGTACTCCTTGTGGAATACGAGGCAGTGGCTCTGGTTTCTCGATCTGTAAGTTCATCTCCAGTGGTGGAGGAGGAGCTTCTAGGTTGGTACTATCTTTTGAAGAGATATAATCACGAGAGAGGGTGGCCATATCAATTTTTGCGTCGACCATATTGATGCAAACACGATTGCCATCTTGTGACGGTGGGTTTTGACTTCCACCAGGCGCATTTATGGCACTCAAATAACTTGAGGCTAAGTGTTGGTTGTGTGGAAATGGATTTGTTAGCACAACGGGAAATAGATTTAAAAGCCTCGCAACCTCTGCAAGTTTGGGGCACAAGTGGGTAAGGTGGTCATCGATACAAAGTTTACAAGGAAACTTCATCTTATGCTTCTCTTTCTTTCCCTATCCAACATTATCATTATGTTTCCCATTATTATCTTTGTCCTTGGCTTTATTATTATTATTATTCCCACCCTTACAATTGTTTCATCCTTTCCTTTTATTCCCATCTGTTTGTTGGTCACCATTTGGGTTCTTCAATGATTGCACGGAATGTACATCCGCCGATTCAGTGGGTTTGGAGGATCCAGATGAGGTTGTCCCTCTAGTTGAATTCATTTCCGAGTCTATGGACTTTACATTAGCGGAACCTACAATGCCATCGACATGAGGTCTGATAGTTTGTCTAGGGTCATGATTTGTTCATGGTGCATCTGGAAGAAGGTGGTATAACATCTTAGACTAAGAATAGATCAAATCAAATTGTTGGGCTCTAAGGATATCTTCTTCCTCACTGAGGACCCCGAAAGTAGAAACATCATTTGAAATAGGAGTGTGTAAAGACTTTAGGAACAATTCTAGAAGAAAGGTTGGGGGTATCGGAGTCTTAACCAACTGCCTTCGCCTATGCCATTCCTGGATATGGTCTGAGATGTGAGTGTCGGTACTCTAGTGTAAAGTTGACAAAATTTCAAGGCCAACATCATAACGAATGGGTAGTTGAAAGTGATTAATAAAGGCTAGCACAAAATAATGGAATGACCCATATGTCCCCCTAGGTAGCTCAATGTACCATTGTGATGCCACTCTAATGAGAGTGCATTGAAACAATCGTAACCTAATAGAATCATGGTTCAGAGAATTCGATGAGCACCAAAGGTGAAAAGTAGTGACGTTATCACCAGGGTTTTCACCATTCTTACCCTCAAACTTTGGAACGTCTGATTGAATTATGGTAGGGACAGGGGACCATGAGGGATCATGACTCACTGATTCATTCATTAGTTTAGAAAAATTTGGCAGATTAAGCGTGGCCAGAAAGGGAATACGTGGTTGCGAAACCTAACCCCATCCTCCCGTGAAAGATGGTGTGTTAGGAACTGCGTTCCATCCAGGATTCTGGTGAGGACCAAAACCTTGTCCGAAATTATAAGACCCTCCTCTAGGCTGACTCGTAAAAGATGGATTGGGCATCATTCCGGCAAGAATGTTCTGATAATGGTTATGAAAATTACCCCTCGTTGGATTAGATCCAAGCTGGGGGTTGTTAAAATTGCCCCCAAATAGATTAGATCCAGGCTGGGGGGTGCTCAAAGTGTAAGACTAACCTCCTCTAGGTGGGAACCTAGAGGATTGAAGTGGATTCGTCATGCCAAAAGTATTAGTCGGAATCGACACCGACGGGATAGGGATATAGGGTGGAACTTGTCCACCAGCTGGGTTGTTCCATCCAGTCATAGAGGGATTATACCTGGGGTTAAGAATAGATACAGTCCCTACATTAGGATTCGATTGGGGAATATGAGAACCACCAAATGGGGAAGGAGTGTAAGGAGGTGTAGTACCCCTAAGTCCAAGGCTAGCGTTATGGCCAGTAGCTGGGATGGCAGTTGAAAACTGTGAGGTGAAGTTAGGCATACCATAATAAAACGAAATAGAAGCCACGGGGATGGTCTGAACATTGTAACTCGGTGAGTGGCCAAAACCTCCAAAAGGGTTCGAGGCAAGAGATGAAGCATTAACTACAAGATGAGCCATAGTACTAGTGTAAGCCTTCGGCACTGCAACTATAGTGGCTTCAGGTGTCGAAGGAGTGCCATTAATTATAGTGGGATTGGGAGTCGAAGAACTCCCAGTGTTCTGAAGACTAGACTCGGTACTCATCCTTGCAGGATCACAAGTCTGAAAAGTGGATGTGTGTGTACCACTATTGATAATTCTACGCCTTTTAGAAGGCAAGGACTCGAAAACCAGTGGTAACTGTAACAACCGACGAGACCTAAATGGGAAGTTGGTCCAACTCCACGATGACTTATGACTCTTCCACAAATAAAAATATATCCTATGGCCAACTAGTAGTCAAAGAGCATACCAAAAAGTCAAACGGCCAATATGCATGCAAATGAGATAAAGTGTTTGAGTGGCCTCCTTCGCTAAAGAAGGTATGTCTCATCCAAGAGGGACCTGAGACTCCCCACTAAATTTTGAAGGTAACAAAATCAGTTATAAGGGCCCTTGTGGGTTTAAATGTGCTAAGCTAATGATGAAAATTTCAAAGACAAAAATGCCAACCAATGCAAAATGCCTTTTTTTTTGTATTTTCAATATTCTAAAAAGAAAATGCATGGACTAATAACAAACTTGACAGATGAATTCTACAATGTAGAAAAGCAGTAACTAAAGCAGAATACTAGGCTGCCAAGCAAACAACCTAGAAACCATGGACAAATTTAAAATAGAAATACTACACCCAAAAATTCAACTCCAAACAGGCTTCCTATCATCCCAGATAATCTCAACAGGCACTACAGAGACCTAAAAAGGCTCAATAATCTTTAAATCCTACCCAGCAGTCACTAAACCAAGCAAACAAGCAAGGGGAAGTGGTATACGCGACTGTTCAGGAGAACAGAGTGTATATATGCTTCTTGCAGTGAGACATCAGGCGTGTATATGCAACTGACAAGGAAAAAAGGGCGTATATGCTTTAAAACAAGGCCAAGCAAGGCTAAAAGTCTGAAAACTCAGACTCTGAGTGAACAGGATCTGTCAAGCAGTGATACGACAATAAACATAAAGGAAAAAGAGCAATGTAAGAATAAAATGTACTTCAACCCTTAGAAGGAATATCTCTCCCCAGTGGAGTCACCATTTCTGTTACAAGGGAAAAAATATATATTGCCAAGGGTAAACCACAACAGACAGGTATGACCACAGAAATCAACTCAATTCCAACATGTGCTATATAAACTAATGTGCAATACAAGAAAGAGGCCTACCTCGATCCCACGTTTGATTATGTTCCATCATTAAGCACTTTGACCCAAATCTTTATACCTGCAAGAAGTTCTCAACAAACAAGAAAAGCAAGTATATAGTTATGATATAAAAGGGGTTAGCACATCAGATAGCATAATCCATTAATAAACATTACAAACACACCCATGGATAATAATCATATATTTTCAAGATACCAATAGGATGGGAAAGGAGTATTTCTATTAATAATAGATTAGTAGAAGTGTCAACATTATAGACTTCCATGTCAGCACAGTTTGAAACCAAGAAACCAAGTTCCTTCCAACTGGGTCCCCACCACTTCAATCCTCCACCAAAGGCAAGCTCATGAGAAAGAGGCAAAAAGGTCCTCTCAATAATAGGGAAGATATTGGGGGTTGAACACTGTGTTTAGACTTGAGGGACAAAGGTATGTAGACTCAATATGAAGTAATTTCTCCAGAGTAACTTTGCTCTCAAATTTGAATGCTTTCTCGTCTATTTCCATAGTTCAAAATTGTGTTTTTATAGCCTCCAGGATGCAACTGAAGGACCAAGTTGGAATGTTTCTAGTATATGGAAGGCCAAGGATCAGAGGCCTTTTGTCATGACATGGAAGCCCGGCCTCATTTTGTATTTTTTGGCACAAATCCTGATATACATGAGTCATAATGGAGTAGCAAGCATATACACATCTTGCATAGCATTTAGGGAGTGTATATATGGAAAAATGTATATTTTTAGCTCTGGATTCATCAAAAAGGGATAAAAAGTTTGCATAGCGAAATGGAAAAAGGCCCTCTGTGCAAGATAGCAATGGTGAGTAAAATCTTGCTATAACACAAATGGGAACAAGAGGTTTTGGAAGGAAACAACATGAAAAAGATGCACCAAACCTGTTGTTTTGAGGAAGAAAAAATGTGAGGAGAAAATTTGATTTCATTTTTTATATGTCACTATGCCTGTAAAAGAGGTGGGATCTCTGTCGAACATCGACATTCAAGAACAAGAACAAGACAACATCACACTCATGTTTCTATGTCAAACACATCATTTTCAGGAACAAAAAATATGAGGAGAACATTTGATTTCCTTTTTTATATCTCACTATGGTTGCAACAGAGGTGGGTTCTATTTCCAACATTGACATTCAAAGGGGAACAAGACGTTTTGGAAGGGAATGAAATGAAAAAAATGCACCAAACGTATGGTTTTCAGGAACAGAAAATACGAGGAGAAAATTCGATTTCATTTTTTTTATATTTCACTATGTCTGGGACAAAGGTGGGATATTTGTTGAACAATGACGTTCAAGACCAAGACCAAGAAAACATCACACTCTTGTTTCTCTGGCCGTTGTATTCACATACGAAGGTGTTCTGTAAGAGGATTTTGGCTCAGGCGTTCCTAGTATTGAAAATTATTACTTGCAAACTGGAAATAGAAAACAACAACCAACAAACATGAATGCAACCATGACACCGAGACTTACCGATGAATGGGGAATGCAAAAAGTGTAGTCCCACTCTCGGATGCAGAATCCCTACCGTGCAAACTGCAACAATAGGTCCAACTGTGGATGAAGGACCCCAACCTTGCAAAGTTGAAGCAAACAAGAGAAAGCAACAAACAACAAACCAGTGAACAGGCACCAAAAGGTCCAAGTGCGGCTGCAAGACCTCAACTTTGCAAAGTTGAATCAAACAACAATAAGCATCATCCAACAAACCAACAAGCAAGCATCAACCAACCAACCAATAATGTTGATGAAGAACAATATTGCCCAAATTCATTGATGACAAGATTGTATCAAAAAATCGGAGGAAAATGTATTGTAACACGCCTGTTAAGTAAACATTTCAGGTTGTGAGGCTTTTCAGGTAAACATTTAAGGTTCTGAGGACCATCCAAGGGCCTCCCACTGTGTAAACATTTAAAAAAGTTGCAGTTTGCACGGTTGGGATTCTGCATTTGCAATTGGAATTATGCTTCTGTCATTCCTCATTCACGGGTAAGTTTCACTACCATGGTTGCATCCCTATTCGCTGTTTATTTTTTTCCATCTTTCAAGTAAGAATTTTCAATACTGGGAATGCCTTAGTCAAAATCCTCTTGTAGAACATATTTGTATGTGACTACTACGACGAGAGAAAAAATTATGTAATGGTGTCTTGGTCTTGTTCCTGAACGTCAATGTTCGACAGAGAACCCACCTCTATCGCAACCATAGTGACATATAAAAAAGGAAATCAAATTTTCTCCTCTCATTTTTTGTTCCTGAAAACCATACGTTTGCTGCATTTTTTTCAAAGTCTACCTCATATTTTTGTTGCATTTCTATTTTCCAATGAGTCCTGGTTTGATGTCCAGGACATGGAAATGGGAGCATGCAATTGGAAGGGAACAACCTTAAAAGAAATGCACCAAATGTATGGTTTTGAGGAACAAAAAGAATGAGGAGAAAAATCAATTTCCTTTTTTATATGTCACTATGGCTGCAATAGAGGTGGGTTATGTGTCGAACATTGATGTTCAATAACAAGACTAAGACAATGTCACACTCCTAGTTCTCTGGTCATAGTACTCACATACAAAGATGTTCTGCAAGAGAATTTTGACTCGAGCATTCCGAGTATTGAAAATTTTTACTTGCAAACTGGAAATAAAAAACAACAAACAACAAATAGGAAGATAAACATGACATTGAAGCCCACCCGTCAATGGGGAATGACAAAAGCACAATTCCAATCGTGGTTGCAGAATCCCAAGCATGAAAACTACAATAACAGGTCCAACTACGGATGCATGACCTGAACCTTGCAAAGTTGAAGCAAACAAGAGCAACAAGAAAACAAAAAACGAGTGAACAAAAACCAAGAGGTCCAAGTGCAGCTGCAGGACCTCAACTTTGCAAAGTTGAATCAAACAACAATAAGCAACATCCATCGAACCAATGAGAAAGCATCAACCAGTGAACCAATAATGTCGTTGAAGAACAATATTGCCCATATTCACTGCATATAACATTGTATAAAAAAAATGGGAGGAAAATGTATTGTAACACGCCTGTTAAGTAAACATTTAAGGCTCTAAGGCCTGTTAGGTAAACATTTAAGGTTGTCAGGACCATCCAAGGGCCTCACGTTGTGTAAAAATTTAAGAAAGAATGCAATGTGGCAAGCCTGTTTACGTACGTAATAATAAAAATGCCTAGGTACTTAATAATAATAATAACAATAAAAAAATAGTAATAGTAACAATAGTTCGAACAATAGAGACTATGCAAAAAAAAATTAGTCAAAGGACAAACTAATATGAAGTCAACTAATAAAAAAATGACTCTCAATGCTCAAAACTTTGGATATCTAAACGTTTTAATAAAAATAGTAAAAATTCAGAAAGACCATAGATGATCAAAAACTTTGGATATGCTAACATATAAAACATTGGGAATAGTGAAGCTCATAATGAGACCTTCAATCTGTTATCAAATCAGATCATGACATATATGGTATTTTTTGTTATATAAAAAATATTGTTTTTAGTTCTCTAGTTCCAACAATAGAGATTATGCAAATATTTTTAGTCAAAGGACAAACTAATATGAAGTCAACTAATTATGGATCCATATAGTCCCTTTGCACCTTCACCGGGACTAAAAATAATAAGAAGTGTGAAATCCTTGATAATCTAAAATAAGATTGAAGAAGATTGAGAGTGTTTTTACAAGTACAAAATCCATTGTAAAGAAATGGATGTAAGGTTAAATTTAAATTAAATTATTTTAGTTATATATTTTTAGGTTATAAATATTTTATTAGATAAATTTAATATTTTTTAATAGATTTATAATAAACTTTCAACTATGTTTATGATAAAAAAATATTTATAGAAAGAAATATTTTATAAATTCAAAATTTTATCATAAAATATTTATAAAAATTAATATTTTATAAATTTAATAAATTTTCAATTATATTTAAAAAAAAAGAATAAAAAAGAATATTAAATTAACATAATATTAAAATTTTTAATAGAAAATGCCCAAAGGGGTTGGATCCAATGGTGGAAAGCGAGGAGTTTTTCACCATTGGGCAAGGTTCAATTCTCATGAGGGCTTTGTCTGGAGCCATGGGGATACCTTGAGGTAGTGGTCAAACATGTGGTTGCACCCATAGATACCATATTAAATGGTATCGTGACCCGTGCACACGTAAGTGGATCAAAGCCCACCCCCATGCCCTTCAACTTTTCAGTCCCCGAGGTGTAGGACAGTCGGTGACGGAGTGTGTTGTTAAAACACTCTGTGACTGCACACATAAGTGGATCAAAGCCCACCCCCATGTCCTTCAAATTTTAAGTCCCCGAGGTGTAGGACAGTCGGTGACAGAGGCGACGGAGTGTGTTGTTAAAACACTCTGTGACTGCACACATAAGTGGATCAAAGCCCACCCCCATGTCCTTCAAATTTTAAGTCCCCGAGGTGTAGGACAGTCGGTGACAGAGTGTGTTGTTAAAGCACTCCATGAGGTTAAAGTCACTGGTTCGAAACCTGCGGGGACTAAAAATCTAGTCATGTTAAGGGTTGACCGGGTGCGATCCCTGAGTGATTTTGATGACTTAGATGCCCCTGATTCTAGTCATGTTAAGGGTTGACCGGGTGCGATCCCTGAGTGATTTTGATGACTTAGATGCCCCTGATTCCGCAAGTCACAGATAAATTAACAAACAATATTTTTTTTTAATATTAAAATTAAATGTTTTTTATTTCAACTTTTTTTTACATGTATGATATGAATAAAATATTTAAATTTAATAATAAACTATTGACTTGAGTTAATATTACTTGGCTTTTTCCCACCTAAGAAGTTGTAATTTGTTTCGCATATAAACTTCAAAATTGACTTGGTTGGCCTTTTTCTTATACATTACTTTTTTAAGATATATCTTAGTCTATAGACATTGTTTGACATGAGTTTTATATTAATAATGTTTATTTATTTTTGTAGTTTAAGAAATAAATTTTAATTTTTAAATTTAAAATTATGAAAATACCTCTTTTAATTCTGAGATGAGGAGCTCCAAATGCATGCCCGTAGCGTAAGTAGTTTTTCACTGTTATTCCAAGCCGACTGAAGCGTAGCTAGTTTTTCACTGTCAAACCGAACAACTCCAATCACTTTTTGTTATCCCAAGAGCCAATAGCTTGTATCTCAAGTATGTTCCCTAGGTTAGGTTCCAAGCACATAAGGGCATAATGTCTGAATTATGACGCCAACCTATTTTTATTTTTTTTTACTGCATGTCGAGACCAAGGTATCCGTCTATTTTGCGCTGAGGGCCATACAACTACTTTTTTATTTATAGCATGCCGCATTGGGCTGGGTTCCAAGAACATTATAACTCTAGATTCCAAGGAAGAAAGCACCGCTCGTAAGGATTTTGTCTTTACTGGATTGGCCAGGCACCTCATCTTTATTTGGATGGATAGAATTCCATAAACGGGTTGTTTCCTCCAGCCATCTATCTCTTTATGCCAAAAACGAGGGGGTATCTGGTTTTTTCTCCTTCCCAAGAAGTCAAGCGAACAAGAGAGATCTGTTCTCTTTTACTTCCCTAAGCATCATCATTACTGGAATTTTGAATGTTCTAATATCCCAGTAGGTCTTAGATGGGACAGCAAGGAATTTTTTATTGTTCTGATTAAGCGTGTGGACATTAGGAAGACACTTTCCTAGGGAAACATTAGCTGGCGTTAGCTAGTGAGGCTAAGATGATTAGTGACGTTACTACAATTCTTCTCAAAGGCTCTCCTTTAGTGGCTTATTGTTCCCAATGCCTAGCATTGTAGGATCCAAAGGATCAGAGATCATTTATTCATTTGTGTTGGCCTAGGTATCTATCCCTAGATTAGGTTCTGAGGACATGAACTCGGGATATATTCTTTCATCTTGCCCTTACTCAACTGAACTAACTTCTTAATGATGAGATGAATGAGGTGCATCAGTAACTATGAATGGGCAAGTTAGTATTTTCAGGATTAATTTGTTTCCTTAGCCATTAGTTACCCTAGAAGCCCTTAGTAATCTGAGATGAGGTGCTTTATCAGGTTCATTTGTCCAACTAAGCTACTCAATCTAGGTGACTAATAAGCTACTCTAGGTTTTTCTTTATTTCTGAAAGCTAGCCGAGGAAGGAGAGGGAACTCCTCCAACACAAAAATAGATAAGTAGATTCATTTTAGGAGAATGATGAATAATGCACCTTCCGAGATGAAAGATAGCCAAAGGTTACGGGCCTGGCTATCTCCAATTATGATTTCTCAACCGAACCCCTAGAAGATTTATCCACTTTCCTTTAACAAATTCCCTAATGAGAAAGCGCAGATTCAAATCTTTCACCTATTGAATCACCAACTAAATCCCTCTCCTTTTAGTCTAGTGGAATGAATCCCCTCGATGTATCTAAATCCCTCAGTGTATTATTTCCTCCTGGAGCTAAAATATTGAACCTAATGTTTTAACCTAATGGAGAAGGTCATAGGATATTCTTAGCGCCCATAGAATATATTCATTAGCATGGAAATACTCATATAGAATATTTTCATTAACAACATGGAAATACTCATTATGCATACTAACCAATTGACTCTTTCATTACGTACGCATGGGGATACAAAAGCTGAGCCTGGGAATACAAGATCAAGGTACTAGGGATACAAAATCAAGGTACTGGGGATATACAATCAAGTCTCAACCATTGCATCTTCAAATGGAACCATTCATTTCATCTTCACATGGAAATTTTTATCGAAATCATTACATGAATTACCTATGGAGGTCACATGAAATTCCCTCATTCAATTCATTCAATTACCTATCATTAAGAGTGTGAAATTGATCCATTCGTTGGTCCCAAATTGATGGGGAAAATATGCATATATGTTATTATATGATGCACTATCGAAAGTTTCATGTCTCATTTGATGGAAGTTACAATGTCTCAACTCAACAATATTTCAATGTTACAAGTTATAATCAATGAATGGTAACTAGCAATAGGAACTAGAATAACTAGTCCCTTTGTTTGTTGAAGTGTGATAAATATAAATAGTCATACTTGGTCTAAATAGGCCTACTTGCTTTTTCATCAATGACCAACCCATGAGTCGTTCCTTGAACTTCCATAGTGATTTATGAATTGATTAGTGGGCATAGTGACTCACATGTGTTATTTCCGTTTGTAATTCCATGTGTTGAGATCTTCTATTCTTTATGAGCTTCTACTCTTAATGAGGCTATTGATATCTCCTAACTTTTATGAGGCTAGTGAACGTTGAGAATGAATCCCTTGCCTTGGGTCGAGCCTACCTGAGGTACAAGCTATAAATAATATTCTAGGTAAGTTCCACACTTTCGAAATCCCTGAGAAGAAATAATGAATATTTGATTAGGTGGGCTAGTTCCCGTTCGTGAGCTTGGGTTTCATACAAGGATCAAATCAATATACTATTAAAGTAAATCCAACCTATATCATATATAGAGAAAGTGCATCTCGACCAGAACAGAATAAGGAATGGATCCATCAATCTTAATATCAATCAACTTCCCTACTCCTCAATCAAACAACCAAGCGAAGTATAACTCTTTTGGGGACACATATATCACTGAGGTATCCATGTGACATGCTAACATCACATTCTGTTGAAGAGAGTAAATGTATATCAATGTTATTTAACGATGCACTCTTCACATATTTTTGGTTCATTTCGATTTATTCCTACTTTCTTTTTCAAAATCATATGATAGGGGGCCATGTTGAAAAAGGATTCTTCCATCTCAACCTTATCACTTATATAAAGTAGCTAATAATATGTCATAGAGCACACTTAATAGATCTTAGTTTCTAACATAGGCATACTGACTAGTTATTTTCAGGTGATAGGGGGCCATGTTGAAAAAGGATTCTTCCATCTCAACCTTATCACTTATCTAAAGTAGCTAATAATATGTCATAGAGCACATTTAATAGATCTTAGTTTCTAACATAGGCATACCGACTAGTTATTTCATAGTCTCTCTCTACATAAGATACTTGTTTACTAATATTTCTATTCTTATTTCCGAGAAATGCACTTTAGTTTATTATAAGATGCACTTGCAACAAAGTAAGCTATGATGATCAGTGTATTTCATTTGGATTGATGAGTATCTTTGTGTTGGTTCTTGGTCTCTCTCGTTGTCTTAATCTTATTGGTTTAGTTACCCATCATAGTGATCTAAATAAAAGAATATGGTAAGATTTGGCCTAGAAAGAAATAGAAATAAGCAAATTTGTTATTAAACTCTTATTTAAGTAAGATATGTTAAAGAATATATTAATATTAGGTCTTTAATGATTGAATATTATAATAAATGGTCTATTTATATATTACTATAATGGTAGCATTGTATATAGAGTAATAGAGACTTGAACGATGGTAAATGTGAAGTTATGTTATAAACTTGATAATGTTTCATTGTAATAACCATAACTAATTGTTCATGTTTCGTTGCTATAACCATAATGAATCCAAGTGTTTTGAGTTGGCATAAAAATACATAATGAATCCTACTGACCTAAGTATCCATGATTCCAAGTTTAATGAGTAGCCATGTGATGAAATAAGAATATTTGACTGAGTAGCCATGATTCCTAAAGTGATTAGTTGGCATGATGAACTAATAATACATCCCTTTCTTCTTCTTTGAATTGGAATGGAGGACACATATGAAATAACCAACACATAGCTCATAAGGATGGAGGATCATAGGCGGTAACATTAATCGACAAATAAAATCTTATTGTCTTTTTCTCTTGGTTCTTGGTCGAGGAGTAAGAAACTGAAAAACTATATTAACTAAAAATCTATCCTTACTGAACTTGATGACTTAACCTACTTATTGGTTCCCTTGACTTGGTATCCAACTAACACCACTAGTTCCCACTTCCTAACATACACAACCAGTTCCCACTTTATACTGGATTGAACTCCATCCACTCGTAAATTGTATAAATAACTTGCTCTTCTAACAACGACTCCATTCGCTTTCCATCTCCACTTGATGACTAGATTGAATGCTTGTTTTTGGAAATATCTTCAATGGGCTCGTAAACTAGTAAAATAAATTCTATGATTGAGCAATTGGTTTCTTGTTCTCGTGTCTCATAGGGTAATTGGTATAGTCTAAGAAATAATTTTCAAGGTGGAAATTTGTTTCTCCTCCAAATGGTGAAAAGGTCCTCCATCCTAATAGAGCAGGGTAGGTAAGTTCCATCATGTTAGTAGTACCAAAATGAAATGGGATATCACTTATCACCATGGACAGCCTGTATCGCTACAAAACACCATGAGAGGACAATCCCTGATATTTTGTTTCTTTATAAGGAGCAATATTAGACTCCAAAAGGAATCTAGGTAGGATCCATTCCTAACCGAAAGAACATCATGAGATAAACTGGCTAAACCTGATTGTTGCAACTTTTCATAGTTATAGGCTCCTTTGTCTCTAGTATCGGGTTTCTAGTTCTGTATTCCTTTTCATACTGAAAGATATCAAGTGCCTAACTCACACGAATAACAGTTCCTATTGTATGTTAACAAGAGATATAAAAACACTTATTAACTCCACATGACATATAAAAAATTGAATATATAATCTTATTTGTCTTCCTCTATCTAGTTTTCTTATAGTTGTTCTTGTACCTAAAACATATAGTTGTATTGAGTGAGCAAAGTAAGGATTGGTAAAAGTCTATTCCTTTCGTTAGGAATATTTATCGTCTAGTTTTTTGCTAGTTAAAGATAAAGTGTTGTCGATCCTAGTTGGATTTTAGTTGAGAGCTGAGTTAGTAAGAGTTATAGTATCTATTTCTCTATAGTAATATGTTGGTTCAAAGCCTGTAGTTATAGCTTAGTGAGTTATATAAGAGTTATAAAATATGTTCCTTAAATGTAGACCTATTTTTTAAGGGTGTAAGCTCATCTCTAGGGGCTCTCTTTTCGCAACGATAGTCCCCCCTTCGACTTAAGGAAGGGATTTGATATTTTCTTGCCCATCTAATAGGATTGTCTATTTGCTTGCCCCTCTAAGTAGTGGTCTTACCCTTCTTACCACCAGTAGGAAATATGGGTATTGCACCTACCAAAGCGAATTTGTACTGATTCATTCGATAATATTGTTACTTATCCCTGAGACATGACGTTATTGATGCGCTTGGATTTTGATTTGAAGTAAATATAGTTAGCGCATCTTAACCCATTTACTTAGTGTAGTTAATCTTAATTTCATCCTCTATTAGGGCTGTGAGGTTTTGTTTTTATACACAATTCATGTAACTCTATGGATAGAATGGTATCAAATGCGATGTTGTACCTCCTTTCGTTCTCAGGGAAGGGCGATGGCCATGACGAACAACACTGGTTGCTATGTGAATCAATTTGGATTGCTAAGTGTACCACCACTATGGATGCCAAGTTAATTGAGTTCTAGACCACGTTGAGGGCAAGAGCTAAGCAGTGGAAAATGAAGTTTGTTTAGAGTACCCCTAAGGGTACTGCCAATACTTTATACGAATTGAAGCAGGGATTCATTGCTAAATTGAAAAAGAACAACTTAGAACAATAGAGTTGTGATGAGATGAAAGAGATCAAAACTATGGTTGGGGAGAGGGGAGTATGATCGACGGTTCTGAGACTTGATGAGCCACCTCTCTTACCCAATCGATGAGATGCAACAGAAGGAGTGGTTTATTTGTGGACTTCTGCCCCTGACCGGGATCCCACTCATGCAACAAAAATGGACTACATAGAGAGAAGCCTTAGAAAATTCCATCAAGGTCAAAGGTATGAATGGGTAACCTTGGAATACCCACATGAAACTGGTAATAATTCCTTCTACTAGCGCAATGCATGGCCTTGCACAGTTTCAGAATAATATATCTATCGTGACTGAGCAGATCTAGGAGTTAGTAAAATTCAATGCAGGAAGAGAGTAGGTATGGTGCATGGTATTAAAGATAGAGGGTGACCTCGCTAATGATTTCCTGACACTACGAGGAGGGCATGTTGTACCAAACCCAACCCCAACTCCCTTCCTAAGATGGATGCCTAGTGAATATTGTGAGATTTACAGAACATATTGGTAGTGACCACAACTCTGCCCAATACTGCAAAAGTTATTTTCTATCCCCGTCATTTTTTTCTGTGACTTTTGCAGATAAAACACTCAGAGAAAAGAGAAATATCGACCCCTACAAGAACTTATAGAAATATTTGAAAGATCCTCTTTTAGGGTAAAGGAGAGTATCAATGCTCCAGCGGGAGGAGGGTGTGGCAGTCATGGAGGAGGATATCATGGCAGGAAAGGTGGCAGTTGAGGCGGCCCTGTACGATGCTATCACTGCGATGAAGTAGAACACATATCTTGGGATTTTGATAACCCATGGAGACCTTAGTGTGTCCACTGCAAGACCACTTCCCATGCAACATAATATTGTACAGACTTGTTAGATAAATGGTAGGCTCGAACGCGAGAGTGCAATGCTAGTTTGGTAAACTTGGAACCACAGACCATTGGATAATATGGGATGAAAATAATCAATATTGTTACATGAGGGATAGCCCACACAGTTGGCGATGCTATGAATAAAACACCCCTTCAGTTTAGGAAGGTTGCATCTATAACCGTGGGGTTTTATGATGTAAATAAAAATAATTACTTTGGAGAAGGATTGGATATCATGAGAGAGGAAGTTCTGACCATAAATATTGGTACAAGTGATACCCAGGTATCCCATATCCCTATAATTGGTCCCAAAAGTGGGGAAATAATTCAAAGGTTGCAACATCATTAGACGAACAGGGAAAATCCATACAATAAATACATTGCCTCTTCTTGTCCCTAATAATCATTTTATAGGATTAACACTTGACTGGGATGTTGAAGATGACCTTAAAACAACTGATTGAAATTGGAGATGAAGAACCCATCAATTATCCTCTACCAGATAAACATGCACCCCAGATTGGAAAGAAAAAGAAGTTGCAGAAATGTCAAGAGTTCAGGATGGATGCCCAGATCGATGGATACGATATCTAGGATGTCATGCTAGACTTGGGGTATAATGTTCACATCCTCTTGAAGAAATCATGGGAATCGATGCAGAGACCACGATTGGTGTACTCTCCCATTCAATTGTGACTAGACAATCAATACAAGATATCTCTAATTGGCCGACTAGAAAATGTCAAAGTTAGTCTTGCAAACATAAAAACAATTGCACACTTCTTAGTCATTTATATCTTAGATGAGAGTGACCCCTATTCTGCACTTTTAGGAATTGAGTAGACTAATGATAATAATTCTGCAATCAACCTGAAGAGAGGGGAGATGTCTTTTGAAGCAGATGGAATCCAGGTGATTTAGCCAATTGACCTAACCAAGTGACCCAGATACACCGAGCCTATAGACGATGGAATGGGTAGATCTATCGTCGAATACATATATAATTTCACTACTAGGATGAGGAATGACTATGTTAATCCTATTGCTGATGGTATTGTTAGCTAGCGCAACATTTGTTCATTTGACTTTGACAACAAGGATGCTATGCAGAATTGGCAAGAACACAACCACTAGTTGTCTTCCAGGCATTATGCCTCAGTCAAAGTGGTACATTGGATTGGTGCAGAGTTGCAGGATCTCCCAATATATGATAGAACCAACGATTTTGAGGACTATATGGACAAAATGGAGCAAATGTTCCACAAGAAAAATTGATTCCAATACTATATGTTGTGTTGTGAGGTACTCCTTCTAGATGGTGGGCTACGCATAAAGAAGAGCTAAGCAGTTGGGAGAAGGTAGAGCTTGTGTTGCGGTATCACTTCCTTCCACCACCAAAATTCTAGATCATTTATATTCCCAATGCAGATGAAAAATCCTTGGAACCTATAGAGTTCTATCAATGAAGGATAGACCCAAAGATTCAAGAGGGTCCCCATAGTATGGATATGAGTGACACCAATCATTCGCAAGACCACAATTTCTAGTGAAAGTATTGGAGAGCATGAAAGGATATATGAAATACTACCGCAAGATAGAAAAATACCCGTATGAAAAATATGACCTAGACAAGCCATCCGGTGTCCAAAGAAGAAAAAGGGGAGAGGTTGGTTACAGAGACAACAAATGGACCAAGTGGTGAGATATTCAAAGAGCCACTAAAACTCAACTATTTGAACATTGGGACAAAAGATTTTGAGAATTCGAATAAGAGGTCAAGGCATGATCTTAGGGAAGATCCACAACTGAAGGAGAAGAATCCTCAACTTATCCCAAGGATATCTCAAGTGGTTGGGCCTCTCAAAGCCTATATAAGCCTATATAAGGAGGCCTTCTCATGGTGAAAAAATATATGGAGACTAAGAATTATACCTAACTTATGATCTCATAAGAAGGTAGGAGATTGGAGAACAATCAATGTGGATTAATTGAGAAAAGGTTGGACAAAGGGAGCTGGAATAAGTTGTTTCACCTTCATCAAAGGTCTTTAAGTACTCTTCATTTGTTCTCATTAATATGCAGGTATGCTTGGCCTATTTCTTTCAAGTTTGTGTTTGTTCCACATGAACTTGTCTCTAGTAGATAGATCTATTTTTGATCTAATCTTAGTAGAATAGGAAGTTTGTTGTATCTTTGTTTGTTCTATAGGAATTATCGAGGAGCTTAGGATCGAAGCTCAACTTGGACTATGTGAGGATAAATGCCATTAAATAGGTACACTTTTCTTCTTCCTCTTTATACGTTAGCTTAATTAGATCTAAAAGGATGTCAGTGACCAATGATAGCACCCTTTCTGTCTTGGTTTTAGGGGTCTAGATACCAAGAGGAAATCCACTTGTCTCCAGCCTTTGATTATCATTATGGAGTTATGCTGCTAGCTTTTCAACTGGGGGTAGAGTACCGAGCTTAGTCTTTGTTCTTTCTCACCCTCATAAAAACATGAGAATGTAACCGATAAACCTTTTATATTTTTTTCGGGCTCACATGGATACACGAAAAAGGAACCCCTTGGAGTGGTCTTTAAGATCTTTTCAGACTCTCTAAACATGAAAATACTTTTGAATGATCTTGCTTCCTGTCCCACTCATTAAAATATTTGAAAGGGCGTCTTTTGAGTGATAATTTATCTCATTTTCGGCCTCAAGAGAATAATAATACGAAAAAGGACCACATTGGAGTCGTCTTTAAGTCATTTTCAGACTCTTTAAATATGAAAAATGAGCACAGTTTCTCTTCTCTGTGGAAATCTCGTTAAGAAACTGAAACATAGGCTACAAGCATAGTTACTCTTCTCTGTGGAAAGCTCGTTAAAAAATGAAATAGAAGCTACGAGCATAGTTCTTTTCTTGTGTCAATCTCATTAAAAAAATGAAACAGAGGCCTTGAGCATAGTTTTTCCTCTCTCTAGAAAGCTCGGTAAAAAATGAAACAGATATTTGGGGACTAAACCTGGAGCCTTGAGCATAGTTCTTTTCTTGTGTCAATCTCTTTAAAAAATGAAACAATCACCTCTCCTATCAGGTCGAGTCTTTCGCTAGATCTTGTAGATGTCGAGTCAAGTTTTTCGTTGGGTCTCATATTTGAAACTTCATTTCATCCACCCGTATCTTTTTTCTCCATCTAGTACAAAAATTGATGTCAACCTCAAAGTCAGTGAATGAATTCAATCTTAGATGGGCATGTCTCCAGCCTTTGATTATCATTCTGGAGTTATGTTGCTATCTTTTCAAGCTTGGGGCAGAGTACCGAGCTTAGTATTTTTTCTTTCTTGCACTCGTAAAAAAATTAGAATGTAACTGAACAACATTTTATCTCTTTTTCGGGCTCACATGGATACACGAAAAAGGAACCCCTTGGAGTCATCTTTAAGCTCTTTTCAGACTCTCTAAACATGAAAATATTTTTGAGTGATCACGCTTCCTTTCCCACTCATTAAAAGGTTTGAAAGGGTGTCTTTCGAGTGATAACTTATCTCCTTTTCAGCCTCATGAGACTAATATTACGAAAAAGGACCACATTGGAGTCGTCTTTAAGTCATTTTCAGACTCTCTAAATATGAAAAACAATTGAGTTTACCTTCTTTGGACTCGTTAAACAATCATACATTGAAGGGCCCATATGGGACCGAACCCTTATTTCTTCCAGTTCATTAAACAAAAGAAGAGGAACTTACCGAAGGTGAGTTATATCAAGCATGTGTTACCCTCCTCAAGCTTGTTAAACCAAAAAGAGGTACTCGTCTATCTAGATGGGGGGAAAAATTAAAAGAAGCAAGCCAAGAAGTTTTTGAGAACTTTACTAGTAAGCTTACAGTCACCCTTGAACATGCCATTTTATCTTTGCACACATTTCAATCCATTGAACCTCTTCACTAAACCAATACTCTGAGTTTCTTCACTCCTTTGGGTCACCCGAAGAAGGTCACAGTATCCACTGCATTATCAAGTTTTGGTCCATGTCAAGTTTTTGTTGTCATGCCTCAGTGTTCAAGGGAAAGTATCTACCTCAAGAGTCAACCAACACAAATTCATGTTTCAATACATGTGTGAGTCCATGTTCATTTGATCCACCAATTACATCTTTGTGTCAGTTTTGTGTCATTTATGGGGAATACATCAAGGCCCTCCTTCGACGATTCTATTCCTATCAACTTCAGCACATTATCCAGAAGCTAGACTTAGGAACTAGTTAGTACCTTGGGACCTGCATGAATCAATGGTAGGCCTCCTCGCTTCCAACGGTGGATTTACATCATTGACCCCTGATCGGGTGATTCCATGGATGTTCGACTTTATCTCATCCATTCACATTCGTTGGGATGTACTAGAGTACCTTGGGAATCATTGACATCAATGGTGATTTCCCTCATGCTTGTTGACCGTTTACCTCATTGACCGGTAATCAAGTGGTTTCTTCCATGTTCGACATCAGGACATCGATTCACATGGTTAGATTCGTACTACATCAGTATCGGTAAGAAGGCACTGGGTTGAGTCATCAATCTTATATGAACTTTTTCAAGGTTGGGACGAAGTTTCTTTGAACATTAACACATATACTGTAACATAGATCCACTTTGTATTGGTCATGGCTATGTCTTGTCGTCTCGTAGATCCACTATGTATTCTTCATGGCTATGATCAGTTTAGTTCATAGAAGTATATATCCACATTGTATATTTAATGGCTATACCTTTTTTGTCAATATAATTATGGATCCGTAGTGTATTCTATGGCGCTAATACCTTAAAACATATTTATCACTCAAGCATAGGTATGCCTTCCTTGGGTTTGAAACATGTCATTATATTTGTTTTATGGTTGTGTGCATCTTTTTCCAAATTATCTAAGTCCATAACATTTCTCAAAAAAGTCTACAAAGTACTTCAATCATCATCGTCTTCTAACTTCGCACTTTGGGGGGAAATCTGTTACACATCAAAATCACTCATTGCAATGATGGCTAGTGTTGTCATTACAAATGGCGAAAGTGTCACATATTGGTCACAAGTGTTGCAAACATCATACTGTTATCTTTCCTATTTCGTCTCTCTAACGACATCATAAGGACACTTAAGACACCTCAAAGACTAGTTTTGAAGAGGAGAAATAAGTTGAGAAGGAGTACACGACTTTTTTCATCGAGAAATAAACTTAAAAGTGATTTTTGGAAGGCAACGCTCTACTATACACTGTCAAGGAGCGCCAAGGCTTCCTGAACTCCTTGGGGGGAGTGTTGCAACACTATGTGCCCCATTTTGGGGGAGCGCTACCCTTGCTAAGTGAAATTTGGCTTGTTGAGATAAATGAGGGAAGAATCCTCCCAATCTCTAAAGGTGGTTGGACTCAAATCAGAGGTCAAGGCATGATCTTAGGGAATATCCACAACTAAAGGAGAATAATCCTCAACTTATCCCAAGGATATCTCAATTGGTTGGGCCTCTCAAAGCCTATATAAGGAGGCTTTCGCATGGTGAAAAAATATATGGAGATTGAGAATTATACCTAACTTATGATCTCATAAGAAGGTAGGATATTGGAGAAAAATCAGTGTGGATTAATTGCGAAAAGTTTGGACAAATAGAGATGGAAGAAGTTTTTTCACCTTCATCAAATTTTTGTAAGTACTCTTCATTTTTTTTCATTAATATACATGTATTCTTGGCTTGTTTCTTTCAAGTTTGTGTTTGTTCCACATGAACTTGTCTCTAGTAGATAGATCTATTTTTGAGCTAATCTCAGTAGAATAGGAAGTTTGTTGTATCTTTTTTTGTTCTACAGGACTTATTGAGGAGATTAGGATCAAATCTCAACTTGGATTGTGTGAGGAAAAACACCATTAAAAAGGTACACTTTTCTTCTTCCTCTTCATATGTTAGCTTAATTAGATCTAAAAGGATATCAGTAACCAATGATAACATCCTTTCTGTCTTGGTTTTAGGGGTCTAGATGCCAAGAGGGAATCCACTTGTTTTATGTTGTAGGTGAATCCCCCTGTGGACAAGTGGATTCCCTCTTGGTATCTATACCCCTAAAACCAAGACAGAAAGGGTGCTATCATTGGGCACTGACATCCTTTTAGATATAATTAAGCTAACGTATGAAGAGGAAGAAGAAAAGTGTACCTTTTTAATGGTGTTTGTTCTCACACATTCCAAGTTGAGATTTGATGCTAAGCTCCTCGATAAGTCCTGTAGAACAAACAAAGATACAACAAGATTTTGATTCTACTGAGATTAGCTCAAAAACAGATCTATCTACTAGAGACACGTTCATGTGGAACAAACACAAACTTGAAAGAAACAGGCCAAGCATATATGTATATTAATGAGAACAAATGAAGAATAATTACAGACCTTGGATGAAGGTGTAGCATCGTCTCCCAGCTCTCTTTGTCCAACCTTTTCTCAAGTAATCCACAATGACCATTCTCCAATCTCCTACCTTCTTATGAGATCATAAGTTAGGTATAATTCTCAATCTCCACGTATATTTTCACCATGAGAAGGCTTCCTTATATAGGCTTTGAGAGGCCCAACCAATTGACATATCCTTGGGATAAGTTGAGGATTCTTCTCCTTGAGTTGTGCATCTTCCCTAAGATCACGCCTTGACCTCAGATTGAAATCCAACCAACTTCAGAGATTGAGGGGATTCTTTCCTGATTTATCTCAACAAACCAAAATTCACTCTAAATGGGAAGTGCTCCCCCAAAATAGGGCACAGAGCATTGCAACACTCCCCCCAAGGAGGTCAGGAAGTTTTGTCACTCCTTGAAAATGTATAGGGGAGCGTTGCCTTCCAAAAATCACCTTTAAGTGGCTTTCTCCATGGAAAAAGACTTGTACTCCTTGTCAAATTATTTCTCCTCTTAAAAAATAGTATTTGAGGTGTCTTAAGTGTCCTTATGATGTCGTTAGAGAGATGACACAGGGAATATAGAAGTATGATGTTTGTGACACTTGCAAAAATTGTGACCAATAAGTGACACTTGCGACATTTGTAACGATGACACTAGCCAGCATTGCAATGAGTGATTTTGATGTGTAACAGATTTCCCCCCAAAGTGCGAAGTCAAAAGATGATGATGACTGAAGTACTTTGTAGACTTTTTTGAGCAAGGTTATGGACTTAGAGAAGATGGAAAAATATGCACACAACCATCAAAAAAATATAATGACATGTTTCAAACCCAAGGCAGGCATACCTATGCTTGAGTGATAAATACTTTTTAAGGTATGGCTTCCATAGAATACACCGCGGATCCATAATTATATTGACAAAAAGGTATAGCCACTGAAGATACAATGTGGATCTATACTTCTATGACTTGAACTGATCGTAGCCATGAGGAATACACAATGGATCTACGAGATGACAAGATATAGCCACGTCCAATACAAAGTGGATCTATGTTATAGTATATGTGTCAATGTTCAAAGAAACTTCGTCGCAACCTGGGAAAAGTTCATATAAGATTGATGACTCAACATAGGGTATTTGACGTAGTGTTGCACCCGCAGGCATGCCTTCTCACAGGATCTTCTCTTTCCTCAGCCCGAAGAACTCTAACTGGTCCTTCTATTTCCCTATCGAGAAATCTGCACCCATAGATCTCTTTGCGTGACTCCCCCTCTCTTTACTTATCGGGGAATCAGACTTCAAAACCTTGTGAGGTAAGTGATCGAGCGTAGGACTCTCGAATCTCTGAGACCCGATATGAGTCAACGCTAACCCTTCCGTTCCTTTGTCGGGATTTTCTCTATCGGGATCTCCACACTCACGGTGTCGAGCAACTCGGTTCTCCAACTCCTGAGTCCTGATATGCCGAAACTCTGATGAGCTCGCGGCTTTGAATTTTCAACGGTCCCATAACCTTGTCGGGATTTCAGAATTCACGGGATCACGAATCCTGATGTCCAATGTTTCAGGACTTTATGTTTCCCAAACCCCGATACAGTGTGCTACCTGTCCACCACCAACTCCTATGGCCCCACACTGTACTTGTAGCCGTTGGGATATCGCGTATCGCGATTTCGCGACTCCCGTTACAAAATCTTCGATTCCTTTCTTATGAAATCTCGATAGGTGATTTCATGAATAATCCAACGCCCCTAGCTGGCTTGGATCAACGGCTCTGCCCCTTCTGAGCTTTAAACACTATGGGAATATCTGCAGTATCCCCCTACACCCTCGCGAGATCAAACGACTCACGGTGATTTGCTAATTTTCCCTGGAAGATATCGACCGTCCGTTCTTCCTTATGCAATCCATGAAATGACTAAGTGTTCTTCCACGGAACTTATCCACCTGTGTGCAAACTTGCGACGCTTCTTGCCAACCTTCAAGATATAAATTTTCTACACTGTCCTTCAAAAAATTCAAAGGTCCTATCCCTCTTGAGCTTTTCCCCATGACCTCAAGTCCTTCAAGAAAACTCTTGCACGCACTCCTTGCAGCAAACCTTCGACAACGTCGAAGTGTTGAAGTCACTTGACTCTACGCACACCTACAACAACAGTCTGTCTAATGCTTCACTTAGGTTCGCAACCCTGAGACTTTTACCCAGCCTTCGCACTCCTTACACGGCTCTTGTGCCCAACTGCACTTCTGGATGAATGAGAACAAAAACTATCTCTATCTGAACCCTATGTCAACACACTCCTTGCAGACACTTCAACTGCACTCCTTGCAAGAATTCTCTGGCTCAAATAGAGAAACAATTGAAACTCATTCCATCTCCCTCTCAGACTTCAATTCATACATGAAATCACATACACAGCATATAAAAGCAAATGTATAACAAGAAGCAAACGTTCATGAGCCTATCATTCAGCACCAATACACAGAGAACAACACAAACCATGAATTTGAATCAAATCTTTCTATTAATTCAAATGTCTCTACATGGGTGTTTTTACACAGCTCTCTTCTTCTTCTTGCTCCAAATGCTTCTGAATAATGTTACAATGCAGAATGAGGGTGTCTATATCCCGTTTCCCTCTTGCCCTCTACAACTGTCTAGTCTAGAATTAAATTCTATCTACTTTACATTAACTATTTTAAATGTTGTCTACCTACTAAGGACGAGAGCTATCCACTCAAGTTCCATTTACAATATACAAGTGCACCTCATCTTAATGGCTCATTTAAGATTTGCGCAACAATTCCAAAGTGTTTTCAAAATTTGTGTTGGCTTGTCCAGCTGTCCTCCGCTTCCGTGTTGGCTCGCTTGATGTGTTGGCGATGCTCCTGCATCATACTCCCTCGCTTGAAAACTTTCATGGGATCCTGTCCATGAGCTCCTGCACAGTATTTCCATGCTTTTGTATCTCAGCTTCAGTCTCCCAGCTAGCATCTTCAACTGGATGGTTCTTCCACTTGACTAGATACTCAAAATATTGTTTTCTCCTAGTTCTCTTACTCACTCTCTTGTCCAGTATACATTCCATCTGTGGCTTCTCTACAACTGGCATTTGCTTCATCCACTGGATCAATGGATTCTCATCTCCAGTCTCTATTTCTCCAGCTCTGTATGGGTACAAATTAGAGACATTGAATATCGGAGAAATTTTGATCCCATCGGGTAGTTCAATCTCATAAGCATTGTCCCCAAATTTTCTCAAGACCTTGCATGGCCCAATTTTCTTCATCTTCAGCTTATTGAATGCTCCTCTCAGAAACATTTCTTTCCTCAAATGTGCCAGAACCAGATCACCAACCTCAAACTGAAGTTGTCTCCAATGTTGATCTGCTCTGTGCTTGTATTCCTGACTTGAATTCTACAACCGCTCCTTCACCTGCCTGTGAAGTTCCTTCATCGCCTCAACGAATTCCTCTGCACTAGCGCTAATAGTAGAATTCTTTCTTGAATCTCTCAGTTCAGAAATTCCCCTTGGATGCATGCCATAAACAACCTGAAATGGACTCTGGCCTGTGCTCCGATTCACTAAGTCATTGTACGCAAATTCTGCCTGTGGTAATATATTGTCCCAACTGTTGTGGTGCTCTGTCACCAAGATTCTCAGCAAGTCTCCCAGACTTATGTTGACCACTTCCATCTGTCCATCCATCTGAGGATGATAATATGAACTAAACATCAAATTAGTCCCCAACTTCTTCCAGAAGGTCCTCCAAAAATGCCCTATGAATTTCGTGTCTCTGTCCGAAACTATACTTTTCGGCAACCCATGAAGTCGAATGACCTCTTTGAAGAACAGATTTGCAATGTGAGTTGCATCACTGGTCTTCTGACATGGGATGAAGTGTGCCATCTTGGAAAACCTATATGCAACCACAAAGATTGAATCAACACCTCTTTGTGTCCTTGGCAACCCCAATACAAAATCCATTCTTATCGCATCCCACGGCCTTTCTGGTATGGGCACCGGTTGATAAAAACCTACATTCTTCTTTCTTCCCTTGGCATGCTAACAAATTTTTTATCTGTATACAAATATTTTAACATCCGCTCGCATTCCCGACCAAAAATATGACTCATTCAATTTCGCGAATGTTTTGTCATGACCGAAATGTCCTGCCAATCCACCACTATGTTTCTCCTTCAACAGATTCTCCCTCATGGAGCATTTCGGAATACACAGTTGATTGCCTCTGAACAACAATCCTTCCTAGATCATGTATTCTATCCATGGGCTTCTGTCTCTGAGAACTGGATTCTCACCTGCTTCATACGCTTCCTGAAAATCTGGATCATCTGCGTACATATTCCTGGGATCATCAAAACCTAAAGTGTGGACTCTGAACTCCTGCAACAGCAAACACTTCCTGCTCAAAGCATCAAAAACTTTGTTAGTAGTACCAGAAATATGTTTAATCACAAATGTGAAATTCTACATATACTCAACCCATTTTACATGTTTCTGATTCAACTTCTCCTGTTGAGTCACAAACTTCAGTGCATGATTGTCACTGTACAATACAAATTCTTTGGGTATCAAGTAATGCCTCCATTTCTTTAATGCCTGTATGATAGCATAAAACTCCTTATCATACGTGGAGTATTTAAATTTCACTTCATTCATCTTCTCGCTGAAATATGCTATCGGCCTGTCTTCTTGACTCAAGACTGCCCCGATTGCAAATCCGCTTGCATCGCATTTCACCTGAAATGTTTTCTGGAAATCCGTCAACACCGAAACCGGTTGTTCCATGATCTTCCTTTTCAATAGATTGAAACTCTTTTCAGCTTCTTCTATCCAGTGAAAATACTTATGCCGCTTCTTCACTGTATCCATCATCGCTACGCTAATTCCACTGAAATTCCTGATGAATTTTCGGTAGAAACTAGCTAAACCATGAAAACTTCTCACCTCGAATACATTCCTCGATGATGGCCAATTCTTGATCACTTCCATCTTATCCGGATCCATCCTCAACTCATTTTCCAAAATAAAAAATCCCAAATAAATGAGTTATGTCTTCATGAATGAGGACTTCTTCATATTAATCAACAACTTCTCCTGCTATAGTTTTTGCATCACTGTAGCCAAATAATTCAAGTGCTCTACCACTGATTTACTATAAACCAGTATGTCATTCAAGTATACGATGACAAATTTCCCGATGAACTCCCTTAGGACTTCATTCATCAACCTCATAAAGTTACTTGGCGCATTTGTTAAGCCAAATGACATAACAAGCCATTCATACAAACCCTCGGTTGTTTTGAATGATGTCTTCCATTCATCGCCTTCTCTCATGCAAATTTGGTGATATCCACTTTTCAAATCAATCTTTGAAAAGTACCTTGCTCCGCTCAAGCAATCCATTAGATCATCCATTCTTGGCAATGGAAACCTGTACCTGATGGTTATCTTATTGATCGCCCTCGAGTCGGTACACATCCTCCAGCCTTTGTCTTTCATCGGACTGAGTACTGTTGGAACAACACATGGACTCAAGATTTCCCTGAATAACCCTTTGTCCAACAAATCCTGGACTTGCCTTTTAACCTCCTCATTCTCCTGCAGCGTCAATCTGTACACGGATTTATTTGGAAAACTTACTCCTGGTATGAGATAAATATGATGGCTCACACTCCTGACCGGTGGCAACGAATGAGGTAGTTCGTCCACTATAATGTCAACGAACTCTTCCAACAGTTCTTGAACTTCATTCAGTAAATCATCCACTCTTGTACTAGTCAGAACAATCCACGGCTTCCTGACCACAAAGAATTGTGGATCCTCCTTCTTCTTAACCTCAGTAAGAAGTTCCTTTCCACTCATGAGAAGTACTGTGTTTCTTACTTTTGGCTTCACCTCCTTATCCTTTATCGGAAGAAACATGTGTGTCCTCCCATTTTTCTCTAGGGTGTATGTGTTCATTCTCCCATCATGAATCACATTTCTTTCATATTTCCATGGTCTTCCCAGCAATAGATGACAAACATCCATGGGAATAACATCACATAAGATCTTATCATTATATCCACCTATCTTGAATTCAACCAAGCATTGTTTAGTAATAGTTACCTGGTGTCCTTTCTGTAGCCACGAAACTTTGTATGGGCTTGGATGATCAGTCGTCTCCAGCTCCAGCTTCTCTACCATCTCCGTAGATACGAGATTATCTGTGCTACCACTGTCTACAATGACCTTGCATACCCTGTCCTTGGTCTTGCAAGCAGTCCTAAAGAGTCTGGTCCTTTGGACTGAACTTTCCACCTCCTTCTCGGGTGTCAAAAAGACTTTTCGCATCATGAGCGATCTTTCGCCTTCAGCGTCTTTGGCCTCAACATCTCGCCTCTGTGCTTCGATGATGTGAGCTTCTCCAATGTCCTTATTTTTCTCTGGACACTCGTAAGACTTGTGCCCATTCTTTCCTCATGTGACGCATGTGATTACTCCACCTCTTCCTCTTCCTCTACCTCTAGTACGAGGAGAAGTGTTGTTGTCAGCATAATCTCCTCTCTGTTCATTATGTTGCCCTCTCTGTTCAACATATGGCCCCCGCTGTGAGGTTCCACCTCTCTCTGCACGAGTCTGAGGTTTCTTCCATTCCTCCTTGGGCTTCTGGTATTTGTCCTGGGAAACTTCTTTGCCTCTGGGATGACTTCTGCCTCGGCCCCTCTGACTCTATTTTCGGCTCAGCTTCTCTTCAACTTTCAGAGCCATCTGATAAGCATCTTCCACTGTTCGGATGGTTACGATGTTCATCTCATGCTGGATGTCATATCTCAGGCCATTCATGTTTCTGGCAACTTTTTCATCATCGCTCTCCCGATGACCTGCCCTAATGTTCAGTCGATAGAATTCCTCAGTGTATTCTTTCACTGTCATCAGCCTCTGTCTCACGTTCTACATTCTCCTTAATAGAGTAATTTGATAATCCCTGGGGATGAATTTCTCCTTCATCTTCGCGATCATCCTGTCCCAGCTCTTGATCTTCTGCTTGCCCTTGCAGTGCCTGTCATCTTGTAGTTCATCCCACCACAATGTTGCATGTCCTTTTAAGCATGTAACAACATGCTTGACTTTCTTGTCCTCTTCTACATCTTCATAGTCAAAGTAAGTATCCAGAGCTCTAATCTAATCTAGTAGCTCCTCTGCATCCAAGTTTCCCTCGTAAATTGGAATGTCCATCTTCGCTCTTGCACCCATCCTGGCAATAGCTTTGATCAAACGCTCGTTTGATGCATCTCCAGCTGTAACTTCCTCCTCTCGTTCAGCCTCTATTTCACTATCGGAATCACTTAGATCCCCTGCACTAGCTATGCGTCTTTGCACTGTCTCCATGTCCTCGAGTCTCGCTCGGAGGTCTCTCATCTGTATCTGTATGGCTGGATAAGTTATCTACCTGCCTCTTCTTCTCTGCACTTCCCTATCCTCTGGATCAGGTGATTGCCTATCTCTCCTTGGCGGCATGGCTAATTATCCTCTTCTCTGCTACAGAAAGCAAAGAACAATATGTCTTAGCTCTGATACCACTTGACGTTGTGTATCAGAGTACTCTTTACCTCTTATGCCTTCCTCGCCTAAAATATACAGACAAGAATCTGAAGCTATGATACCAAACTGACACAATGTCGCACCCGCAGGCATGCCTTCTCACAGGATCTTCTCTTTCCTCAGCCCGAAGAACACTAACCGGTCCTTCTATTTCCCTATCGGGAAATCTGCACCCACAGATATCTTTGCACGACTCTCCCTCTCTTTACTTATTAGGGAATCAGACTTCACAACCTTAAGAGGTCAGTGATCAAGCGTAGGACTCTCGAATCTCCAAGACCCGATATGATTCAACGTTGACCCTTCCTTTCCTTTCTCGGGACTTTCTCTATCGGGATCTCGGCACTCACGGTGTCAAGAAACTCGGTTCTATGAATCCTGAGTCCCGATATGCCGAAACTCTGATGAGCTCGCGGCTTTGACTTTTCAATGGTCCCGTCACCTCGTCAGGATTTCAGACTTCGTGAGATCGTGAATCCTGATGTCCAATGTTTCGGGACTTTACGTTTCCCAAACCTTGATACAGTGTGCTACCTATCCACCACCAACTGCTGTGGCCCCACACTGTACTTTTAGCCATCGGGATATTGCGTATCGTGATTTCGTGACTCTCGTTACCAAATCTTCGATTCCTTTCTTAAGAAATCCCGATAGGTGATTTCGTGAATAATCC
Source organism: Picea glauca (assembly GCA_000966675.3). Taxonomy (NCBI): domain Eukaryota; kingdom Viridiplantae; phylum Streptophyta; class Pinopsida; order Pinales; family Pinaceae; genus Picea; species Picea glauca. The sequence continues at coordinate 86,665 of JZKD02S0053960.1, read as the reverse complement.
AATGCCCCTGGCTGGCTTGGATCAACGGATCTGCCCCTTCTGAGATTTAAACACTATGGGAATATCTACAGTATCCCCCTGCACCCCCACGAGATCCAATGGCTCACATTGATTCACTGATTTTCCCTGGATGATATCCACCGTCCGTTCTTCCTTATGCAATCCATGAAATGACTAAGTGTTCTTCCACAAAACTTATCCACCTGCATGCAAACTTGCGACGCTTCTTTCCAAACTTCAAGGCACAACTTTTATATGATGTCCTTCAATAAATTTGAAGGTCCTATCCCTCCTGAGCTTTTCCCCATGACCTCAAGTCCTTCAAGAAAACTCTTGCACGGACTCCTTGCGGCAAACCTTCAACAACATCGAAGTGTTGAAGTCACTTGACTCTGCGCACACCTACAACAGTAGTCTGTCAAATGATTCACTCAGGTTCGCAACCCTGAGACTTTTACCCGGCCTGCACACTCCTTGCATGGCTCATGTGCCCAACTGCACTTCTGGATGAATGAGAACAAAAACTATCTCTATCTGAACCCTATGTCAACGCACTCCTTGCGGACACTTCAACTGCACTCCTTGCAGGAATTCTCTGGCTCAAATAGAGAAACAATTGAAACTCATTCCATCTCCCTCTCAGACTTCAATTCATACAT
>JZKD02S0053960.1:66576-85699 GCA_000966675.3 Picea glauca | reverse complement strand
GCCTCATCTTAATGGCTCATTTAAGATTTGCGCAACAATTCCAAAGTGTTTTCAAAATTTGTGTTGGCTTGTCCAGCTGTCCTCCGCTTCCGCGTTGGCTCGCTTGATGTGTTGGCGATGCTCCTACATCAGTATTCATACCGATCCCAATGTAGTACGAATCTAACCATGTGAATAGATGTCCTGATGTCAAACATGGAATAAACCACTTGATTACCAGTCAATCAGGTAAACCGTTAACAAGCGCAAGGAAAATCACCATTGATGTCAATGATTCCAAAGGTACTCTAATACATCCCAATGAATGTCAATGGATGAGATGAAGTCGAATATCCGTGGAATCACCCGATCAGGGTTCAATGATGTAAACCCATTGTTGGAAGTGAGGAGGCCTTGAATTGAGGCATGCAGGTCCCAAGGTACTAACTAGTTTCTAATTCTAGCTCCTAGATAGTGTGTTGAAGTCGACATGAATAGACTTGTCAAAGGATTGACTTGATGTATCCACCATCAATGACAAAAAATTGACACAGAGATGTAATTGGTGGATCAAATGAACATGGACTGACACAAGTATTGAAACAAGAATTTGTGATGGTTGACTCTTGAGGAAGATACTTCCCTTGAACACTGAGGCATAACAGCAGAAACTTGACATGGACCAAAACTTGATAATGTAGTGGATACTGTGACTTTCTTTAGCTGACCCAAAGGAGTGAAGAAACTCAAAGGATTGGTTCAGTGCATAGGTTCAGCAGATTGAAATGTGTGCAAAGATCAAATTTGTGTTCGAGGGTGACTGTAAGGTTACTAGTAAAGTTCTCAAAAACTGCTTGGCTTGCTTCTTTCAATTCCCCCCCCATCTAGATAGACGAGTACCTCTTTTTGGTTTAACAAGCTCAAGGAGGGTCTCACATGCTTGATATAACTCACCTTCGGTAAGTTCCTCTTCCTTTGTTTAAAAAACTAGAAGAAGTAAGGGTTCGGTCCCATATGGGCCCTTCAATGTATGATTGTTTAATGAGTCCAGATAAGGTAAACTTGATTGTTTTTCATATTTAGAGAGTTTGAAAATGACTTATAGATGACTCCAATGTGGTCCTTTTTCGTAATATTAGTCTCGTGAGGTCGAAAAAGAGATAGATTATCACTCGAAAGATGCCCTTTCAAACCTTTTAATGAGTGGGAAAGGAAGCAAGATTACTCAGCAATATTTTCATGTTTAGAGAGTTTGAAAAGAGATTAAAGAAGACTCCAGGGGGTTCCTTTTTTGTATAGCCTTTACGAGTCCAAAAAAGTGATAAAATTTTACTCGGTTACATTCTTATGTTTTTACGAGCGTGAGAAAGAACAAAGACTAAGCTCAGTACTCTACCCCCAGCTTGAAGGCTAGTGGCTTAACTCTAGAATGATAATCAAAGGCTGGAGACATGCCCCCCTAAGATTCAATTCATTCACCGACTTTGAGGTTGTCACCAATTTCTATACTAGATGGAGAAAAAGGACATAGGTGGATGAAATGAAGGTTCAAATACAAGACTTAACGGAAGAATTGAATCAACGTCTACGAGATCTAGCGAAATACTCGACCTGATGGGAGAGGTGACTGTTTCATTTTTTAACGATCTTGAAACATGAAAAGAACTCTCAGGGCTCTGGGTTTGATCCCCAGATTTTTGTTTCATTTTTTAACGAGCTTGCTATAGAGAGGAAAACTAAGCTCAAGACCTAGGTTTCATTTTTGAATGAGCTTGCCACAGAGAAGAGAAATTATGCTCGTAGTATCTATTTCATTTTTTAACGAGATTGCCACAAAGAGGGAAACTATGCTCGTGGGTTCTATTTAATTTTTTAATGATCTTGCCACAGAGAAAATAAACTATGCTCCCAGCCTCTTCTTGATCATGGATTCCAAGAGGATAACTCTATGGAAGGACACCATGTCAAGGGACAAAAATCAGTCATGGATTCCAAGAGATCTTCACTGGATGGAAGAGAATCGCTATGGAAGGAACACACGTCCAGGTCCGTGATAGGGTTAAGGAGATCAAGATCCAATATCCCTACCGAAGAGATCACCATGTCAACTATCGAATCTAAGTCATCTTCATTGGCAACTGAAGGCATGGGAGATAACACCACATAATCGAACTATTGCAGGGGTGATATAGACTGCATATAAGAACCATTTAGGGAAGTCATTGGGTTGGTAATCAAGTCAGGAATAACGCAGGAAAGTTGATCAATAGTCACCATTATTCCATCATGTGGGAAATATATCACATGAAAAAGAGTGAACACAATAGCTTTCATGGCATAGACATAATCTCACACAAGGAGTAAATCGAAATCCAAGGGGTCCTAGACTACCATAACATAAATAAATATTGTTTTCCCTCCCAAAGTTACATGAAACTGAGGAAGGATTCCTAAAGGGTGACTGGTTCTTCTGTTAAAAGTGAACAGAGTTTGGGTAATCGACACAAGCTGAGGATAACCCAAAGCTTGCCAAGCAATAGAGGAAAAAATACTAACGGAAAAACCTTCATATATCCATGTCTAAGGAGCAGCCCGACCAAAAATCTGTACTGTGATCTTGAAAGGAATGTGAGAGGGAAGACGAGGTCCAGTTAGCACACCCCAATAAAAAATAATGACCTCACTACTTGGAGGGTTTTTCACAGGAGAAGGAGGAATTCCCCCTGGCACGGTAGATTCTGTATCAATGAGAAAAACGTGGGTAGTATAAGGTTTACTCTCTAGAGGGAGAGTAGGATCGACCGATGGTGGAACAGGATCGACCATTCTGGCACTCTTCAAAGGAGGAGTGGGATTAACCAATGATCTAACTGGAGAAACCAATTTGGCACTCTTCGGATGAAGGGTGGGACTGACCTAGGAAGGGACTAGATCAGTCACTTGGGTTTCACTTTTCAGATGAAAATTGGGGTTGATCGATGACAGAACTGGATCAACTACTTTGGTTAGTGATTCAAACGAGGATGAAACTAGATTGACCACCTGATCAACCGGATTGACCGAGGATGGAACCGGATTGAACATTCCATCAACTAACGATGGGTTGGGGGAAATCTTACGATAACCTTTTGGAAGTTCAATCTTTTCCAAAATAGAATAAGCCTTGTTCATACGAGGAAAAAAGTGAGAATAATGATCACCTTCACATAACATGCAAGGAAATTTGACAGTTTCCTTATTCTTACCAACCTTAACATCACTAGTTGACAGGGTATCATCAACATGTCTAGCAGGGACTGATGATGTGGAAGACCACATTTCTAAGACCTTGGGAATACCAAGGAAATCCCTCAGAAAAAGGACACCCTTACAAATACTGCAAGGGAATTTGGGTTTTAGATTCTTCATTTTAGTCTTATTGACCTCATCAACACTCCCAATACTAGTAACAATAGTTGGTTGCTCGGATCCAACATTTGATGTAGTTGGAGGGTTGATCCCTTTCTAGTTCTTCTTCTTCTCTTTTCATTTCTTCTTCTTCTTATGAATCTGGCTACTCTCTTGAGAGCTTTCACTAGGAAAAGAAGGAGAAATGGAAGGATACCTAACGAGAAAAGAAGGAAAAAGGTCAACATGAGGTTGATGTTTCGGTGGTGTGCTTACATTTGAAGCACTGGCTAAATTTGAGATCATCGGAGTGGAAAAAAACCATACTGGTAACCCAATTGTGAGACCTGGAAGGCTCAAAGTAGCGATGTAAGGAGGACCAACGTTTCCGTAAGAAGGAAAAACAAAGGGTTACCCTAGAAAAGGGGTTCCTTCATTGGTCATTCTGGGAACTGACGCCATAAAAATAAAGATCCAACCTAGATTCTTCTAGGGAGAACAAACAACACATGCTAAAAATCTAGTAAGCAAGCAAGAAAACAAAACCTTTTCACAATTTTCACACTAGTTGATGATGAAATCCAATGTTGCAGTAACAAAGTAATAAGGGGATGAGATAGAGTGAATGGAAAATTTACATTGACGACCTGCTTAATAGACTTATGCCTTGGTGCAAGATCACACACATAATTGTGGGTATACCCTCCAAGGACCTCGAGTGAGTCTAGCCAATGTCAATTCTAGGTATCATGAAGACTTTCCATTCCATAGTCACCTTGTGCAAAGACCCTAAAGAGATAGGCGACTAAGGTTACCAACTACAATAGTGATACCTCAGGAAATAGTCGACAGTTTGATCCACGTGCAAGGGCAGGGTATCTAGCCCGAAATCAAATTGAAAGGCTTCCACTCATCACTGTGGGTATACCTTCAAGATACCCCCATAATACATGCAATCTCTACACCAAGACCAACAAAGAAGGGTGAGTAACTTTGCTAGTCTCAATGCGACCTCAGGTTTAACCCTTGTGTGAGAAGGGCTTCCCAGGACAAAATGTAGCAATTGGATTTCACCGCTCCCTAACACAAGATCTGATGTTTTTTTGCATCTTTGGAAAGTTATATTTCACACCTATTCCAAAGCCCTACAACTAATATAATGTAGGTTTGCTACCAGAGAATATAAAAATGTCTAATCAATTTTTAGTTTAGTGCTTGATTTTCAAGGTTGTTGTTACTCAAAAGGAAAATGGCATGCACAATATGGTGTTTTGACCCAATCGAAATCTATGAAAAGAGATTAAAATGCAATATTTTCATTTCGGTGAAAGATATGCTACGAGAAAGAGAAAACATTCATCATTACAGATGCACAATGTCCCAAAAAAGCCAAAAACCATACAATTCCACTACTTCAAATGCAATCTAGTTTCACTACCCAAAAGCAAGAATGCATCTATCATCTTTTTTTAATTATGAAGTATACAGAAAGTAAATACAAAACCTTCAATGCTCCACTACTTTCAATCAGGAGAAGGAGTCCTATGCAGATGCAAAAGACACGAAGCAAAAGGGATACAAGCAAAGCATGCACTCAAGGCAGTGAGGTATGAAAGACAAAAAGTAGAAACTTGTTCTGATAAAAATGAATACCACCAAGGATTCTACAACCAATTAAGAATTCGAGGAAGACAATAAAATGCAAAGAAGAATCCAAGAAATGATAGGAAGAAAGAGAAACCACTCACAACTGTCCCGACAAAAACATAGCTAGAAAAAGAAATTTCATGTTTTTGAAAGAGGTTTCAAGTTCCAATCAATACAAGAGGGGTGATAAGAATCAAATATGAACCTAAAAAAATTCACAAACTATCCACAAAGATTGGGTAAATACATCCACAAAACAGGATGAAAAAATCTGATTAAAAGAAGGCAAAAACTCTAAAAAAAAGACTAGCCCTCCACCAAAAGGGTGTACACAGTGTTGCAATTCTCCCTAAGACACTATAGGGGAGCACTGGCACTATGGTATGGCCTATAGGGGGGGCGTTGATGCTCCCAGAAACTTAGAAAAATAGCCAAAAACCCTGCAAAAACCCACCCAGAATATTGAAAATTAGTGAATTTTCTAGTGAAGGTAGGAGAAGGTTAATGGATGATGAAGAAATAGGAATTGCTTGGGAAAATGACCTCAAATATAAAATGGAATAGTGGCATAAATCTTTGAGTTTCCTTACAAAAAATTTCATACAATCAGATGAGTGAGAAAGCAGTACATCGATTCCAAATCTTGAAAGAAGAAGAGTGACACAAAGTAAGGAAGAAAAATATATCACAAACCCAAACAAAGCATCATGAATTATGAGAAATCTATGTGTTGGAGACCCAAAGAAGGATACACTGAGGTAATAAGGACTCTGAGCAGATGAAAACAACAAAAAAAGGACTCAGGGATCAACTCCTATAACATTTTCCTCAGAAAAGGGCATCACTCTGGTGTCAAGAGAATTGGAGTGTTACAACACTCTATGGAATCTTTCTAAGGAGCGCCAGTGCTCTAGTAGCAAGGGAAAGGGAGTGCTAGCCTCTCAAACTTCAGAAAAATTCCCAGAAATCGAAAATTTCAAGAAAAATTAGAAATCCAAAGTGTATGGGATGAAGTGAAGAGTCAATCAATAGATCTAAGAATCAAAGAAATGATATGAATAAGATAAAAAATGAGCAAAGATCAAACAAGATCTAGGAAGGAAAAAATTCAAAGGTCCCTCCTCAGTGGAGTCGCCAATTTATGTTACAGGTGAATCCCCCTGCTGACAAGTGGATTCCCTCTTGGTATCTAGACCCGTAAAACTAAGATAGAAAGTGTTATCATTGGTCGTTGACATCCTTTTAGATCTAATTAAGCAAATGTATGAAGAGAAAGAAGAAAAGTGTACCTTTTTAATGGAGTTTGTCCTCACACAATCCAAGTTGAGATTTTATCCTAAGCTCCTCAATAAGTCCTATAGAACAAATAAAGATACAACAAGCTTCCTATTCTACTGAGATTAGCTCAAAAACAGATATATCTACTAGAGACAAGTTCTTGTGGAACAAACAAAAACTTGAAAGAAACAGGCCAAGCATATATGTATATTAATGAGAACAAATGAAGAATACTTACAGACCTTTAATGAAGGTGCATCAACTTCTTCCAACTCTCTTTGTCCAACATTTGCTCAAGTAATCCACACTGATCATTCTCCAATCTCCTACATTTTTATGATATCATAAGTTAGGTATAATTCTCAATATCCATATATGTTTTCACCATGAGAAGGCATCCTTATATAGTATTTGAGAGGCCCAACCACTTGAGAGATCCTTGGGATAAGTCAAGGATTCTTCTCCTTCAGTTGTGTATATTCCCTAAGATCATGCCTTGACCTCATATTCGAATCCAACCAACTTCAAAGATTGAGGGGATTCTTCCCTGATTTATCTCAACAGACCAAAATTTGGTTAGAAAGGGCAATGTTCCCCCAAAATGGGGCACAGAGCATTGTTGCGCTCCCCCCAAGGAGTTCTAAAAGCATTGGCACTCCTTAACAATGTATAGGGGAGAGTTGCCTTCCAAAAAACACTTTTAAGTGGCTTGCTCCATGGAAAATGACTTGTACTCCTTGTCAGCTCATTTCTCCTCTTCAAAACTAGTCTTTGAGGTGTCTTAAGTGTCCGTATGATGTCATGAGAGAAATGACATAGGGAATATAGCAGTATGATTTTTGCGACATTTGCGATAGTTGTGACCAATATGCGACACTTGCGACATTTGTAACAAAGACACTAGCCATAATTGCAATGAGTGATTTTGATGTGTAATTTCTATTACAGGGGAATCCCCCTGTAGACAAGTGGATTCCCTCTTGGTATCTAGACCCCTAAAACCAAGACAAAAAGGGTGCTATCATTGGTCACTAACATCCTTTTAAATCTAATTAAGCTAATGTATGAAGAGGAAGAAGAAAAGTGTACCTTTTTAATGGCGTTTTTCCTCGCATAGTCCAAGCTGAGCTTTGATCCTAAGTTCCTTGATAAGTCCTATAGAACAAACAAATATACAACAAACTTCCTATTCTACTGATATTAGCTCAAAAACACATCTATCTACTAGAGACAAGTTCATGTGGAACAAACACAAACTTGAAAGAAACAGGGCAAGCATACATGTATATTAATGATAACAAATGAAGAGTAATTACAAACCTTTGATGAAGGTGCAATAGCTTCTTCCACCTCTCTTTGTCCAGCCTTTTCTCAAGTAATCCAGACTGATTATTCTCCAATCTCCTACCTTCTTATGAGATCATAAGTTAGGTATAATTCTCAATCTCCATATTATATTTTTTCACCATGAGAAGGCCTCCTTATATAGGCTTTGAGAGGCCCAACCACTTGAGAGATCCTTGGGATAAGTTGAGGATTCTTCTCCTTAATTTCTGGATCTTCCCTAAGATGACGCCTTGACCTCTGATTCGAATCCAACCACCTTCAAAGATTGAGGGGATTCTTCCCTCATTTATCTCAATGAAGCAAATTTTGCTCAGGAAGGGTAGCGCTCCCCAAAAATGGGGCACGGAGTGTTGCAAGGCTCCCCCCAAGGAGGTCAAGAAGCACTGACGCTCCTTGACAGTGTATAGGGTAGTGCTTCCTTCCAAAAATCACTTTTAACTGGCTTACTCCATGGAAAAAGACTTGTACTCCTTATCAACTTATTTCTCCTCTTCAAAACTAGTGTTTGAGGTGTCTTAAGTGTCCTTATGATGTCTCTAGAAACACAACATAGGCATTATAGAAGTATGATGTTTGTGACACTTGTGACCAATATGCGAAACTCGCGACATTTGTAATGACAACACTAGCCATCATTGCAATGAGTGATTTTTATGTCTAACAGATTGCCCCCCAAAGTGAGAAATCAAAAGACAATGATGACTGAAGTAATTTGTAGACTTTTTCAAGAAATGTTATGGACTTAGAGAAGCTGGAAAAAGCTGCACACAACCATCAAACAAATATAATGACATGTTTCAAACCCAAGGCAGACATACCTATGCTTGATTGATAAATACTTTTTAATGTATGGCCGCCATAGAATACATTGCGGATCCATAATTATATTGACAAAAAGGTATAGCCACTAAAGATACAATGTGGATCTATACTTCTATGACCTGAACTAATAATAGCCACGAGGAATACACATTGGATCTACGAGATGACAAGACATAGCCACGACCAATACAAAGTGGATCTATGTTACAGTATATGTGTCAATGTTCAAAGAAACTTCATCACAACCTGGGCAAAGTTCATATGAGATTAATGACTCAATCTAGGGTCTTCTTACCGATCCCAATGTAGTACGAATCTAACCATTTGAATAGATGTCATGATGTCGAACATGTTAGAAACCACTTGATTACCGGTCAATGAGGTAAACCGTTAACAAGTGCGAGGGAAATCACCATTGATGTTAATGATTCCCAAGGTACTCTGGTACATCCCAACGAATGTGAATGGATGAGATGAAGTCGAACATCCATGGAATCACCCGATCAATGGTCAATGATGTAAACCCATTGTTGGAAGCAAGGAGGCCTACCATTGTGGCATGCAGGTCCCAAGGTACTAACTAGTTTCTAAGTCTAGCTACTGGATAATGTGCTAAAGTTGATAGGAATAGACTTATGGAAGGAGGGCCTTGATGTATCCCCCATCAACAACAAGAAAATAACATAGATATGTAATTGGTGGATCAAATGAACATGGACCAACATAGGTATTGAAACAAGAATTTGTGATGGTTGACTCTTGAGGCAGATACTTCCCTTGAACACTAAGGCATGACAGTAGAAAATTGACATGGACCAAAACTTGATAATGTTGTGGGTACTGTGACTTTCGTCAGGTGACCCAAAGGAGTGAACAAAATCAAAGGATTGGTTCAGTGAAGAGGTTCAGCGGATTGAAATGCGTGCAAAGATCAAATTTGTGTTCAAGGGCGACTGTAAGGTTACTAGTAAAGTTCTCAAAAACTGCTTGGCTTGATTTTTTCAATTTTCTTCCCATCCACATAGACAAGTACCTCTTTTTGGTTTAACGAGCTCAAGGAGGGTAGCACTTTCTTGATATAACTCACCTTCAGTAAGTCCCTCTTCCTTTGTTTAATGAACTAGAAGAAGTAAGGGTTCATTCCTGTATGGGCCCTTCAATGTATGATTGTTTAACGAGTCCAGAGAAGGTAAACACGGTGGTTTTTCATATTTAGAGAGTCTGAAAATGACTTAAAGACGACTCCAGTGTTGTCCTTTTTCGTAATGTTAGTTTCCCGAGGCTGAAAAAGAGATACATTATCACTCGAAAGATTCCATTTCAAACCTTTTAACGAGTGGGAAAGGAAGCAATATCACTCAAAAATCGTTTCACATTTAGAGAGTCTAAAAAGAGCTTAAGGACAATCCAAGGGGTTCCTTTTTCATATAACCTTTACGAGTCTAAAAAAGTGATAAAAGTATACTTGGTTACATTCTCATGTTTTTACGAGCACAAGAAAGAAAAAAGACTAAGCTCAGTACTCTGCCCCCAACTTAAAAGCTAGTGGCTTAACTCCAGAATGATCATCAAAGGCTGGAGACATGCCCCCCAATTTCTATACTAAATGGAGAAAAAGGATAAGGGTTGATGAAGTGATGGTTCAAATATGAGGCCTAACAAAAGACTCGACTCGACTTCTATGAGATCTTAGAGAAAGACTCGACCTGACAGGAGAGGTGACTGTTTCATTTTTTAATGAGCTTGACACATGAAATGAACTATTCTAAAGGCTCCGGGTTCAATCCCTAGATTTCTGTTTCATTTTTTAACGAGTTTTCCATAGAGAAGAGAAACTATGCTCATAGATTTTGTTTCATTTTTTAACAAGGTTGCCATAGAGAAGTGAAACTATGCTCCTGGACTCTTCTTGATCATGGCTTCCAAGAGGATAATGCTCTGGAAGGAAACAATGTCAAGGGACAAAAATCGGTCATGGATTCCAAGAGATTTTCACTGGATGGAAGAATAATGCTTGGGAAGGAATACATTTCGAGGACCATGATAGGGGTAAGGATATCAGGCTCCAATATCCCTACCAACGAGATAACCATGTCAACTACTGGATCTAATTCATTTTCATTGGTAACTGAAGGCATCAGAGACAACACCACATAATTAAAATGTGGCGGGGGTGATACTGGCTACATATAGGAATCGTTTAGGGAGGTCAATGGGTTGATGGTCAAGTCAAGGCCAACAAACGAAGGTTGATCAATAGTCACCATTATTCCATTGTGCAGGAAAGATATCACACGGAAAAGAGTGGACACAATAGCTTTCATTGCATAAACATAATCTCACCCAAAGAGTAAATCGAAATCTAAGGGGTCCTGGACTACCATAACATCAATAAAGACAATTTTCCCTCCCAAAGTTATAGAAAACCGAGGAAGGATCCCTAAAGGGTGACTGGTTCTTCTATTAAAAGTGAACAGAGTCTGGGTAACTGACACAAGATGAGGATAACCCAAATCTTTCCAAGCAATAGAGGACAAAATACTAACATATGAACCTTCATTTATCAGCGCATGAGGAACATCCCGACCACAAACCTGTACTATAATCTTGAAAGTAGTTTGAGAGGGAAGACGAGGTCCAGTTAGCACACTCCAATAAAAAGGATGGCCTCATTACTTGGAGGGTGTTTTGCGGGAGAAGGAGGAATGCCCCCTAGCATGGTAGATTCTATATCAACGAGAAAAACATGGGCAGTATCAAGTTTACTCTCTAGAGGGAGGGTAAGATCGACGGATGGTGGAAGTAGATCAACCACTTTGACACTCTTTAGAGGAGGAGTGGGATTGACCGATGATCTAATCGGAGAAACCACTTTGGCACTCATCAATGGAGGAGTGGGATTGACCGAGGAAGTAACTGGGGCAACCACTTTGGCATTCCTCAATGGAGGAGTGGGATTGACCGATGGAGGAACCAAATCGACCTCTTTGATTTCACTCTTTTGATGAAGAGTGGGGTTGATAAAGGATGGAAATGGATCATCTACTTGGGTTTGTGGTTCAACTGAGGAGGAAACTAGATTGACCACCTGATCAACCAAACTGACTGAGGATGGAACCAGATTGACCAGTCTATCAACTAACAATGGGTTGGAGGAAATCTTACGATAACCTTTTGGAATTTGAATATTTTCCAAAAGAGAAGAAGCCTCACTCATATGAGGACAAAGGTGAGAATAATGATCACCTTCACATAACATACAAGGAAATTTGACAGTTTTCTTCTTCTTACCAACCTTAATGTCACTAGTTGATAGGGTGTCACCAACATGTCTAGCAGAGGCAGATGATGTGGAGGACCACACTTCTAAGACCTTGGGAATACCAGAAAAATCCCTCAGAAAATGGCCACCCTTACAAAGACTGTAAGGGAATTTGGGTTTCAGATTCTTCATTTTAGTCTTATTGACCTCATCAAAACTCCCAGTATTATTAACAGTAGTTAGTTTCTTGGATCCAACATCTGATGTAGTTGCAGGCTTGGTCCCTTTCTTGTTCTTATTCTTCTCTTTCCATTTTTTCTTCTTCTTATCAATATGGCTAGTCGCTTTAGAGCTTTCACTGGGTGAAGAAGAAGAAATGGAAGGAGACCTGACAGGTGAAGAAGGAGAAAGGTCGATATGAGGTTGATGTGTGGGTGGTGTGCTTACATCTTAAGCACCTACATTTGAGATCAGCGGAGTGGAAAACAACCATACTAGTAACCCAATTTTGAGACCTAGAAGGCTCAAAGTAGCAATGTAAGAAGGACCAACGTTTCCGTAAGAAGGAAAAATAAAGGGTTCCCCTAGAAAAGGGGTTCTTTCATTGGTCATTACGAGAGTTGACGCTATAGAAATAAATATCCAACCTAGATTCTTCTAACGAGAACAAACAACACACGCTAAAAATATAGTAAGAAAGCAAGGAAACAAAACCTTTTGACAATGAGAACACTAGTTGGTGATGAAATCCAATGTCACAGGAACAAAGTAAGAAGGGTATAAGATAGAGTGGGTGGAAAATTTACATTGACAACCTGCTTAATGAACTTACACTCTGGTGTAAGCTCCCACACATAATCGTGGGTATACCCTCCAAGGATCCTGAGTGAGTCTGTCCAACATCAATTCCAGGTACCCTGAAGACTTGCCCCTCCACAATCACCTTGTGTAAATACCCTAAATAGATAGGCCACTAAGGTTACCAACTACAACAGTGATGCCTAGGGAAATAGTCGACAATTTGATCCACGCGCAAGGGCAAGGTATCTAGCCTGAAATCAATTTGAAAGGCTTCCACTTATCATTGTGGTTATACCTTCAAGCGACCCCCATCATACATGCAATCTCTACACCAAGACCAACAAAACAGGGTGAGTAACTCTGCTAGTCTCAATGCGACCTCGTGATTGACCCTTGTGTAAGAAGGGCTTCCTAGGACAAAATGTTGCAATTGGATTTCACCGATCCCTAACATAAGATCCTATGTTTGTTTACAGCTTTGGAAAGTTATCTTTCACACCTATTCCAAAGCCCTACAAATAATCTAATTTAGGTTTGCTACCAGAAAATGTAAAAATGTCTAATGAATTTTAGTTTAGCGCTTGATGTTTAAGGCTGTTGTTACTCAAAAGGAAAATGGCGTGTAGAATATGGTGTTTTGACCGACTCGAAATTTATGCAAAGAGTTGAATATGCAATCTTTTCATTTCGATCAAATATATGCTACGAGAAGGAGAAAATATTCATCATTTCAGATGCACAATGTCCCAAAATGTCAAAAAACATGTAATTTCGCTACTTCAAATGCAACCTAGTTTCACGACCCAAAAGCAAGAATGCAGTAAAAAAAATGAGAACTGAAATAAAACAAGTAGAATCTTGTTCTAAAAATAACTCAATCAAGGATTTGACCACAAACAAGCATTCAAAAAGTACAATAAAATGCAGACAATAATCCAAGAAATGACAGGGAGAAAGAGAAAATATCCAAATTGTCCCGACAAAACAAGCATCTATAAAAGAAATTTCACATTTATGAAAGAGGTTTCAAGATCCAATAAATACAATAGGGGTGATAAGAATAAAATACCAACCTAAATAACTTCACAAACCATCCACAATGACTGGGTAAATACTTCCACAAAATAGGCTGAAAAACTCTGAGTAAAAGAAGGAAAAAACTCTCAAAAAAGAGACTAGTGCTCCCCCAGAAGGGTGCACAGAGTTTTTCAACTCTCCCTAAGACACTGTAGGAGAGAGTTGGCACTGGGGTATGGCCTACAGGGGGGCGTTGATCCTCCCAGAAACTCATAAAAAGAGCCAAAAAACATGCAAAAACTCACCAAGAATGCTCGAAAATTGGGGAATTTTCTAGTGAAGGTAGGAGAAGGTTAATGGATGATGAACAACCAGGGATTTATTGGGAAAATGACTTCAAATATCAAATGGAAAATTTTCATAGATCTATGAGTTTCCTTACAACAACTTTCATACAATCAGATGGATGAGAAAACAGTAGATCGACTCCAAATCTCAAAGAAAAAGAGTGATTCAAAGTAAAGAAGAAAGAGATGTCACAAACCCAAAAAAAAGGTGATCAATTCTTAGAAAGAAGAGTGTTGAAGGCTAATAAAAATATGTATTGAGATGATAAGACTCTGAGCAAGTGCCAAAAGAAAAAAATGAACCTCAAAGAATGAGACCCTAGAGGATTTTTCACAGAAAAGGGGTAGTGCTTTGGTGTAAAGCGCACCAGAGAATTCCAACGCTCTGTGTAAGACCAGTAGGGAGCGCCAACGCTCTAGTAGCAAGGGTAGGGGAACGCTAGCCTCTAAAAATTTAGGAAAATGCCCAGAAACTCAAAAAATAGGCAAACTCAGTCAATCAAATTGAACATGATGAAATCAAGAGCCAATCAATCAAATATAAGAATCAAGGAGATAGTATAGAGAAGGTGAAAAAGAGGGAAAAGGCCAAATCAAGACCTGGGAAAGGCATAAAAAATCAGAGCTCATCCCCAGTGGAGTCACCAATTTCTGTTACAGGTGAATCCCCCTGCAGACAAGTGGATCCCCTCTTGGTATGTAGACCCCTAAAACCAATACAGAAAGGGTGATATCATTGGTCACTGGAATCCTCTTAGATCTAATTAAGTTAATGTATGAAGAGGAAGAAGAAAAGTGTACATTTTTAATGGTGTTTGTCCTCGCACAGTCCAAGTTGAGCTTCGATCCTAAGTTCCTCGATAAGTCCTATAGAACAAACAAAGATACAACAAACTTCCTATTCTACTGAGATTAGCTCAAAAACAGATCTATCTACTAGAGACAAGTTCATGTGGAACAAGCACAAACTTGAAAGAAACAGCCCAAGCATACATGTATATTAATGAGAACAAATGAAGAGTACTTACAAACCTTTGATGAAGGTGCAACAACTTCTTCCAACTCTCTTTGTCCAACCTTTGCTCAAGTAATCCACAATGATTATTCTCCAATATCCTACCTTCTTATGAGATCATAAGTTAGGGATAATTCTCAATCTCCATATATGTTTTCACCATGAGAAGACCTCCTTATATAGGCTTTGAGAAGCCCAACCACTTGAGAGATCCTTGGGATAAGTTGAGGATTCTTATCCTTTAGTTGTGGATATTCCCTAAGATCATGCCTTGAACTCTAATTCGAGTCCAACCACCTTCAGAGATTGAGGGGATTCTTCCCTCATTTATCTCAACAAACCAAATTTCCCTCAGGAAGGGTAGCACTCCCCCAAAATTGGGCACAGAGTGTTGCAACGCTTCCCTCAAGGAGGTCAGGAAGTGCTGACGCTCCTTGGCAGTGTATAGTTGAGCGTTTCCTTCCAAAAATCACTTTTAAGTGGCTTTCTCCATGGAAAAAGACTTGTACTCCTTGTCAACTTATTTCTCCTCTTCAAAACTAGTCTTTGAGGTGTAGTAAGTGTCCTTATGATGTCATTAGAGAGATGACATAAGAAAGATAGCAATATGATGTTTGTGACACTTGCGACACTTGTGACCAATATACGACACTTGTGCCATTTGTAATGATGACACTAGCCATCATTGCAATGAGTCATTTTGATGTGTAACACCACCCATGACTAGCTTCTATTGGAGACTAATGGGATCATCAAACAATGTCAGAGGTTGTGGCCCTGCTTAGAGAATATGTTTACTTGTTTCCAAAAAACTTCACATAGATGAAGGTAATCAAAGGCGAGTTGGGAGAAATGTGAATTGAATTAAAGAAAGACGCAAAACCTATAAAGACAAAATGTTATCGGAAAAATCCCAAGAGAAAAGAAAAGGTGAAATAAGAGATCGATAAGATGCTTAAGGCCAAGTTGATCTTCCCCGTGGAAGAATCAGATTGGATCATCCCAATAGTAATACAAAAAATAAATACTGGAAGGGGAGAGATTCATGTCTGCATGGATTTTATGGGTCTGAATGCAAATTGCATCCATGGTTCCTTTTCTGCCCCTTTCAACGATGAAGTTCTAGATCATGTTGCGGGAAAGGAAGCCTATTAGTTTACTAGTGATTTTTCTGGGTACCATTATGTTTGTATTGTAGAAGAAGACAAGAAGAATAAAAACTTGGCCATCGAATAGGGCTTGTATGTATCAAATGCGATGCCTTTGGGCCTTAAAAATGCCCCCGTTGTATTCTCTAGAATTGTTATAGTTGTGTTTGGAGGTTTACCTGGATGAATGGACAGTATACAGTCTATTGAAGGATCACATGGAGATGTTGTGACTGATGTTAGAGAGGTGCCGACAGTTCTAAATATCCCTTAACTTAAATAAATCTATCTTTTTCATGTCATTCGACGCCTTGCTCGACCATGTGGTTTCAAAGAATGGTGTTCTTGTGGATCCATATAATATTTCCACTATTGTAAACCTAGAAGATTTGACCAACGTAACGATGTTACAATCTACATTAGGGCACACTGGAGATTACAGAAGTTTCATTATAGGCTATGCCGAAATCACAAAACCTATGGAGAGGTTGCTCAGGAGAATCAAGGATCCACGAAAATGATAACACTAGACCATCTCCCTATAAGGAAAATGTGAATAGATCACCTCCCAATTCTAAATTCATCACCTTTTATTGCGAATAGGATATTGAGGCTCGTCTTCCTTCTTCCACCCCCTTCCAAATAGGGGTCCACGTGAGGGGCACCATTAGGCCCTTCTATATTCATTGATGTTTAATGGACAAAGGGGACTCCTCTTGTATCGTGTCCTTCTCTACTTGGGAGCACCTTGGATCTCCAACCCTCATTCCACCAACGACTGAGTTATGAGCCTTTGATGGTATACTCTATAACCCAACATGGATTGTGCCTAATCTACCAATTTAGTTAGATGATAAGACGATATTGATCGATGTCACAGTCATGATTGGTCTGGTGGACTACAATATCCTCCTTGGGCATGATTACATCTATGCCATGAATGTTGTGGTGTCTTCACTCTTTTTGTTTATGAAATTACCTCATGCAGGATGCATCGTCACCATTGATCATCTCGCATATTGTGATCCCCCACCATGTCCAACACCTAAGACAATCTCACCTTATGTTTCTCACACTGAGCCAATGAACTATGTTTCCACTTACATGATTTTCACAACATCCATTGAGCGCAAGCCTCTGGCTCTAGTATAACAACCTCCTCACCACTTCAGCATGGAGGGTGGGCATATTCATTCAACCTTAGGGGCATCCATGCCAATTTATCCCCCCATTTGCAAAATTCCACATGTATCATTAATCACATTCTTCCCAACGACGAATAAATATTTGAGGCTATGAATTCTTTCGCTAGCCCTAGAGATAACCTCCATCTAGGTTATCCTAGTGAATTCCTTTATGGGCCTGACTTCTCTCATGGGCCTAACTGCTGCATCAACATTCCCTTCAACTTCATCTCCCTTGAAAGTGTCTTTAATTCCTCTCACACAAGATCACGTCTTGCACTTAACAGGGATTCTTTGGATCAGTGTTCCACCTCCAACGCCCATGATTTTACCCCTTCAAGAGATGTTATAAACTAGTTTTAGGGAGCCAACACTCCCATGGATTTTATCGTGCATTGATAATCTAATACCCTTTTTGAGATTATCTTATGTAGGTTCTCGACCTTAAACTAGATCTTTTGGTACATTTGGTACATTATCATTGGTATTTGGCAGCAAATCCTCCCTCTCTCATCCTACATCCACTGATGTTGGGGGTTGTCCCACTGCGTGCCACGGTCACACAAGACCTATCCCAAGACATAAAAAAAACCTGCCTTGTTTTATTTGTGGGAACAATCATTACACTCACTTGTGTCCTGCACTCCCAAACGTCATACGATTTAGAGCCCAATGACCTAGTTGGACTAACCCACTGACATAACATCATCGCTTCGCATGGCGAGGCTCCATCATCTTCGTTCCCTTTGGTGACACCCCCACAGGTGTGACCTCCCCTGGAAATCTTCGTTCCCTGGCCTCCCTGCACTGCATGGGAGTGCCTCATGTGAGAAATCTTCATTACCAGGCATCCCTACACCTCACAAGAGTGCCTCCTTCGGGAACTCTTCGTTCCCTTGCCTCCTTGTACCTCTAATCCAAAATTGGATCTAGAATCCTGACAGGGTTTAAAAATGATAAAAAATGAAAGTGTTTGGAATCCGACGAAACCAGCGCCAATGCGTCTGTCTCGTCTTCCTAATTCTAACAGTATATTTACTTTGTCAAACAGGCTTCGTATGCGAAAGTTATCACGTTCTGATCAAAATCCCAAACAGGTAAAAAGTCAAAGGTCAACTAGTCAAAAAGTCAATGTTAATGTCAGCATGACATCAACATGTTGACTGTGTAGGAGATGACATGGAACTCTCTGGCTGATGGTGATTGGGCAGGTTCGCTGATAGGGCAGACATGTGGCAGGCAACTGGACCAGTCAATGGTTGACAAGTGGCATTAGTTCGTCAAATGGGGAGGTGCCACGTGGCCCAGTCATGGGAAACCACGTGGCACCCAGTCACCTTGTCAGTAGTGTGTGGAAATTTCCAAAAATGTTTTGTGGTCATGGGATTTGAACCCACAACCAACCACCAAGCCTAAGAGCTTTCACATATGACCCAACACCAATGCACCCACGTATCACTTGTTTAAACAAATGTAATTTAATATATCAAAAGTTGATATAAAAATTATGGACGCTAGAAAGGGTCCGAGCATAGCCCCCGCCCATATTTCAACCTAGAACAACACATGACCATAGAACCAGGAGCGCGACGATTCGGATGTGCGGTGGTATGGATAGGGTCTAGCCCTGGATCCCGGGTGGATCCCACAGGACTGGGAGTCATCCACCATTTTGGGTGCTTAGTTATATATACAGTTAGCCCGTGGTCCTATTCTTATGCAAGACCAGGAGTTGGAGCACAAACAAAGGGGCCAGCGCTTAGCCTTTGGGCTAGTGCTTGGCCACATGGCCAATATGACCGAGGAAAAGGGGGCGCGCACCCAACCCTAGGGGATTATCCCTGATTTTTAACTAAAATGGGTTTTATACTATAGTTTTGGGATTTTAA
>JZKD02S0053960.1:0-16876 GCA_000966675.3 Picea glauca | reverse complement strand
GACCAACTAAGGTCGGTTGTTCTAAAGAGGTATTTCCCTTTATTCCTCATGGTTTTTATTACCTTCCATATCTTCTAAATCCAAGTCGAACTCCTCTTCTTATGAAGAGTGCTTAGGTCTAGAGAGATCATCGATTGGCGTTTCGAGTATCAAATCAAGAGGATCTTGAAATTTTTTAATCGTGAAATCTATTAAGTCTTCTACTAAATGTATGAAAACTTCATCAGGAGTACTGACCACTAGTCTTCTTTGTTTTTTTCTTTGAGGGAGTATGGGAGACAAGGAAAATGCACTGATCTGTTAGGCGTAGGCTCTTGTGATTCTCCTCAATTGATTTACTTCCTTGTGAGGAAGAGCATAATGTATTTCAGGGTGAAGAGGTTCTTCCTTGTGTTGGGGTGAGTTATCCATTTCAGGAATACTCAACATGTGTGGGTTGTCTTGTGAAGGACTAGCCATGCATGTGGGTCTTTGCGAATCTATAGGTTGTTTGAAATGATATATGAAATATGTTTTCAGCCATTCATTCTCAGACCCTCCTTCTAGCGCCAATTCTGTTGATGGGACTTAAATCCATGGTCTCAACAGTAGGAACCAAACCCTCCACTGAGGCCCAATTAGACTCTACAACGTTTAAATGTGGAATGGTTCTCCAAATCTTGCGATCCAGCCAATTTATCGATGGATTTTGTGTTTTCTTGTGAAGGCTCTCCCTTCAGTTAGGATTGTTCTTCTCTGTATTTTCTATTGGAGTGGGGATAGTATGAGAGATGCAAGACAGTATAAACCAACTTGACAAATAATAGGATTGAGTTTTAACTACTGGGGAAGAGGTTGAGCTTGGGATAAACCGCTGCTCAAACATGCAGAGAGTGGTTCTATACCATAGGCCTAGTACTAATACATTAACCAAATGAGCATCCAATTACTATCTAAGAAACTAACTATGATAAATAAAACACATATGTAACAAGATAATGGCAATAAAAATAATTCTTCTACCATAACTACTCATCACATAACAACACAACAATTTATCTTCATTATTAGAGCTAAGAACATCAAATCATTGCACCACATAACTTGACAACAGAGTTAATTTCTCTTACTCATTACTGCATCATTCATGGAACGTGATAGGAAGTAGTTCTTCTCTAATTCCAATCACATACATCTGATGAAAATAACTTGTCTTTGGTCTAGAAGGACTTCTCAATTCATAACAGTCTCAAAATAATTCTTAAGAACCGAAAATAAGGATTTCTTACAAAAACCATCAACCCTTGCTCCTTTGTCGATGTATTTATTTATAATATAAAGTTTAAATGTAATTAATGGCTAAATACAATTTGATCCAAACAAAAATCGCCACGTGGCACTATCATTTAACAGTTTATTTAATAGTCTACCTGAGATATCTCTTGGAAAGGCTGACTTCTTTCATATTCAAACCAATTGATGAACAATTATTCACAAGTTTGGGCCCATGAAAATCTGTGCTTCTCCATTAGAGCTTCATATAATCCCCCAATGTCCACTGCATGCACCCTATACTTTACTAAAATGGAGTTCAACTACTGTTGCATGGATCGAGATCTAATCTGATTTTCTGCAAAATTTTGCAAATGACCAGGCCTCGAATTGGTTATCTTTGAACACTCTTCAATCCATAGCGAGTCATGTTCGAAATGAAACTTGAACACATCACCCAGGTCAATAAATTGATCAGGGGTGTCGAACTCAGGGAGATTGACATCCTTCATGACTTTATTAATTTTATCCCAATGCTTCTTGCATTTGGTCCACTATTCTCGAGACATCTTAGCCCAGTACTTGACCGATCGCTTCATGTGGTCAAGACTACTTTTTCCTAACAACCTAATGCCATGTTCTTCCTTCTCTTGGACCTACTGGACTACCTCAATTTATGCAAGTCTCTCTACTGCTTGCTACGCCCTTTCATTGTATCGCTCCACCTCCTTGCACGTCGTGAGTGCCATGAGAGTGTCCTCCTGGAAATCAACTATGTTCTTGGTTAGCAGGTGTCTTTCCTTATTGAACCCATTGTAAAATCCTGAGAACTCACCCTTTAGATACACCTTGATCTACGTGGAACTTTTATAGTATTCGAAAATATGGCGCAAGTGCTCGAGTTCCTTCAGGGTGGTGGCTAGTTCCTTTTCATCCCTCCTGTATCTATCCTGGGCGACATTCAAGAAGGTTATTCCCATGCCAATCAATTCATACATACAAGCGTCTGCTATGTAGATTAAGTTCTCTTCTATTGCAACAAAGATGGAGTGATCCAAAGTTATCCTTCTCTTATTTGTAGTCCTTTGAATGATGGCCTTTCTCTTTTGATCATAGGAGAGCGCATAGATGTATGCTACCTCATCTACCGGCTCTGGTATCTGTTGATCACCCCATGTGAGGTTGTTTCATAGCTACCAGTGGTGTAAATTTGTTCAAGAGTGGGCTCTCGAACTTCCTCATTTTGTTTTGTAGATCCGACCTCTTCTTTTTGCTCGTCAGGGATTTGAATATTGGGAAGATTAGAGGTTTCGGGTATAGACTCGTTACTTATTTGTTCATCGGTCGTAGAACTATCGATTTCCTTTTGCCTAGGTTCTTCATTTGGACCTGCTTCGGTTTCCGATTCATCACATTATTTCATGTTGGGGCCACTTTTGGCTTCCATTTCCTTTTGTGAGACCTCCTTGTCTTGAACTTAGAGCTCAAGGGAAGGGGTTTTCTCGAGGCCTTATTCCTCTTGGACATGCACTGAGGTGTCGTGAGATGGCTCTAGACTCTCTTCATCACTATATACTTGTATAAGTTTTCTCAGGCGATTAGGCGCTTGTGTTTCTATCAACACCCAACCTGTCTCTGTTGAAATTTTTCTGCCTTCCGGGGACTTGACCAGCGATGTCGTGGATCTGGGGTTACTTGATTCGTTGGTTTTATCGATATTTAAGGAACCGGGGCCACTTGGCTCCATCGAAACACTTTGGATGGTATTTGAAATCACATGTCTTATGACAAGGTACGAATCATCCTGCATTTGCTTCATTAGCAACTGACTTTGTCGATACAAGAGTTATGCCATCCACGATGTAACTTGAGTTTCAGGGAAATCCTTGATTTGTATCGGGGATTCCTCATGAACTCCCACAGCTTCAATGTCTTCTTCGGGATCACCTATTTCTTCACCCAATTCACATGGTACTACTCCTTCCCTAGTCTTGATAATTTCTTGAGCTGTCTTCTCCAAAGATGTTTCCTTCTCTTCCTAGCTCATAGGTTTAAACCTGGTTCCTCAAGGATTACCCTTTCCAGTTGCTACCTCATTCCAGTCTTGAGCGTTCTTAGTGAAAATTTCATCTTCAAACCGGTCATGGGCATAGGGCCAACAAGATGATACCTATGACACGTGTTGCAGGACTAGGCCCTTGGGATCATGTTTGCAAAATCGAATAGTTTTGAACTGGAATTCAAATTGACTTAGCCTTGCTTAGCATGTGCGGTGTCTTTAACCATGTAGAATCCAATGTGAAACCCATAAGGTATGAATGCTCTCTTCTTGTCCTTTACTAAAGTGGAATTATACCTCTGCAAAATGGTTTGATAGCAAATTTCCCTCAATACTAGTCGATTGGGAACATATAAAGGTAACAAATGGGGTGCCCCTATGGCACCTAAAACCTCGATGTAGCTTTCTCGCTCATCTAAATACCAGTGTCTAACTTTCTCTATAACCCTTTTTTCTTCATCTAACATCCTAGGGCATTCTTTCCTGAATAGAAAGAAGTAAATGCATGCAATAAATTGATCACATATAACAACATAGGATTTTTTGTACCTTTTTCCCCATAGGATTTTGAAGTATACATGGACCGGGAGCTCCAAGGAATGCCAATTTAGGTTCATCCCAGAGAAAGAACTCCTGGCACAGATGACGTCCAGAAGATATGGGGCCATGTAGAAGGTGGGATCCTCTCCCTCCTTTGGCGTTTGGGCTTGCCTTATGTAAGTGCTCAGTTGTTTGGATATGATGGCACCCCAATTGAAACCCATTCCTGAAATGGCCATTGTGTAAGCTAGAGGCATCCAAGCCTTTGAAAACCAGGAACAATATTTCTCGCCATGCAACCTGTAGAGAAGAGCCATTAGATATATGTATGGTTTCTTAAGATTTGTCATTGGATACCAACCGACAATCAGGTTTGTGAATTTTTTGTCTTGACTCCACCAAGACGCCATGATCTTGCTGGTATTGTGTGATGCGTATAAACTCAGAATGAAATCAATGCTCAACTTTTCTTCAAAATCCCTGATCTTGTAGTAAATATAGACCTTTGATGGCAAGAAAAACCTGACACATTCATTGTTATCATCATTAACCAAAAATATTTGTGCATCAACATGGTCAATGAGTGACTTCAGGAGCTTAATGCAAGGAAACACCGGAGACCCACTTGCTACCATGTGCAAATAATCCCTACGAATATTTGGGAGGACTTCGTCATAGAACTTCCTCATGTCAAGGTCATTGTGTGGGAACGTATAATCAAGGGGTTCCTCCCTCTTGATTTTCTTGAACACTTCTTCCCAACGAGGAAATTTTTTTTGGGGTCCAATGCTTGCCTCTGTGTCTCCGAAGGTTGGGGGATGCACAAAGGCCTTTTTGGTGGCTATATTAATGATAGGCACTGGATTTGGAAAGAATTCTAATTGCTTTGCAACTGATGGGGAGGATCCTTCTCCTGCTTCTGGCTCTAGTATATTTGGCACCCTTGGAGATTTCTTGATGGTGGGTTTCTTTGGAGGTAGTGTTCCTGCAATAAAACACCCCTTTTAAACATAACTACAGAGCAACATTGGGTGAAAATATATAAAATGGAGTGTAGAAAACACCACCAATGGAAACATACCTGTAATGCTTGCTAAGATAATGGTTTAATACTCATTGAACTTTGGACGTTTCCTCCGGACTGTTAACTTCGATGTTCTATTTGTTCTGAATTTCTTGTTGTGCAGAATAGGATCATACACAATGACTCGAAAAGGATATAATTGGAGAGGTATTAATAGTCATATCAATTAGTTAATATGAGTAATGAATGTAGATTCAAACTAAAATACTATTGGATTTCTACAGATAAATCTTAACTGGTTGACGGTGGAGGCGTAGAGGAAGATGCATTGTATCAGGGGGTTTAACGGTTCCTTTTGATTCACACACGAATTAGTATCTAATGCGCGATCCATGAATTAACTAATAGCTTTGAATGCGGTGCACCTAACACATTCATGGGTTAAAATGTCTTGTCATGTCACATCACTCTGGTGAATAGATCAGAGATCAACTATTATCTATGTGTATACTTTGATTAATATCCTTCTGATAAAAATTTCGATGCCGATGATATTGTGGATTGGTGATCGGGGGGAAAGTTCAAGTGTGAAGATTCTCAATAGGTCATCATCTTCATAATATTTCATCGTCAAAAACTTTTCGGGAGACGACGGTCGGCAGTGTCACTCCTTTATTTCTATTGCACTCACTATTATACTTATCTACTGAAGACGAATGGATCGGTCTTCGACAAAATCCCTACCGAGGATTAATCATAAGAAATAAAGGCTTTCATCGGTCGACACTGATGAAGATCGACGATCGACTATTTTGAATTCTCAAGCTATTTCCTTCACCTTTTACCTTTACCGATGTCGAACTTTCTAAGAGAGTTGGGGAAAATTTTTAGATCACTGATTCCTTGAGTGGTTGTTAAGTCCCTTTTTGAGTTAATATGATTATTTTTTGTATGTTCAAGAAAAATTTAATCAATTCAATCATGAAACATAAAAGATAAGCGAAGGCATCAGTTTCATACTGAAGTGAAAATAGGCAATGAAAAGGATCGAGTGGTACACAAAAAGGAAATGGTCATAGAGTTTTTAGGGTGTGTTGAGTGCTCAAGAGGGTGCTAAACTCTCTTCTAGGTTCATGGGACCCTTCGATATTGTGGAAAAGAAGGGGCCCATGGCCTATCAACTAGCTTTGTCTGAATCCTTGAGGCATATGCACGATGTTTTTCACGTATCTTTTTTGAGACATTATGTTAGTGATACTACACATGTTATTGACATGAGATCCTTGCAGTTATCGGATGAGGGTGCACTCACGATGGAGCCAATCCTCATCATGGACCATTGCATTTGACAACTATGACATTGAACAATAAATCAGGTCAAGGTCTAGTGGGAAAACTATAGTCCATAGTCGACGACCTAGGAGGATGCATATGATATGCATCAACAATTTCCATTTTTGTTTGATATCGAGACATATGATACTTTGATACACTTTATTTCGACACTTACATACTGTGAAACTTCGAGACAAAGTTTAAAAAAAGAGGGGGTGTATGTAACATCCCACTCTTGCGCGCACTGAGAGAAATTATTCTTTGAGGACACTTGCGTTCAAGTGATCCAGGTCATTATACTATTGGTTGTTTTGATTACGATTATGAGATATTGTGGATATGATGATTTTTTTTTGTTGTATTTACATTGACAAGTGTTATTGACTGGGTTCTCCTGAGTGTGCAGGACTCTGGACGTTAGAGGTTGTTGAGGCATTGATGAAACCCCTTGGACTCTAGATCAAGTCAGGGAGTGGACTGTTAGGGTTTGAATGTTGTTGATGCGATATATGTACATATGATTAGATATTGTGATGTTGATTTTTATCGCTGACATGTTTTATTGATGGATGCAGGTTGACGATGTTTTGTTGACCAGACTCACATTTGGAGTAAAGGGGCCACACACGACAACCAGAGACACCGAGGGAGAGGTGTGGCAGCATCCCTATCACAACCTACTAGCACTCCCACCATGGATCGAACTGTAGTTTAATGATTACCTAGTTCGAGAAGACCCACGATGTCGTGAGGCAAGACTGTGATAGTCGTTCAAAATAATTCTAAGGGGCATGCAATAAGGCAGGGTCCTTATTCCTTAGATGCCCTTAGTCTCCCACAAGATCACCTGAAAAAGTATTGAATCCAGGTGTTTGACATCTGCCAAATTCAGTCAAGAGGCAAGTGGCACCCTTGGAGCACGTAGTGCATCTTGAAGGGCACGTTGCTCAAATAAAATAGAAAGATGTGAGTGCCACCCTTGGAGCATGTAGTGCGTCTTGAAGGGAACGTCGTGGTTTTAACTCGGGTAAGTTAATAAACCAAGAACCTATAAAACTATGTCTCCTTAGCACCTAGTCGACCTTAAAATGAATGATGTGTTGAGTAAAGTTTAATAAAAAATTTCCCCTTAAGAACTATCACCAAGCCTAGTGAAATTAAAACCTAGGTCTAAGTAGAACCTCTGAACAAAAAAAAAAAAATTAGACATATAATAAGGGGGTAAGGAAAATTCAAGATTTATTAAATAAAGTAAATTTTTTTAATGAAGGTTTAATTATTAAAAGGGGGTAGATGGTTGTTTGTCTAAACTTGCTAATTCTAACTTAGTTAAAAAGGGGGAAACTTAAAGAAAAGGGGAAACTTATAGAAAAAGGGGAATGTCTAACTTAGTAAGGAATCTAGCCTTTGGAACTTTCTATTTATGAACTCAACTAGGATTTAAGTAAGGCGTAAGTCATTTAAGAATTGTAAGGGAATAATGGGACACCGAGGAGTGTTTTTTAGGAACTCTTTTAGGTGGGTGAGGGAAATAGAAAAATTTAATTAATTAATAAACTGATTTTCTGGTACAACTAGGGGATCGGGCGACATGTGTACGTGGGAAGTTTTTCCTAATTAAATAAATAAATAAAGGAATCTAGTAAGGGTTTGGGAAACTAATCACTTGAAAACTCTATAAAAAGGATGGCAGAGGAAGAGTATGAATTATGTTTGGTTTGCGTAAGGTTACGCTGCTGGAATTTTATCTTGACTAAATTTTTCTTGTGGGAGTTGGGATACCCAGCTTGGGTAACAAGTGGTAGCTCGAACTTGCGAGGCAATCTGGGAGTTAGCATTCTCTGGTATTGTGTGTGTGGACCATTTGTGGCTCAGGGGGCTCAGGGGGAAGAAGAGTACCCCTAGCATTGGCTGGGAGGTATCGGTGAGGTCTCATCAGTCAATAAGTCGGAGTTGGATGGAGCACGAGCCCATGCCAGTCACTTCCGGTTCTTCGCCATTGGCTATTGTAACATCCCTCTCTGGCACACTTACAAAACTTATTCTTTGAGGACACTTTCTCGCAAGTGATCTGGATTTTATGATGATAAAACATTTATCCCTGACGATGATGCGTCATGAGAGATGACATGATGTTTTAATTCTTTGATATAAGCAGGTGCTATTGACTCAGTTTTATTGAGTGTGCAGGGTTTTTGACCTGGAGGATGCAGAGGCATCGATGGAACCCTTGGACTCTGGATTGAGTCAAGGAGTGTGCTACTTGAGTTGATTTATTTACCATGATAGTTATTGATTTGATGATATGTTGTTGACATGATCTAACATGATGGTTGATGATGCAGGCTGACGATAGCTTGCCGACCAGACTCACATATGGAGTAAAGGGGCCACACACGATTTCCAGAGAGGTTGAGGGAGAGGTGTGGATAACAGCCCTGCCACAGCCTACTAGCACTCCCGCCATGGCTCGAATTGTAGGTTAACGATTACCTAGTTCGAGAGGATCCACGATGCCATGAGGGAAGATTGTGACAGTCGCTCATGATGATTCTAGGGGGCGTGCAATAAGGCGGGGGCCTTATTCCTTAGAGCCCTTAGTCTCCCATAAGTTCACCTGGTGGAGTGTTGACTCCAGGGGTTATAAATGTCTACCAATCAGTCAAGTCGGCGAGTGACACCCTTGGAGCACATGGTGCATCCTTAAGGGCACGTCGTGCAAAAGAAACACAAGTTGGCAAGTGGCACCCTTGGAGCACGTGGTGCATCCTGAAGGGCACGTCGCACAATAGAAGAAAACGAGGTGGGTGGCACCCTTGGAGCACGTAGTGCGTCCTGAAGGGAACGTCGCATGGATGTTGATGATGAGACAACCATTGATGACCCTAAAAACCTTAAACGCCTGAAGAAATTCTTAAAACAACTCCCCTAAACAACTGTCACCCAGTTCAAAATCTAAACCTAAGCCTAAAAACTTTTCTAAGATAAATTTCGATTAACCCTAAGAAAAAAAAAAGTAAAAATAAAAAWAAAATAAAAATAAAGHTGTAAAMTAAAACCCYCTTATGTRATGATTTAGTCTTCTTAAATTTAARGGGGGGTAAAKTAATKAGGGAGATAAATTAATTGAAACCCRTGGTTTTTAAATTATAAAGAAGAAATAAAATTATTTAAAGTATGGGAGTATAAAAGTTATGATTTTAAAAATAAAATGAAAAGATTAATTAGTGCATTTATCTTTTGGTTTAAAAAAAAAAAAAAAAGGGAAAAGGAATAAATAATAGAAATAAGGAAACTTGTAATAAGGGAAACATAATAAAGGAAAGTAGGGGACATAGGGTAAAAAGCAAAAAGGAATCAGCAATAAAAGACTTACTAAAATGAACCAAATTAAGCAATTTCATTTTAGGGAAAGTTATTAAAAGCATGTAAGGGGATCTAGGAACACCTAGAAGTAATTTTAGGAGCGAATCTAGGTGGGTGAGGGAAATGAGTTTTTTAATATTTTTAAAGAAAATAATTTTGGAGAAACTCGGGGGATGAGTGACACCTGTACGACATAGAATTTTTAGGGGATTTTTTTCATTAAAACTAATTAATAATGATTTAGGGAATGTAGGTGGGTATCAAATTTCTATAAAAGAAGGGGAAAAGGAGGAACAAGGGGATGGACAGTTAGCGTAACGTTATGTTGTCGGATTGTGGCTTGACAGTTTGCTTGTGAGGAGTTGGGAATTTCTCAGTTGTATTGGAGTGGTAGCTCAGCCCTGGGAGGTGAGCTGAGAAGCTAGTCTTATCTCTGGACCTTGTGTGGCCCCTTTGCGGCTCAAGGGGCTAAGGGGGAAGCAGAGTACCCCTAGCGATTGGATGGGAGGTACCGATGTAGTCTCTGCGGTCAGCAAGCGAGACGTGGCAAAGAGCGCGGGACGTCATCCGAAGCGGGCAAAAGGCAACGATATGACTTTATTTCTGGCAGAGTAGACTGCCCAGTTACTTACTTCAGCGATTATGATTTATTAATATAAGATGTTGCTTCAGTTGTCATAGTCGTTTTTGTATGGTTACCGTGTTGTTGTTCTATAAACTGTTGTTTGGGTAAGATGTTCTGAACTGTTGGTTCCGGTGATCTTGTTTGCTGGTCATGTTATGGAATTAAAACTATGAATGGCAATCCACTATGGAAAATCATTTTATAACTTATTGGCATCTCGTTTTGTATCTTCTGGCAATTCGTTGTATCCTCTGGAAAATCATTTGTTTTTTACTTATTTTCATCATAAACAAGGCTCCATTACTTTGATAAGTAAGCCAACTCTGTGATGTGTTTAGTCATGATATTACAATGGACCCATCTCCATTACTGTGATAAGTAGAACATCTCTACGATAGTTTGCACCTAACATATCACGGCCCAACAAACAAACCACAATACTTAAATAGGTAGGCATCGTTTCTCTAACCCCTACAAAGGTTATTTTCCTGTACAGCTGTTTTTTTTTTATGATCAATGTAGGTAATTTACAACTATTGTCCTCTGTTATATACAGCCAGGCCACATGCAAATTTACTGTTTAGTAGCGTTCTCGTGAAGAAGGCCTGAAATCATGAACTGTATGTAATATAATATGTATCATAGGGTCTAAACTATTAGCCAACATTCCCAAAATCTCCAACAGGAAAAACTGTTATTGGCTTCTTCTTCTTCATCGAAATACCCTCGAGGAAAAATCATATGTACACCACAAAACATAGAAACATATGTATTCACTGTCTTTGTCTTCGATGCCTCCCTGTCAAAACAATCGATTTTGAGCCAAATTACAAGCAAGTAATGGTGCAAAATCAATGGAGAAAAGAGTAATGTTGAAATTCTGATAATGTGTATTTATCGCAGCCAAGCTATTTCCATTCTTGGTACTTCTGAAGCACGCACGCAGTCAGCACAACGCATCTCAAAATGAAATGTTTCTTCATATTCACCATCATCATCAATACACCTTCCACAGTCGCAACAATGAGCAATACAAAATGTACAATCCCGATACTCTCTCACAATATGGTCTGCTTGATTTGGAAGACTTCAATATCAATTGTACTTGATAACTAAATAAAAAGTCAACAATCAATGCACAATATGGTTTTGAAAAAGAATGGAAAAAATGAAGAGAACAACCTACAAATAGTAACTACCATGCAACATTATTTTCACAGAAAAGAATTACCTTCGTATGTTTCTAGATATCAAATGAAAATTAAGATATGCCAGGCAAGCTGAGGAGCTGCGACCAATGTGGTCATTCTTTATTGAAAAGAATAGAAGACAAAAATACTGCTATCTTCAAAATGCCAAGTGAAACAACTCTCCTTGAAATTTTCCTAAAATAAAAACCAAGAAAGACAGACACTTAGAGAATCGCTAGAATTACTTTTAATTATTAATCTTGTAGCAGCTGAATCAATTTTAATGAAAACGGTTTTGCTGCCCAAATCCAGTGGAATGACCACGAGTTTTAATTATTGTAGAAGCTAATTCAACTTTTAACGCAAACATTTTTGCTGCCATAAATCCAGTGGGACTGCCCACGATTTTATTTCTATAGCAATCGATCTCATAAATTTAATACCAACAATTTCCTTGTTGCCCCTACTTCAATGATAAACTTTACTATACAGTGGTTGTATTTAATGATGTAAATTTATAATGATATAAAGTTTATAAAGATTGTAAAAGTTTGTAATGATGTATAGACTTAAAGATTGTAAAGTTATGATCATGTATAAACAAATTGTGGTATTAATGTAATCAATATTTTTACTTTAAGGATTGTAAAGTTTGTAATGTTGTATAAACTTTAATGATATCAAGTTTATCATGAATGTATAAAGTTTATATTGATGTATGATGTAAGGTATATAATGATGTATAAACCTTAATGATGTAAAGTTTATAATAAATGTAGTTATTGTTTTTCTATCATGATGTATGCGCTGATTATAATGGAGACTCCTGGATTTAAAATGATGAATGGATTCTTGATTATGATGATTGATTAAATCGTGCACCTGGAATTAAGTATAATTTTTCCTTGACTTTTGTCATTGCTAGATAGATTTAGTATGTCAGTTCTCTTGCGCCATGAAATTTGTGTTACATATGTTGGGTTTTAGATGCGTTCACGTCTTGATGATCGTTGATGATGTATTTATTTCAGTCATTTTATATTATTTATTTGATGAGGTAGACTTAAGTGGCTCCATGGTTAATTGATGTTAGACTTGATGGAGTGAAGTTTTGATGATCGTTGATGTTGTTGTTTAGCTTAGTCGGTTTGGATTGTTTGTGTCGGGTGGGATGTAGACACCTCCTTGTTTCTGAGAACAGTCGCCAACCCTGAGACCTTAAATGGTTAAAATCGATGAGAACCTGGGATTGAGCATTGCTTATGTGTCTTGAGGTCCTAACCATTGCAGGGTAGGATGGAGAGGTGGTCATTTTTACTTTTTTCGTGGTTTGTCGTAATTTTCTAATTTTTCCAGGGATTTGTGTGTGTTTGATTTTTTTTTCCCTGTGTAAAGAATCCAGTGTCGTATCAAGAGTCTCGGGCCCTTTAAAGGCAGGGTTTCCACTCTTCCGACACACCTGACGGAGGTTGCTAGTTTCTGCCTGAGCAGTCGGCCAGGATCCTATCTGACCTTCTCTCTCTCCGGAGCAGAGAACTAAGATTAAACGCCCTACTTTCCTGTGCAGAAATAGTAAACTCTACCACCATGGATTCTTCCCTTTGTATTCTTACTGTGCATTCCCCAGTATGACGTTAAATGTTTGCGTTGTGCGCCTTATGCCTATGGTCGTATATTGTTCCAGTCACTCGTTGTGTGCCTTCAGTCTTCTTGTGATGAACATCGTGGTTGTGTCTTGTTGGTTGTCAAGTGGCGACATAGAGTCAAGTGTGTTGTTACTTCTACACGCACGCACACACCTTAAAAAAAAAATGAAATTGCACCTGTTATTAGAGTGGTGGTCATAACGAGGAGGTCGTTACATATGGTATCAGAGCCAGGTTCGACCCACGACTTGGGATTTGCTACGGCTTTCGTTGACATGATTATATTTGATTATTCTATTGCTGATTGAGTTGATTGTGTGTGTGCAGGTAATCATGGTTAGAGGACGCCACAGAGGTAGACGACGGGGTGCTAGGGGAGGAGGCGGGACGCCTCCAACATCATCCACGTTTGAGGGGTCTAACCCCCAGGGAGGCGAGCAGGTTCTCGGACAAGAGCAGATCGCAGTGGGCGATGTCGTGGGGATGATGAGATCTTTTCAGCGCATGTCTGAGGTGTTGATCAGCCGATTGGATAGAGATGAGGCCAGGGCGCTGACACCCATTGAGGTTTCACTGCGCGCGCCGGCACCCATTGAAATTCCACTGCGCACGTTGGCTGTTACAGGTAGCATTCATCGTGAACTCGAGAAGGTAAAATTTCCCGAGTTCTTTGGTGCCCCGGATGGCGCAGCCGCCGAGGCATGGTTGGAGAATATGGTGATGTGCTTTGCACTTCGCGATTATACCTCCAACATGAAGGTCCGCATGGCGGTCTTTCAACTGAAGGGGAGCGCTCTTATATGGTGGAAGATGCTCCTACCGTAGTTGAACATGGCCGTCGAAGACGTGTCATGGGAACTGTTCGAGGAATGGTTCCGAGAGAGGTATATTTAAGAGGAATTCATTGAGCGTCAGCTCAATGAGTTCAATGCATTACGACAGGGAGGTCGTATGGTGCCCGAGTACGAGGAATGTTTTATGGAGCTGCTCCAGTACGCTCCGCACCTGAACACTGAGAAGCTCAAGGTCAACCGATTTGTGTTTGGCCTTAACGGAAGCCTGTGTGCAAAGGTTGGGATCTTGATGCCTCAAACCTTTCACAACACTGTCCAAAAGGCCCTCATAGCAGAGGAGGAGCTTATCAGTGGGGGTCAGACCAAGACTCCAGTGAGACCAGCAGGGCAGGGTTCATCTAGAACGTCGTAGCAGCGGACACCAGTGAGACATACGCCGGGATATCGCGGCTTCCAGAGGGGATCCACGTTCACTACACCTCGACGACCGACACCTCAGCAGCGGACACCTTATCGAGGACCACAGCACCAGCAGCAGCGTCGCCCGCAACAGCAACTGTTTAGGCCTGTTCAGCATAACAGACCAGGTTTCCAGGCCAGTGGGTCATCATCTTCTACTTCGGGTACCAGGACTACTGGGCCGAAGAAGGGGTGTTGGACATGTGGGGAGCCACACTACCAGTGCGACTGTCTTGTGGAGAGGACCAGGGCATCCGGATCAGCCGGACCCGCTACCGTGGGAGATATGGGCAAGGCCCATCGGATACATGCAGCGGTGAATAACCGCCAGGCAGAGCACCAGTCGACTGTGCTTGAGACGACACGAATTGTCGCTGACCAGACCCTTAGTATTTTGATAGACCCAGGTGCTACTGAGAGTTTCATTTCTGGTGCAGTGCTAAAAAGGATTAAGGTAAAGGCAGTCGAACAAGATGAGTTTAGCTTCGTAGAGATGGCTTCTGGAGCCAAACAGAAGGTTGGAGGAAAGGTCACGGGCTGTGCCCTTGACCTAGGAGAGTTTGTCACAAGGGTCAACTTGTACGTCATGATCTTAGGGTCTTATGACGTCGTGATTGGTATGGATTGGTTGGAATCGCATGATGCGATACTCAACTGCAAGACGAAACGATTGAGCTTGATCGATGATAAAGGATAGAGACAGGTAATTGTAGGATGGAACCAGGGAGTATCCCGGAGGTTTGTCTCTTCCTTACAGTTATGAAAGAGTATGCGCAAGGGGTGCAAGCTTTATGCAATCCTTGCGCTAAACGAAAAGGGAGTAGCAGAAGGTCTAGAACACCTTCCAGTGGTGAAGGAGTTTGCGGACGTGTTTCCAGAGGAGTTACCTGGGATGCCGCCGAAAAGAGAATTGGAGTTTACCATAGACCTGAAACTGGGGACTGGACCAATAGCAAGAATGCCTTATCAGATGTCGACCCCGGAGTTGCAAGAGCTGAAAATGCAATTGAAGGAGTTGTTAGACCTGGGACTAATGCGTCCTAGCGTGTCACCGTGGGGTGCACCTGTTATTTTCATTCGGAAGAAGGATGGATCGTGGAGGCTTTGCATTGAATATCGTCAACTAAACAAGGCTACGATCAAGAATCAGTATCCCTTACCAAGAATTGATGAT
This sequence comes from Picea glauca, assembly GCA_000966675.3. NCBI lineage: Eukaryota > Viridiplantae > Streptophyta > Pinopsida > Pinales > Pinaceae > Picea > Picea glauca. The sequence goes on along the minus strand of JZKD02S0053960.1, from coordinate 1,413 downwards.
CTGTTCAGTCAAATGAAGGGTGCGACGGTGTTCTCAAAGATCGATTTGCGATCAGGGTACCACCAGTTACGGATCAAGGATGATGACGTCCCTAAGACCGCCTTTAAGATGAGATTTGGACATTACGAGTTTACTATTTTACAATTTGGACTGACAAACGTCCCAGGGGTATTTATGAGTTTGATGAACGGGGTGTTCCGCGAGTACTTGGCCAAGTTCGTCCAAGTATTCATTGACGATATTTTGATCTACTCTCGGACGACGGAGGAGCATGACGAGAACTTGCGCTTGGTACTACAGTGTTTGCGAGAGCACAAATTGTATGGGAAGTTGTCCAAATGCTCTTTTTATCAATCGAGGATTAACTACTTAGGGCCTGTTATCTCCGGCGAAGGTATCGCCGTGGATCCAGCCAAGGTTGAGGCTATTATGGAATGGCCTGCACCAACGAATGTCACTGAAGTGCATAGTTTTATGGGTTTAGCCAGATACTATCGACGGTTTGTCCAGGATTTTTCAAAGATAGCAAATCCGATTACGGAATTGCAAAAGCAAAAGAAGAAGTTTGTTTGGACCGAGAAATGCGCGGAAGCATTTCGAAGGCTTAAAGAGTTGTTGACAATAGCACCGATACTAAAAGTCCTTGACATGGACACAGACTTCGTGGTATGCACTGACACATCCAAGGAAGGTTTAGGCGGAGTCTTGATGCAAGACGGACGAGTGATTGCTTACATTTCGAGGAAACTGAGAAGACATGAGGAGAACTATGCGACGCATGATTTGGAGTTATTAGCCATTGTATATGCCTTAAAGGTATGGAGACACTACCTCGTTGGACAAAAATTTGAATTAAGGACTGATCATTGTGGACTACAACACATTTTTACGCAAAGCGACCTGAACGCGCGACAACGGTGTTGGTCGGAATTGCTTAGCGAGTACGACTTCGAGATTACTTACATAAAGGGAACAGTGAAACTAGTGGCGGATGCTTTGAATCGGAGGCCACGCATCTTTTCGGTGTTGCCTCTTCAGATGAATCTACATTAGAAGATTCTCACTTTATAGCGAGACGATGACTGGTACAAAGAAGTCGAGGATTTTATTGGACTAAACACAAGGATGGTATCGCGATATGAAGGATTTTCCTTTGATAGCGATGGGTTATTGAGGTTTAGAGGTTGGATTTATGTACCACCAAACGACAAGTTGAGGATGTTGATCCTGAGCGAGGCACATAGAGCAATTTACATGGCTCACCCAGGAGTCACGAAGATGAGGGCAGACCTTAAACTCTTATTCTTCTGGAAGGGAATGAAGGCCGACATAGTCAACTTTGTGGCTAGATGTCTCGAGTGTCAGCAGGTAAAGGCTGAACATAGACACCTGACAGGATTACTTCAACCACAT
>JZKD02S0053949.1:0-17689 GCA_000966675.3 Picea glauca | reverse complement strand
AGAGAAACAAATCAACTGTAAACATACCATTCAACAAATGTAAACAGTAAGCATCATAACACCATGAAAGTTGAGTCAAAGATTCATATATTAACTCAAGTGCTCCTGTACATGGGTTCTTCTCTACAGCTCTCTGCTACAGCTCTCCAGCTTATGAATTCTGAATAATCATCTATTGTTACTATGATACAAGGGTGAGAGTGTCTATATCCATTTTCCCTCCTACGCTTCTAAACTGTCTAATCTGACATTCATATCTAGCTACTTTACATTAATAGACTTAAATGCCTATTACATCCGGCAGATGAGAGTAATTTCTCCAGATCTGTTAATATCTCTAAGACATAAATGTAAGTACGTTTCTCCTAGCTATTACATTAATGCTTTAGTTTTCAAAATTCAAAACGTTTTCAATAAAACGTGCCCTTTTTTTCATCTACGTGTCCAGATGTTCCTTTGGCTAGGCCTGTGCTTTGGCTTTGTATGATGCTCCTTCATCATACTCCCTCGCTTGAAAATTTTCATGAAATCATGTTCATGAGCTCTTGCACAGTCTGTCCATGCTTTCAAATTTCTGCTTCATTCTCCCAACTGACATCTTCAACTGGATGTCCCTTCCACTAGACCAAGTATTCAAAATACTCTTTTCTCCTAGTCTTTCTACTAATCCTCTTGTCAATTATGCTTTCCATCTGTGGCTTTTCAGCTACAGGTATTTGTTTTGTCCATTGAATTTCTTTCTGCTCATCTTTTGCTCCTGCTCCTTCAGCTCTGTAAGGGTACAAATCCGCGACATTGAATATCTGTGAGATTCCAACCCCATCGGGTAATTCAATCTCATATGTGTTTGCCCCAAATTTCCTTATGACCCTGGACGGTCCAATCCTTTTCATCTTCAGTTTGTTATACATTCCCCTTAGGAACCTTTCCTTCCTCAGATGTGCAAGAATCAGATCACCAACTCCAAATTGAAGTTCTTGCCTGTGTTGATCTGCTCTTCGTTTGTATTCTTGACTTGAACTCTGTAATCGCTCCTTAACTCAACTGTGAAGCTCCTTCATTCCTTCTACAAAGTCCTCTGCACTAGCACTTTTGAATTTAGCTTGATCTGCCTCTTTTAATTCAGAAACTCCTCTTGGTTGCATTCCATATACAATCTGGAATGGACTCTTCCCTATACTTCTATTGAGTGAATCATTGTAAGCGAATTCTGCCTGTGGCAGAATGTGATCCCACTGACTGTGGTGTTCAGTCACTAAGCTCCTCAATAAATCTCCCAAGCTCCTGTTTACGACCTCCATTTGTCCATCCGTCTGAGGATGATATGCTGATCTAAAAGACAAATTTGTCCCCAACTTCTTCCATAAGGTCCTCCAAAAATTCCCTATGAACTTGGTATCTTGATCAGAAACGATACTCTTTGGCAAGCCGTGAAGTCTGACGACTTCCTTGAAAAACAGGTTTGCAATATGAGTTGCGTCACTGGTTTTCTGGCATGGTATGAAATGTGCCATTTTTTAAAAGTTTTCGACTACCACAAAGATCGAATCACATCCTCTTTGTGTCCTTGGCAGTCCCAATATGAAATCCATGCTCACTACATCCCACGGCCTTTTAGGTATGGGAAATGGTTGGTATAACCCTGTGTTCTGCCTTTTTCCTTTCGTGTGCTGACAAATTCTGCACCTATCCACAAATTTCTTAACATATGTCCTCATCCCTAGCCAAAAATATGAGCCATTCAACTTTGAGAACGTCTTGTCATGACCAAAATATCCTACCAATCCTCCACTATGTTTTTCCTTCAGCAGATTCTCCCTCATGGAACATTTTGGAATACATAGCTGATTTCCCCTGAACAATAATCCATCATGGATCATGTATTCAGTCCATTGGCTTCTGTCTCTGAGAATTGGATTCTCAGATGCCTCATATGCCTCCTTTAAATCTGGATCATCCCTGTACATTTCTTTAAGGTTATCAAAACATAAAGTCTTGACTCTAAATTCTTGCATAAGCAAACATTTCCTGCTCAAAGCATCAACAATTTTGTTAGCAGTTCCAAAAATATGCTTAATCACAAAAGTAAAATTTTGCATGAATTCAACCCATTTAGCATGCTTTTGGTTCAACTTCTCCTGTCAAGTCACAAATTGTAAAGCGTGATTATCGTTGTACAAAACAAACTCCTTGGGAACCAAATAGTGTCTCCATTTCTTCAGCGCTTGTATGACTGCATAGAATTCTGTGTCATATGTGGAGTACTTAATCTTCGCTTCATTCAGTTTTTCACTGAAATATGCGACCGGACTATCGTCTTGGCTTAAGACTACTCCAATTGCAAATCCACTCGCGTCACACCTGACCTGGAATGTCTTGCTAAAATCTGGCAAAACCAGAATTGGTTGCTCAATGATCTTCTTCTTCAGTAGATTGAAACTCTTCTATGCGTCCTTCGTCCAATGAAAAGATTTATGTCTCTTCTTCACCGTATCCATCATCGATGCGCTAATTCCACTGAAGTTTCAGATGAATTTCCTTTAGAAGCTAGCCAAACCATGGAAGCTTCGTACTTCAAATATACCTTTCGGCAATGGCCAATCCTAATCGCCTTTATCTTTTCCGAATCCATTTTCAACTCATTTGCAGAGATAACAAAACCCAAATAAACGAGTTTTGTTCTCATGAATGACTATTTCTTCATATTAATCAGCAATTTCTCTTGTTGTAATCTTCTCATTACTGCAACTAAATGCTTTAAGTGTTCTTCTTATGTCTTGCTAAAGATTAATATCTCATCAAGATATACAATGATGAATTTCCCTATGAAATCCTTCAGGACTTTGTTCATCAACCTCATGAAAGTATTGGGTGCATTTGTTAAGCCAAATGGCATGACAAGCCATTCATATAGCCCCTCATTCGTCTTGAATGTTGTCTTCCATTCATCACCTTCTCTCATTCGAATTTAATGATATCCACTTTTCAAATCAATATTTGAAAAAAATCTTGCTCCACTCAAGCAATCCATCAAGTCATCCATCCTTGGCAATGGAAATCTGTATCTGATGGTAATCTTATTGATTTCCCTTGAGTTTGTACACATTCTCCAGCCTCCGTCTTTCTTTGGGCTAAGAACTGTCGGAACAGCGCATGGACTCAAGCTTCCTTGAATCAATCCTTTGTCCATTAAGTCCTGGACCTGTCTCTTAACTTCTTCATTTTTCTGCAGCGTCAACCTATATGTTGCTTTGTTCGATAAGTTGGATCAAGGTATAAGATTGATATGATGACTTATACTCCTAATAGGTGTCAACGAACAAGGTATTTCTTCCACTACTATATCAACAAACTCTCCCAGCAACTTCTGGATTTCTTCTAGTTAATCATCTATCCTCGTACTGGTCAAAACAATTTTGGGCTTCCTGACCACAATAAATTGTGTGTATTCCTTCTTCTTAACCTCATTAATAAGTTCCTTCCCACTCACAAGAAGTACAATGTTGCTCATTTATGTTTTCACCTCTTTATCCTTAATTGGCAGCAACATGTGAGTCCTACCATTTTTCTCCAGGGTGTTTGTGTTCTTTCTCCCATCATGAACTACGTTTATGTCATATTGCCATCGTATACCCAGCAATAGATGACAAACATCCATGGGAATGACATGACATAATATTTCATCTTTATATCCTCCTATTTTAAATTCAACTAAACATTATTTAGTGACATTTGCCTGATGTCCTTTTTGTATCCACGAAACTCTGTATGGGCTTGGATGTACAATAGTCTCCAGCTCCAGCTTTTCTACCATCTATGTAGATACGAGACTGTCTGTGCTACCGCTGTCCACTATGACCTTGCATACCCTATCTTTGGTTTTGCAAGCAGTCTGAAACATATTGTTTCTTTGGGCTGGGTTCTCTGCCTCCTTCTCTGGCTTCAAGAGAACTTTCCTCATCTTTAAGGATCTTCCACCCTTAGTGTCTTCTGCCTCAACATTTCATCCTTGAGCTTCGGCAATGTGAGTTTCACCACCATATTTCTTCTTATTTGGACACTCATAGGATTTATGTCCAATTTTTCCACAGACAAAGCATTTCACTTCACCTCCTCTACCTCTTCCTCTGGCTTGAGGACAAGTATTTCTATCAGCATACTGCCTTCCTTGTGAGCTTCTTTCTCTCTCGGGTTGATTTTGAGGTTTCTTCTCCTCTTCTTTAGGTTTTTGAGTTATGTCTTGGGAAATTGTCTTGCCTCTGCTTTGACTTCTGCCTCGGCCTCTTTGACCTTGCTTCCGGCTCAGCTTCTTTTCAACTTTTAGATCCATCTGATAAGCATCTTCCACAGTTCAAATGGTCATCATGCTCATCTCATATTGAATGTCATATCGCAGACCATTCATGTACCTGGTAACTTTTTCATCATCGCTTTCTTGATGACCTGCTCTGATGTTTATCCTGTAGAATTCTTCAGTGTATTCTTTTACTAACATCAGCTTCTATCTCAAATTCTACATCCTCCGAAAGAGAGTGATTTGATAATCCCTGGGTATAAATTTGGCTTTCATCTTTGCAACCATTCTATCCCAGCTTTTGATTTTTTGCTTGTCCTTGCAGCGTCTGTCAGCCTGCAATTCATCCCACCACAGTGCTACATGCCCTTTAAGTCTAGTAACAGCATGTTTGACTTTCTTATCTTCCTCGACATCCTCATAGTCGAAGTATTTTTCTAGAGCTCTAATCCAGTCTAGAATTTCTTCAACATTCAAGTTGCCTTCGTACACTGGAATGTCCATTTTTGCCCTAGCACCTATCCTTGCAATAGCCCTCAATAGGTGTTCTTCTTCAGCATCTTCGACTGCAACTTCTTCGTTTTCGGCTTCATTTTCACTTTCAGCCTCGTTGATATCTCCAGCGTCAACTGTGCGCCTTTATGTTGTCTCCATAGCATCAAGCCTGGCACGCAATTCACGCATCTCTCTTTCCCTTGCTGGATCAGGATTTTGCCTGTCTCTTCTTCTCGGCATTTCTCTTTCCTCTGTTGGATCATGTATTTGCATGTCTCTTCTTCTCAGCAGCATGGCTGTAAAATTTTCTCCCTTCTCTCTGATACAGAAAGCAAAGAAATTGTTATAGGCTCTGATACCATAACTGACGCAAACCCCCTGCCCTCGGGTCGAGATCCGCACAGGATCTTAACCACGCCAAGGGTTAATCAAACCCTTTGTTTAAGCCACAAAGGACTTCGGGTTTTGGGAGTTGGAGAGTCTCTATGTATTTCCACAGCTCTTGGAAAATGTCGAAATGTGAAACGTCAACGAAGGTTGACTCCTTCAATGCGTCGCACACATGCCCACTAATTTCGGTTTTCGGGACTTTGAGCGAATAGCCAATAGTCGTTCCTCTTCCCTTATGATTCCCTGAACTCCGAAATGTCGATATGCCGAAATGGGTTCAACATCCCATGGAATGTGAGATTAATGGCCTTTCAGGATTTTCGTCAAAGCTTGACCCCACCTTTGACTTCCACCGCAAGTATCCTCTGACTGACACTTGGGACCCACCTTTCGGCGTTTCTCTCTTCACGATTTTAGGAGTTGTGTTGAGGATGCAACTCCACTTCTTGAGTCCCAAAACCCGATTGGTACCCAACGGCTATTGTCCCTCAACCTTTTCGGGAATTTTTTCCTTTCCCTCTTCGGGATTTCACGAACCAGGAGTTTGAAACTCTCGATTCCAAATTCGTTGCTTCCTCTACTTCCCGAACTCCGGAAAACTGAAATGCCAAAATCCCACACCAAAAGCACACCATTTTTTGTGACTTTGGGATTTTCAATGCAAAGAGTCTCGATTCCTTATCATCGGAATTTCCGGTATGCCGAACCCTGAATTACTAAAATTCTAAAATTCCACACCTGATAATCCTTTTTGCGATCCGGGAATTTGTGTGACCAAGGATTTTGGCTTGCACTCCAAACTTGCGAATCCTGAATCCCTGAAATGATCTAACGGCTCAACAGACCACAATCAATGGTCCACATTGATTCTTGATGTCAGGGTGGCGGATTCACCCAACTCCTAACCACCTTACAGCTCCTTTGGATCCTACGGTACTTGCGACTTTGCGAACTCTCCACGGAGAGTTCTGACCGTCAATTCACTATTCAATGACTTATGTCCAACGACCGAGCATTCTCCCTCTTGAACTTGATTTCTATACGATGGTTTCGATCTCTGTCTCCCTTTGAACACTTCAAAGGAATTATCTCTCCTAAGCTTCCACTTGCAAACTCAAGCCTCCTAAAAGAGCCCTGCTCGCACTCCTTGCGGTAAACTTTCAAATAACCTATGGTTATTTGAGGGTTCTGACCCTATGCACTCTTTGCAACAGTGGTCCTCTCAATATTCCTTCTAGATTTATAAAATCCAAGGCTTCAATTGGCCTGTGCACACCTTGCACGACTTTGTGCTTCACCTGCACTTCAGCTGGTATGAGAACAACGGTATCTCTCCTGAGATTTCTGAGATGAAACTCAAACCCTTGTCAACGCACACCTTGTGGACATTCACTGCACTCCTTGCAGGAATTATCAGGAAGAGAAACAATTGAAACTCATTCTTCTCCTCTCTCAGACTTCATACGCTCAACATGAAATCATACACATAGCACAGCATTGAAAACAAATGCATAACAGAGAAACAAATCAACTGTAAACATACCATTCAACAAATGTAAACAGTAAGCATCATAACACCATGAAAGTTGAGTCAAAGATTCATATATTAACTCAAGTGCTCCTATACATGGGTTCTTCTCTACATCTCTCTGCTACATCTCTCCAGCTTATGAATTCTAAATAATCATCTATTGTTACTATGATACATGGGTGAGGGTGTCTATATCTGTTTTCCCTCCTACGCTTCTAAACTATCTAATCTAACATTCATATCTACCTACTTTACATTAACAGACTTAAATGCCTATTACATCCAGTAGATGAAAGTAATTTCTCCAGATCTGTTCATATCTCTAAGACATAAATGTAAGTACGTTTCTCCTAGCTATTACATTAATGCTTCAGTTTTCAAAATTCAAAACGTTTTCAATAAAACGTGCCCTTTTTTTCATCTGCGCGTCTAGTTGTTCCTTTGGCTAGGTGTATGCTTTAGCTTTGTACGGTGCTCCTGCATCATTGAATCTGGATAGTTGAGTTTAACATCATCCCAACTTTATTCATTCAACATCTTGACCATCTCCTCTTGTATTCTCATATACACCTTGTGACTAAATAAAAAAATAATAATGTTATAATGATATATATAACAAAATACTTAGAACATTGATATGTTAAACTGAAAGAAAAAACAAATAAATAAATCTTGTCCTAACATAAATAAAAATAACCCAACAAACTTACTTTTGAATTCATCACACATTTCTTCCATTGAAAATTCTCCCAACCTAACACGTGATAATATGGTTATGATAAGTTTATCATCCTTCACTCCTTGTATTGGTCTCCAAGGTGTTATAGTCCTATCATCTGGAATATTTTTTATGTGAGGATTTGTCTTACTTGTGCCACATATCAATGGTTTAGCCTTCTTAACTCTCTGATTTTTTATACTAATATTTTCCCATAGGGTGAAGATCCCATCTATCAAATCCCATACATGTCTAGTTCTAAATCCCAATTGAAAATAGATATCCATAGCTCTAAATATATAACTTCCTTTGCGATTTTTTAATTTTGTATTTTCATCATCAAGTGGGAGTCCTATTTCCATACAACATTGCTTTTGAAACTTGACATCAACATTTGATCTTTCCCCACAACATATTTCAGAAAACTCATTATGGATAAATCTCACCCTTTGAATGAAATTCATAGACATTATGTACTCATTGTTTGTGTTATGATCCCATGCCAATAAATTTGCTTCTTAATATGTTAAACTGACATAAATTATGCATTTGATTGTCTCAAAAAGAGGATTATTGGGATGTTCTTGCATCATTTATCTTCTATCCTCTGCAGAATGATTTCCTCCAATCACATAATATTTGTAGTTAAAACATTTTGATCTCTCAAATTCTTCCCTTGTAGGAACTTCCATTGGGTCAACAAGAACTAGGTAGTCAATCACATGTGCATATGGATTGTACCTAATCAATGCTTTCAAATTGTGAATATGCAAGTGATGCGGTTTTATAATTTGATATTTGTCTTGCCCTTCTGTGGGTTTATAAATTTGTTACACATTCAACTAAAATGTGTGGCCATCAACAACTAAGTTCGTTGTCCTCATTCTATTTCGAATGACATTTTGTGTTATTTTCATAATACCATCCTCTAGATCAGCACCTGGCGTTATTATTTNAGGAGTTTCAAGGTACTGATGAAGATTTCCAAGGCACCTATGAATATGATGAAGAATTTCCCTCAACTGGAAATTTTAAAAGAAGTGAAGATGATTATGACAATGGTGGACACTATTTCCCGAGTGGGGAATCTAAAGACAGCAATGTTGGTGATGATGAATTTCCTCCAAGTGAGGATTTTGAAGGTATTGATGAAGATTTTCCTGCAAGTGAGGATTTCCAAGGCACGAATGAAGATGATGAAGAATTCCCCCCAAGTGGGGATTTTAAAAGTAATGATGACGATTATGGCAATGATGGAAAATCTTTCTCGAATGGCGAATTTAAAGGAAGAAATGTTGATGACGATGATTTTCCTCCAAGTGAGGATTTTCAAGGTACCGATGAGGATAATGAAGATTTTCCTCCAAGTGAGGATTTTCAAGCCAGTAATGAGGATGATGAAGAATATCACTCAAGTGGGGATTTTCAAAGTAGTGAAGATGATTGAGCCATTGGTGGACACTCTTTCCCGAGTGATAAATTAAAAGGCAACAATGTTGATGATGTTGATTTTCCTCCAAGTGAGGATTTTCAAGATATTGATGAAGATTGTCAAGGCACTAAGCAGGATGGTGAAAATTTTCACTCAAGTGGGGATTTTGAAAGTAGTGAAGATGATTATGTCAATGATGGACACAATATTGATGATGATTTTCCTCCAAATGAGGATTTTCAAGGTATCGATGACGATGATGGAAAATTTTCTCCAAGTGAGAATCTTAATGGCATTGGCATCTTATGGATGATTGTGATTTTCCTTCAAGATAATATTTTCATAGAATATACAATGACATTGGAGAGGATAGTAATCATGTTTCTAGTGATTTTGATATTCCTCGCATGAATGAGATTATCAATGAAGATGACCCTAGGAATGAATATTGTGTTCTCTATCATTCAGTTGCAACAAATCAAGGTGATTGACATTATCTAGTTCAGTCTCATGACAATGTTTTGCTTGATATTCCTTCTGGTGATAAGGAAATCCTTCTAGTGAGGATGATGAAATAGTGGAGACATTGAAAAGAAACACTGTGTCTAGGACCAGGACTAGACCTTTTTATATCAATCCAAATCATTCTAGTTATACAAGGTTTAGGAAATAATTTCTCACTAAATCAATTTCCATAAGTGAATTGATTTCAAGTGAATGTTGTCAAAATAATTGTTTTAAAAGCATGGACTACATGAATGATTTGAATAAAAGGAAGACATATTTGTCAATTAATAAGAGCATGCAAAATTCATATTTGATGGGGTGCATAATTTCCACCAATACAGGATATGCTTATCGCATTGGGAATATTTTACTTTGCAGAAAGGCTTTCAAAAAAATTCATTCAATTGGTAATCTTCGTCTATCAAGAATCCAGACAAGGTTGGAAAAAGATCATTCATTTTATTCAAAGGTACATCATGGACAAGAGAGTGGGTCATTGATAGACACTGAATTTTCATTGATGTGTGATTTCTTTTCCAAACATGGAGAGTGTATTCCAGATAGGGACACAATACATATTCCAGATAATTTCTCAAGGAGGGAAATATACAACTTGTACAAAGGATATGTTGAAGGTGTTGAAGGTGTTTAAGGAAATGGTAATTTTATTACATATACATATAATTTTACAAGAATATGGAAGAAACAATTCAACAATGTATGTATTCCTAAGAAGTCAAGGATGGGGATTTGCAGTATATGTGCTACTCTTAAATCAAGAAGAGATAAATATAAAGGGGCAGAAAGAGGTATGTATTTACTATTATTATTATTTTTAAATTAAATAGTTATTAACTATGAAAACATATGATCAATATTTTCATTTTATGTCATGTGCAGATTCCATAGTCAAAGCACTTCAAGAACATCGGAATCAACAATCAAGTGAAAGGAAAAAGTTGTACAAACATAGGAAGAAGTGTTATGATGCTCCAAACAAATATCTAGGTATGATAATTGATGGCATGGACCAGAAGAAAACACTTCTACCACATTTTATCCATACTCCCAAAAATTTACAGGAAGAGAATTTCATTCAATTTCACTTTGTTGGTTGTATGGTTTTCAATGGAAAAATGCGTCCAAGGGTTTACTTCACAACTCTAAATATTCATAATTATGAAAATCTAACCATCACCATAATTCAGCATGTGCTCACTCACTATTATGGAAATCTTCCTCAAGTTCTTTATCTACAGTTGGAAAACACTAGTCGTGAAAATAAAAATCAAATTGTGTTTGGATATCTAAGCATGCTTGTTGAAATGGAAATCTTTCAAAAGGTGAAAGTTGGTTTCTTTATTGTTGGACACACTCATGATCATATTGATCAAATGTTTAGTCATTTTTTAATAACATTGAAGAGGAAAAATGTTGGAATCCTACCATCATTGATTGAATGTATTAAGAAAGCAAACATTCCAAAGCCTGCTTTTCATATATTAGAAGAAACTGTTGGCATGCGAAGATTTATTCAAGGATCTCATCGTGAAGAAAAATGTATTGAGCAGCTTAATGGCATTAGCTTCCAACATTAATTTAGTTTCAAAAAAAAATGATGGGAAAACACTTATATGGGGAAAGCAGTATTCAACTACTACAGAATGGGGGCCTTCATCAAGTTTAGCATTTTTTAAGCTCATTCCAGATCGTCCAACATTTTCATCAAAGTTATTATTTTTACAATCAGTTACTAAAATCCATAATGCACGGAGGCGTAATAGAGATGCAGATTATTCTGAATGCCTGGAAGAAATAAAATATTCCATTAAGGATACATATGAGTACTTTGATGTTGGTTATTCTTTTTGGTGGGAGTTTTTTTTCAATATTCAAAGTTACATAATTTTAAGCTCAACAAATGAAGATACATTGTTGAAGACTCCATTTCATTGACCACAAAATATGCCAAATGAATCTGAACAAACAAACATTGTTGAAGTTCAATAAGAATCTCAAGGTGTTATTGATTTTACACAAGCAGAGGAAATAAAAATGTATATTGGTTCATGAAGGTCATGTGCACAAAGTGAATCCATGGAAGACCTTTACAGGGGTTCAGTACAATATATTAAGGACGGTAGCATGATTGCAGTTTTATTGATTGAAGATCCACATAGTTATCCATTCTGGATTGTAAAGGTTATAAATATTGAGAAAGAAAATGATGATGTTATTGCAATTGAAGTGCATTGGTATGCAACAAGTACACACTCATTCAATGGTGTGTACATGCCAGATATGGTGGTTGAAAAGTTATACAAACTCCCTCCCCTATGGGGCTAATGCGACCTCCCGGTCTAGGATCGAATTACAGAGTAGTCGAAGTGGCTCTCGAGTCCTCACAAAACCCTTCGAATTCTTACCACATGCCTTTTCTTCTCTCTAGTGTGCAAAAATTCATGTTTTTGAGGGTCTTATTACTCTAGCGAAGTCGTGCATGTGACCTCAAGCCTAAAACCTTGGGCTTATAGTTTGGAAAGTGGTAACTTCAACACTTCATAACTTTGGGGCTTTGGAAGATTTGCCAACAACACACTCCAATTCTCCCGAACAGTTGAACTGGTGAACTCCCGAAGAGTTCAGGGATCAATGGTCCACACTACTTTCCACGATATATGGATAAAAGGAACTCAAGGGATTTAGGCTTTGGTACTTTCTGTGACTCCAAGACACAATACCTACGAACTAGTGAAGGGTCGAAATCCACAGATTTGACGGTCCTTGTTTACCGGTCAACGAACGGTTAGGATTTACTCCAGAATTCGTGACTTCAGGGAATTCTCTACTCCATGCAACAACAACCAATTTCTCTAGAGTGTCAAATCATCGAACCACTCAGGGATCCAATGGCTCGCACTCTCCCAGTGATCTACAATGTAGATTCACTCTGGCACTTCAGAGCTTTGGGGATTTTCCCTCACTTACAACAACAACTCAAAAAATTGTCAGAGCAGTGAAGTCTAAAGGATTTGGGGTTTTAACAGTTGTGCTCCTTATCTTTCATCCAATGAATGCAAGGGATTCTGATATCTCCCAAACTAATCTCGTCCACATGATCTTAAAAACAAAAGGATTCCTCCTCTTGAGGACTTACTCTCGTTATCCCTCCCGGAGCTTCGTCACTTTGATGACTCAAACTCTAGCGCACACTTTGTGCTTCTCTCTTGATCTTGGGACTTGTAAAAGTCACATGCGCACTTCTTGTGCTATCTCTCCTCTGATCTTGGGACTTGAAAAATTCACTTACACACTCCTTATGCTCGCTCTGCGTAAACTCATGTTATCTCTTCTAAGCTATTTGAACCTGTAGATGGTTCAGCCTCTGCACTCCTTGCATGGGCAGTGCAAACTCCTTGCACTAGTTTCCCCTTTGATATTTTACACTATTGTGAGTGTAGGCACACTCCTTGCACTCGCTCTATGTAAACTTACACTATCTCTCCTGAGCTTGGGACCTTTGAAAGTCACATGCGCACTCCTTGTGCTTTCTCTATGCAGAATCTCACTATCTCTCTTAAGCTTGACAGACCCTTGAACTTGGTCCCTCGTGCACTCCTTGTGATAACTCTCTTGAGCTTGTAATTTCTTCAAACTTCACAGTGGCTCGACCATTTGATCCTTCAAGAAACTCTGTGTGCCCTCCTGGAACCCATGCTCTTCATCCTGGTATTTTGTGAACTTTGTAACAGTCCTTAGCGCACTCCTTGTGTTGGCTTTTTAGAGTTTTTCAACAACTCTAACGTGCGCTCCTTGCACAGCCTTGAGAACCCAAAACACTCCAAAATTCACACAGACAAGAAATTCTATCTATTCCTGCAAAGGGAACATTTATACACTCATGGAATTCATAAACATGCACAGTAAACATTCAGAAACAAACACTCATTCATAGAGAACACACCTAGAGATTCATATGTAGGGAAATATTCTCTTCTATTAGATCTGAATGTGTTTTACAATGTTTACAAGACTGAACTGTAACAGAGTCTCAATTATTCTCTCCTCTCCTCTCTCTATTCTAAAAAAACTTACATCATAGAATACATTGATTTATACAATCTTGAATTCTCGATCCTTCTCTCCATATCAATTTAGTGCTATCACGTCTAATTAAAGGTATTCCTATAACTAAACCATCACAATAAATATTCATCTACAATCTTCATATCTAAGGCAATGCTTAGAATCTATACAAATTACAGCCCACTAAAGGAAATTTACACTTAACCTTACACAATACAATGGCTCTCTCTTCCTCGAGGCTTACAAACGTTATTAAATTAAATGATAAATTAAAACAAATGAGAAGGTTGGGGCTTCTCTCTCCTCAGGATCTTCTCCATCCATGTGCACTATTGTGTTGGTTGCTGACATGTTGTTGAGTAAGAGTGGTTCTCCTGCATCATACTCCCCTATTGACAAAATCCATGAGGTCCTGCTCATGGCTCCTATGTTGTTGTTGTTGAGATCCTCATGGATCCCAAACTTCATGATGTTGTTGCCCACTTTTCTTGCAACATATTTTCTTCATGGAGATCCTTAGTCTCCCAGGCTTCCATACCTTACTCTATAGTTACCCACTAGCTCTGCTTCTACACTCTACCTTTTTCACCTGTCTCCTGCTACTACCGATGTAAATCTCTTATGTATGTCTTCTTTGAGACATATTTACCATCAAAATCCTTATCATTGCAATTTCGATGTCCAGCCTTGACTGTTGTTGGCACATAATGTTGCATTGCAGTACAACGATTTTGTTGTGGTCCACTGCCTCAAGTTGTTGGATGCTCTCATCTGCCACTTTTCTAGCTACAATTTCATCTCCACCTGTGGGATCTTTTAACAGGTTCTCCAGCAACTCAATCTCTTTCCAACATCTCTCAAGTATTCCATGATGTTGGTCATTATCTTCTGCATCCTTTGCTCCTTGTTCAACATCTTTCAGTAGTTGTGCTCCCTCAACATCTTTGAGAGGTACTCCTTCTTTTTCTTTCTCCTATGTGGCAGCTTTGAATGGTTGTCCACCTTCACTTGAACCTGCATCCATACACAAGTTGTTAGTTTTAAAAATATGTGGTTGTATGGCCTCACTTAACTCCTCTGAAAGCACCTCCACATGTTGATATAAACTCTCCTTAGAGTCCATGAGACCCTTAGCTGGTCTCTTCTCATCATCACCATTTCCAAGGATTGGCCCTTGTTTAGGCTCATAGATGCATACTTCTCTATCATCTGCCTTGACTTTATCTACCTCCTTTATCCAAACTTTCAGCATGTGCCTCTGTCTCATGGAAATAAACTGTTGAATAGGACATCTAGCAGCCTTCTTCATTACCCATCTACATGTTTGGGCTTCTTTATTTCTTTTCCTTTGGTCTATTAGCACATCAAGTCATTACCTCACCTCAGCTATCTCCTTCACAATCTCCTCATTACTCATTTTCTCGATGCCCTTCACTTTGACATATTTTTCACTTCACTATGACTTTCCTCTGAACTCCTCACATGACCATTTGTAGTCATATTCTCTTCACAAAGTTTAAACTGCTCTGAAATTATCCTTCTCTGCATACTATCTGTTAAATAGATTTCAGGCTCTTCTCCACTTCTTGGAATGCAATTGGTTTCCTTCTTTTTTCAGCCCACTTCGATGTATGTTGTTTGTTGCACACCTACAAAAAATCTTCACACAGAGCATCAGTACTCTGTCTTCTCCTCCTTTTTTCTGATGTGTGCAAACAAAATCTCGATGTAATACCATATGATGCAAACCCCCTCTCCTACGGGTCTCGCGTGACCTTCTGGTCTAGGATCGAATTACACAAGATCCAAAGTGGCTCTCGGGTCCTCACAGAACCCTTAGAATTCTTACCACATGCCTTTTCTTCTCTCTAGTGCACGAAAATTCATGTTAGTGAGGGTCTTCTTACTCTAACAGAGTTGTGCATGTAACCTCGGGGCTAAAAGGTTGGGCTTAAAATTTGGAAAGCGGTACCTTCGGCGCTCTGGAACTTCGAGGCTTTGGAAGATTTACCAACAGCACACTCTAATTCTCTTGAACAGTCGAATAGGTGAACTCCCAAATATTTTAGGGATCAACATTCCACAATCCTTGCCACAATCTATGGCTAAAAGGAACTCTGGGGATTTGGGCTTCAGGACTTTCTGTGACTCCAACACAATACCTCTGAACTAGTGAAGGGTCGAAATCCACAGATTTAACGATCCTTGTTTACACGTCAACGAACGGTTAGTGTTTACTCTGGAATTCGGGACTTCGTGAAATTCTCTACTCTTCACAACAACAACCAATTTCTCCTGGAGTGTCGAATCATCAAACCACTCAGGGATCCAATGGTTTTCACTCTCCCAGTGATCTATGGTGTAGATTCACTCTGGGACTTTGGAGCTTTGGGTCTTTTTCCTCAGTTACAACAACAACTTAAAAAATTAAATGAACAGCGAAGTCCAAAGGACTTGGGGTTTAAACAGTCATGCTCCTTCTCTTTCATCCAATGGTTGCGAGGGATTTTGATATCTCCCAAACCAGTCTCGTCCACTTAATCTTAAAAACAAAAGGATTCCTCCTCTTGAGGACTTACTCTCACTATCCCTCCTATAGCTTCGTCACTTTGATGACTCAAACTCTGGCACACACTTTGTGCTTCTCTCCTGAGATTGGGACTTGGAAAATTCACCTACACACTCCTTGACCTATCTCTCCTCTGATCTTGGGACTTGAAAAATTCACTTGTGCAGTCCTTGCGCCCTGCGTAAACTTGCCCTATTTCTTCTAAGCTATTTGAACCTGTAGACGATTTGGCCTCCACACTCCTTATGTGGGAACTATGCACTCCTTGCATTGGTTTCCCCTTTGATATTTTACACTACTTTGAGTGTAGGCTCACTCCTTGCACTCGCTCGGTGTAAAATTACACTATCTCTCCTGACCTTGGGACCTTTGAAAGTAACTTGTGCACTCCTTGTGCTTTCTCTATGCAGAATCGCACTATCTCTCTTGAGCTTGACAGACCCTTTTACTCGGTCCCTCGCGCACTCCTGGCGCTAACTCTCTTGAGCTTGTAATTTCTTTGAACTTCATAAGGGCTCGGCCCTTTGTTCCTTCAAGTGACTCCTTATTCCCTCCTGGCACCCACACTCTTCCTCCTGATGATTTTTGGACTTTGTAACAGTCCTTAGCACACTCCTTGCGTTGGATTTTTAGAGATTTTCCACAACTCTAACGTGCACTCCTTGCACATCCTTGAGAGCCCAGAACACTCTGAAATTCACACAGACAAGTAATTCTATCTATTCCGGCAAAGGGAACATTTATACACTCATAGCATTCATAAACATGCACAGTAAACATTCAAAAACAAACATTCATTCACAGAGAACACACCTAGAGATTCATATGCATGGAAATATGCTCATCTATTAGATATGAATGCTTTTTACAATGTTTACAAGACTGGACTACAACAGAGTCTCAATTCTTCTCTCCTCTCCTCTCTATGTTCTAAAAAAACTTACTTACATCATAGAATACATTGATTTATACAATCTTGGCTTCTCAAGCCTTCTCTCCAGATCAATTTAGTGCTATCATGTCTAATTAAATGTATTCCTATCACTAAGCCATCATAGTAAATATTCATCTACAATATTTGTATCTGAGGCAATGCTCAGGATCTACACAAACTATGGCCCATTAAAGGCAATTTACATGTATCCTTACACAATACAATGGCTCTCTCTTCCTCGAGCCTTACAAACTTTATTACATTAAATGATAAATTTAAAACAAAATGAGAAGGTTGGCGCTTCTCTCTCCTTGGGATCTGATCCATCCATGTGCGTTGTTACGCTGGCTGTTGACGTGCTGCTAAGTAGGATTGATGCTCCTGCATCAAGAAACATGTCAATAGAAAGAGAAAATTAAAGGGTCAAAATACAACTCGTCGTCGCACTGACCTCTTAAAATTAGATGATGTTGACATAGTTGTTTATGACTTGAATTTGACAAAGAAATGAACTCTTCGCTCCAAGACAACAAATATTATCAAGAGGTTTTTGCCACAAGAAATAAATGCAAGTTGGGAGTTTGTTGAACCTAGTCATATATCTAAAAGGCATTTGACATATGAAATGTTGGTAATGCATGTAGACTCAGATGGTGCATTCATCAACAATAGAGAAGAGTATGGATCATCTACATCTGCATCCAATCATTCATTTGAAGACAATGTAGACTCT
>JZKD02S0053927.1:0-13446 GCA_000966675.3 Picea glauca | reverse complement strand
GCAGTCTCACCCGAGATAGATTTTATGGGGGAATGCAATAATCAAGTGTTTGAAGTCTAGGAATGAGTGGGGATTGGGATTGGGTCCTTTCTTCCTTGTTAATAATTCAATTACTTCTATGATTTATTTATCGTTAAACCTATGCATGTATGTTGTTATGGATACTTTAACTATTCGTTCTTAAGATAATGATCAACATAAATAAAATCGTTCGATAACAATGACACAAAACACAAGGTTTACCGTGGTTCACCCCCTCCTGGGGCTACTTCCACAAAGATCTGGCTTCTCTGCTCTTTTATTTATTTTGCTGCAAAATCTTGTGTTGAACACACATTACATCTTCAGTAATACAATCTAAATGAGGGTAAGAACCCTCTGTGAGACTGACTATATTGCACCAAGATCATCAACCTGTGACCCAACCCTCAAGGACTAACTTACTCAACTCTTTTATAAGACTTATTACAATCAATATTTTTCCAACTAATTACCTCTAAACATTTAACTGACATCTTTTCCTCAGTACAAGATCTCTCTTCTCCCCCTTGCCTAGAACTCCTAGGTCTTTTATTTATACTACTTTATAGGATTATAGCCATTACAATATTTGTAAAAAAACCTAATCCTATCATGGTTAGGATTTTCTTCCTGCACACCATGTTGCTATTCCTCCTGCATGTTGTTTTTCATTATTTTTCTGCATGTTTCTTTCTTGCCACCTTTTGTGCGTGCTCCAAAATTAGGTATTTCTTTCCAAAAATAGGTCTTTCCCCAAAACATATCTGTCTCCAAAAATAGGCATGCGCCAAAAATAGACTTCCTTCTCAAAATAGGCATGTGCCCAATAAGTGCACAACATGAGGATGTATGCCTATAGTTGTTCTTGTTATCCTTGGGAAGTGAACAAAGGAATTGGATCAAGGATTATTACAAGAAAATAATTATATCTTCTTTGACAACCCTCATCAGAGAGTTCCTTAAACATTGGGGACTAGAAGCTAAATCCTTGAAGATACAATTCATGACCTGAAGGATGCTTTTTTGAGTGAAGGTTTTGAGCTTGATCCTATTGAATCCTTGAGAGAAACACGTCTTCCAGAGTTTGCTGAAAAAATAGTTGAAAGATAAGAAGTTGACAAAAGAAATGAGCAAACTTTTGAGTGTCTCAAGCTGCAGAGAAAAGATGAATATTTCAAGTTTTGCGAACAACTAATCAAAAATTTCCCCAATAAGGATTTCCTGGTTAAGTTTTGTCAATGAAGAGAAGAAGAGCTTGATGCCATCATCGACGATTATGAGAAAATTCCTACCCTAAACACAGTGTGGGAAGTGGCCATTGCATATTTAGGAACAGATCCATTATACGATGTTGTGATCGAGAAATATGGGTACTAGGAAAACTTCCCAAAACATGTTGAACCACTCTGCATGCCCAAGAAACTCTATAAACTTGTTATGGATCAAGATCAATACAGTGAGTTCTTTGATCCTATTGAAGATAACAAAGATTTAGCCGAAGAACATCTTCATGACGAAAATCTTAAAGAAGATCTCGATGAAGAATTCCTGATGAGATATGTGATGAAGATGAATTATTTTCCCTTCCATTTGATGATGATATCGAAACATCTACTTCTCCTGCACATCAAGAAGAGAACATGATGAGTTATAATCCTTTTGAAAAATTTGATGATTCTTTGTTCCATGACTTTGGAAATGAGGAAAAATGCCAAAAGTATATTTATGAAGTCTCTCTTGTGGAAGGTCTAAACGAGACATTATTATCTGATTTCCCTTTTGAAGGAAATGAAGTTATCAAGTCTTGTGAAGAAGTAATCATCTCCTATGATGTTGATGAATTTGTGGGAAAACCCTCAGATATAGTTTAGGACCACATTGATGATTTCATACAGGTTGGGAGACATAGATGGGATGTGCTTTGCTTCAGTATTGATAGAGATACCATCTATGATGTTGAAGGTATCTATCAGGCGAAGGGGGTTGGAGTGTCATCTTCATAGGACTAGTCGCCATGCATGTATGATTCAAATGTTTGGTAGCCTAGTGATGATATGGTTACATATTTGTTCTTCCCCTTTGAGGATGACTTATTGCAACATACTCAGGTTGATATTCATTCATCCCTTGATGCATACCATTTTAAGGATGCATATTTGTTCTATGAGGACTTCCAACCATTGTGCTCAGATTTTCATAGACACCAGGTTGTGGTTAGCCCAAAGAAATCTGAGGTCCACACTACCAAATGGAAGTACTTTCATGTTGATACTTTGGATAGGGATTTGCAGAAAAAGAAGAGATGTTTCCTAAATCCAACAGAGGAGTTTCTCTCTAAGGTTGTGCCTTACCTCGTTTCCTCTTGCTTGGGAAATCAAAGGGTTTTCTTGGGATCTCTTTTCCTTTCTCAGCCTTTAGTGAGGAGTGATTTTCTGAGTGAAGATAATGAAGGGTCTTCATCTATATATGGTATCCCTCTTCATGGATGGATTGATCAGGCTTGTGGATACAGTTTCTAGCGGGATGATGAGGCTGATCATTTCTCTTTCCAACAGGATTTCCTCCCTCCCAAATATCTCCATGAGTTTTATTTCATGATCAATTATATGTGTGTTTATACTCATGATTATTATGTTCTTTAATTATCTTTTTTGTATTATATGATTAAGCATAAGGGGATGTACTTTGATGAGGTGACCAGCTAGTTGCACTAGTTGTACGACTTCAACTAACATCACCCATCACCTGATCTTCAGGGCCCCAAGGCCCCAGGTAAGTAGGTAGGTAATCTTTGTTTCCTTTCACTTTCATATTGATTGCACATATTAGTTTATATGCATTTCATTTTTCATTTTTCTCTAATTGCATATCGATTTCATGCGTAGTTTATAATTTTTTTTTTAAATGTCAAAATTATTATTTCTAGATTAGTTTTCATTTTTTATTTCTATGTATATGAATAAATGGTGATAGAAACACCCTATATGGTCTGATGTCTTTGTCTGAGTTTTGGCAGGTGTTGAGGAAAATGTATGAATTACCTTACTCAATCATTTTCAAATATTTTCTGGCTAGGAAACGACAGTCGGGAATATCACCCTTGGTTTTATAGCCTCAAAAAAAATCTCTTAATCCGTAAGTATTAATTACTAGCATCAAGGCTCATTTATTTATGAAAATAATTTTACAATATGAAATAACATTTATATAAGTTTCTGAAATATATAAAGATTACTTAAAGTAAACATGGAGATCAAAAAGTGAAAAATAGCCAAGTCATCAATACATAGATATAAGACATAATAGCAATCCAATTTATTTCATTCTGAGATATCAAAAATGCTTTTCTCTTTACAAAAACCTAAGAGAGCATGGACCAAAGTTTGATTTAGAGATCCCCGATGAACACCATACAAAAATAATCTGACAATCAAGTAAAATTGAAATTTATGATCTGGATCAGCTTGCCACAAACTACTACCAATTTGACTCTACAAGATATTCTTTATCAGACATGAAACTTGATTCACAAACCTAAGAGAATACACAGACTATCAAGGATGGATCAACACTTCTAAAACAAGTGTCTGAAAAGTTTTGTTAAGTCTTGAACCTTGTTGTCTACAATAAGACCCTGTTGTCACAAAGAAAAATAGGCTTTGAATAAACTCAAGAATGAATGAAAATTGAAACTATCTTATGAAATCAAAAGAAAAAACCTTTATCTTTCTTTCTCCTTCTATTCTCCTCTTGTTTCTTCTTCTCATTCAGCTTTTATGTTTTCCAAATAAGTTGAAGTAGTTGAACTACTTTCTTTAGTTAAGTTAGTTTGACTTAACTAATTAGTTTAGGAGAAATAAGTAATAATAGTAATAATTAAGGGTCTTTAATTAATAATAACTAGGTAGGTGGGACCCCTTGTGATTCCCGTCTTTTATTCTTTACAAATAATAAAATATAACACAAATGGATAATCATTTTAACACGTGCCAACCTTGTAGCTCCCTTAAATATATTTCAAATTAGATATTTAAACATCAGAAATAATTTATATCATATCCAGAAAATATATAAATATCCACATCATCCATATTATCCATATGATCCACAAAATACCAAAATAGTGCTTGCTACCCAAAAATTCTAAAATCATTAACACTGTCTTCATCAACTCAACCATAAAAACATATAAACTAAAAGCCATACTTGCCACTCTGAGAGGCAATTTTTCTTTTATCACTGTTGTCTCTGTTTGATTTCCCGGAAGTAGCTCGTGGTTGATTAGAACCTTGAGGTTGTATCTCACCGATAACATGGGAACACTCATCTTTCAATTGCATGCAGGAAGACACATAATTTGAGGAATCATTTGATGGAGAAGAAGGGGAGGCAACTACTTTTCCTTTATCTTGCACATGGGGGAGATTAGTTTTTAGTCTTTTACTAGCATGTAAGGATTGAACAGGTGACTCAACACGGGAAATATGGACATTAGGATTTATAGGTGGTGGAAGAGGTAATGATATGTTGGTCCAACAACGATGGTGAGAGACAGTCAGGTTGACAATCTCTTTCCATCCATCATTTGCAAGGACTTCTAGTTGCAAATACACATGAAGAGGAACGATAATTCCAGCTATGTTCTAAGGCTGGAAGGGATGTCTCTCTAGCCGACAGTGTACTATTCCATGCCCAATACATTTAAAGAACCGATATTGGAATAACTGGTTCAGTTCTTGGGGATCAACATCAAAATGAATGGAAAATCTAGGCCTTCTAGGATCTCTGTTATAATTTCCCTGGCCTTTGTTACTTTTTCCATGGTTTCCCCTACTGAAGAAACTCATCTTGTAGCATGAGTTCGTCAGTAACTAAGCCCTTATTAAACCATACATGACATTCTTCTTGCATGAATAAAACATCGTCTCATAAATTGACACAATATACATGCAAATCCATCCATAACAAACCATTTAACAATCGTCAAGTGAACAGGGGGTGATAGGGTTCATGGGACATATGGAGGGAGTGTAATGAGAGAAAAGTGGAATAATTATAGGGGATTAATACATGAATATTTTTCAACAATTAAGTAAATAATTTATCTGTGTAATAAAATACAGAAATATCAGTTGCCAACCATTATTGTGTTATCTCTCTTGTCGCTACTACACAAACCTTTTGAATTTATTTCACAGAACAAGGATGCCATAAATGAAATTGGGATTATGAGGGGAATTTAATGAGTGAAAAGTGGTAAAATGACAGGGACAAAATATGGCTACTGTTCATATAAAAATAAACCAAAACAAACAATAAAAAATATTTCTATTCAAGCCTCCAAAGTTCAACAATATTCACTTTTCAACATTACAATTTAAACTGTTACTTCCTTTAAAAATTGCTTGTTGGCTTCCAAACAATAATCCATATGCCCATAAATATTAAATTACAACAACCTTTGTACCCATATAATCTTTATATACCAGTCCTAACAAATAACATTGCAATCGATATGATAAACCACAATAACCCTTTGAGCCACAACCATTTATAATTCCAATGCTAAATCTTTCCTTGAAGCCAATAGAAACATGCACAGTGATTCAAGCCATTCATATCCAATTCTTATCCAATAAGAACATGCACAATATTTACCGCCACATTATTTAAACATTGTTCAACACAACCAAACTGGGAGTTAAAACTCTTAATTGGGCCCCAATCAATTCACACACAAATATATTTCAAATATAATCAACATAAGGATTGAACCGAATAACATTCAACAGTTCGAGCCCAAGATTCAAATAAGAAATTAGGTATAGACTTCTAGAAATTCCCAATGAATAACATAACCAAATCGTGCTCAATCGACCAAGCACACACAGTGCTTCATTTACCCTTGACTGGAGTAAAATGATATTGGAATTATATTTAGGGTTTAAACATAGCAAGTGGAGATCAAGAATAGGTGGTTCAATCATAGGATTAAGTCCTCGACAATTGCTGACAACTCATGCCTTTCATAATTTACCACAGACATATAACATGTAACAATACTTTCGATTGTGAGGGATACCAAAACAACAGTCAACCACTTCCAACAGGGAATGAAATGAAACCAAACTCTTAAACAACAATGTAATATGAGCATCCAAGCACAAATCTATGACCAACCAAAAGCATGTGTAATGCTTCCATTAAATTTTGGGTGATGTTAAACCCATACTATGCAATGATTTCCAAGAAACAATGTTAGTGAGAGAAATGCAATGATAGCTAACAACTCAGGGTTTTTCCAAGACAAGGAAAAAAAACACTTTAATCCTTCAACAATTCAAAATGGAATCCAGAGGGTCGAAAACACTATGGACATAGACTATCATGGAGTGGGCAACTTAAACATAGAGACTTGATGTAACAATCCATAAATAAGATACACACACAACCCAGAGCTTTTGCAAGCCATGATATTCAATATCAATAGAGGTGCCAAACTCAAAAACCCAAAATGTGGCCGAGCATGCTTCACTGCCATTTCTATCAATAACCCACACAAAGATTACACACAACAAGGATAGCATAATCATGTTTTTTTTAAAGTGCCAACAGTCCAAAATAATAACCATAAGAAACCACAGACACAACACCAATACATAGTTCAAATATCTCATAACAGCTTAAGAAAAACACAGACCACGAGCAATTATGAGACAAAAGTTGATTCAAAAGGCATAGTAACCATCATGGATGGAAGAGTATGCAACCCATACCTACAAAAACATGTGCAAGGAAGAAAACTAGATTGTATATATCCTTCACGACCGAACAAAGAGGAATAGCAACAACCACAATAGCCAAAACCAAAATGCAAGAATGACTAGGGTGATGGGCTCGAGGGGCAGTTTGAGTGGTGTGCATTAAATGCAATTCGCTTGTCCCTTCCAGCCTCATTCAATTCAAAGTATGAGCCAACCTATTCACCATAGCAATACGCATTTAATCAACCACATATCCATTGCCATATCATATTTGCATAGTGCGCCACCCTTGGTAATGTTAAACTATTTAAAATAACAATGCACTATAAGAATTACTCCATGTGCATCAACATATAACATTCAAGAAGGAACATAACTATAGCAACAAGGGTTTAGTGTGCCCCTCCTTTGTCACAATAATACAACATTAGAACTCAAGTATAGTTATTTTATTTAAAAAGAACCCCAATATTATCCTTTATCAAGATCATTTAAACCAATTAATACCATGTTTAATTGCAATATCAAAACAAAAATGATAATAATCCCTTCATATGTAGGGAAACCTTAACATAATCTACGAGTGGTCCCCAAAACCATCCAGTGCCATGCATTAATAAACCAACCATCTCATGTCACCATAACATTTTAAACCATGATTTGAAACAATGAATTGTAGAAGACTTTGTTGGTATCATCACATAAGAAAAAAAAATATAAGCGCAACATATCCACCATAGCTCCACAAGTCTACAAGGGGGTCCAACCTACTAGTTTATTATTTATATAATATATAATAAATCTTGGCAATCATTTGTGAGCATAGTATTCATCATTGCATTTTTAAGCATCAACAAACTGGGGACTCCAAAGGGAAATCTGTTTTCAATAGATTAAGAACTCAAAATGTCTAGTTTCGTAGACCAGGTGAACATTATATCAAGGAATTATATATCATAATAATTATGCAACAAGGGAAGAGAGGCGATTTAAGGGAAAAAATGATTCGGGATTTTGGGAATAACTCATGGAAAATTTTACGTATGAGAGGCTTATTCATGAATGCATAACATTCGATTAATCATAGTGACATCATTTATTGTTTAAAGGAGAAAAACTTCTGGTGCAGTCTTTTTGAATCTCAGGGTGGAGGGAAGAAAGGGAAGACAAAAAGTAGGGATGAAAATCCAATTATCTATCTAACAATAGTACTAGAAGTAGAGACAAATTTCAGTGATGTCTATAAGGAGGACATCATGATAATTGTGTAACCTCATTGTTATTGATTAAAAATACTTGCAAAATAACATCGTTGTGGAAAACTGATCTATAATTTTATTTCTAAAAATAAAATATATTAATAAAAGAAAAACAACAGAAATGAAACAACATAAAAATAAAACAACAAAGCAAAATCAAAGCAATGAAACAAAAACTTTAATACATAAGTAATTCCCATACAACATTTTAACTTTCAAACTGGTTCCACATAGTGTTTCAAGTGGGAACCATTGGTGCTATAGGAAAATAATAGCTCTTCCAAGTCCTTTAGAAGATACGAATTTGCACCCAAGACAAAAGCGATTTTAAAAGTACACACCATAACTTTTAAAACTTTGAATGCCTTCCTCTATCAGCATGAGATGAATCCCAAAGCAAGACTTTCTCATTTACTTTAAATCTAACATCTTTTTCTCTTTTATTGAAATATGTATTTACAATTTGTTGTCTTTTCTTCATGTTCTCCAAGGCAAACATCCTTAGTTCCTCTAAATACAATAGTGCATTTATACTTTGAGATATATTAGAAGAATTTAATTCTTCAATATGTAGCATCAGCCTTAGAGAAGAAAGTTCCAACTCGGTAGGAAAAATGGCTTTTTGACTATAAACACATTGAAAGGGAGTGCAACCTGTGCTCACCTTGGTAGTAGTCCGATCTTCCCAAAAGGTGTAAGTGAGGAGGGTGTGCCATTGTCGAGGCTTATCTTCAATGAGCCTCTTGATAATTCTAACCATATTTTTGTTAGTAGACTCAGCTTGCCCATTTCCTTGAGGGTAATAAGTTGATGAGGTAAAATGTTTAACTCCCATCTTATCTAGAAACTGAGTTAGCTTAGCAGAAATAAAAGTGGGGCCGTTATCTGTAATAATTTCTAAAGGAATGCCAAATCTAGAGAAAATATTAGTTTCAAGGAAAGAAATAACCTATTCATCCAGCGAATGTTTAAGTGGGACAAATTTAGTCCATTTCGTAAAATAGTTTGTGGTTGTCAAGATAAAAACTTTCCCTACTAAAGATGGAGGATTAATAGGACCGATAAATTCCAGACCCCATTTTGAAAAAGGAAAATCAAGGATGACAGGTTGCAAAGGCATGGAAGACAAACATTCTTTCCCAGCGAACTTTTGGCACTAGTCAAAAGATCTTGAAAAATGATAAGAATCTCGAAAAATTGAAGGCCAGTAATACCCTTTTCTGATGATTTTAAAAGCATTAGTTTTAGCAGAAAAATATGAAGATCCATGGGTTTCTTGTAACAATTTCTTTGCTTCCTTATTATTTACACAACGAAGTAATATACCATCGACAAATCTCCTGAACAAGAATTCTCCTAAAATAACATATCTGGAAGATTCAATATGGATCCTTCTCCTTTGATGAGTATCTAAGCTATCTGGACATCTATGATTTTGCAAGTAATACACCAGATATTTATACCAGGGATGTTCAACTATAGGAAGGATTTGACTATCAATGTAAAATAATGCTGACATAGGATTATCATGTTCGTCAATTTCTTCAGGTGCTTCAACATGTTGATTGAAGTGAAGGGATAAGTCTTGTCCCTTAATTGTTTTCAAATTTATGATGGTTAAATCATGCTCCTAGATCTTGGCAAGCCAATGTGCAAGCTTTCCTGAAAGATAATTTTGTGAGAGAAAAAACTTGACAGCAGGAAAAGGGACTTTTACCAGTGTGTGCTTACCTAAGATAAAGTGGCAAAATTTTTCCACAACCTTAACAAGAGAAAAAACATGTTTTTCAATATAAGAATATTTGAACTCATCATCTGATAAGCTTTGAATCATGTAAGCTATTGGTTTTTCATTATTCTTGTCATTACATTGTACAATAATAGCATAAACTGCTTCTTCTGTGGCATTAGTGTATACAATAAAGTCTTTCTCAAAATCCGGTTTCACCAAAACCAGTGCGGAAATGATTTCCTTCTTAATGCTAACAAAATCATTCTCGATGTATTCAGTCCAACACAAGGAGTGATATTTCTTGAGAATATTTTGAATTGGTTTGACCATTACAGCAAAAGTTGATAATGCCCATAAAGGCTTGAACCTCCTTTTTGGAAGTGGGATAAGGAAGGTTTAAAATAGCATCGATCCTTTCGATATCTATACTTATTCATGAATCATATACAATATTCCCAAGGAGCGTACCCTTAGTAATGCCGAAAATAGACTTAGAAGGATTTTTAAAAATGCCAAAATTTTTGCATCACCAAAATGAGAACTTTTCTAAGATGACCAAAATGATCTAATCAGTTTTTTGAATATACAATCAAGTCATCAAGATAAATATGAATAAGCTTACCAATCAAATCGTCAAAATCTATCTGCATAGCTCTTTGGAAAGTGGCACATGCATTAGATAAACCAAAAGGAATGCATTCATAAGAAAATTTTCCCCAACATGCAGTGAAAGTGGTTTTGTATTTATCATTCCTTTTTACCTTGATTTGATTATAACCAAAAAAACCATCAAGTAAGGACGTCATTTGTGACCCTGCAACTTGCTGCAAAATCATTTCCATATTAGGGAGAGGAAAATGGTATTTTATGCTCACTTTGTTTAATGCACAGTTAGATCTGACCAGTTGTTTTCCAAAGGGGAACCAAATTGGAAACCCACTCAGAATACTTAACAGGGAAAATTATCCCAGCCTTCAAGAGTTTTTCCAACTCCTTCCGATTAGTTGCTTCAAGTGCGCGGTTAATGGGTCTTTGTTTTTCCCCTAACCAATTTTATACCTTACTTGATAGGAATAGCATTTTGTATAACAGTAGGATAAAAACCACAAATATCCTCATAAGACCAAGAAAAAACATCTTGAAATTCATGAAGTAACTCAGTGAATTTCAACTTTTCTTCATCAGTACATTGGGCACCTATCTTAACATTATTTGGGAAATCGGGTGTCCCAATGTTCAAGGAAATGGTTTCACCCATTTTCCTTTTTGAATCCTCTTCTTTATGCTTTTCTTTGTTTCCTACATCACTCGATGAAAAAGAACTTTCTAGAGGAGTCAAGCCCTTCGAAATTTTGTTATTTTCCATGGATATAATCTCCTTAGGCTTATATGGTTCATTTTGTATGAAAGCACAGATGATTTCATCACTAGGGAAGACTTGCCACGACTCTACATTTTCAGGTATATGAGGACGATATAAATATTGAAAAGTACAATCAGGTCTTTGTGGAAAAAAAATTCGAGTAGGAGAGGCTGCAAAAACAACTAACCTGTCAGCCATTGAATTCAATTCCCTTTTAACATGAGTGATGTTAAATGATAATAAGTTCGAGATAAGTTCCCAAACATTTTGGGTGTAGTGTTTCATTAACTTGTTTCTAGGAGAATATATTTTACGTACAAGGTTCACAACAAGCTCAGAGTCCCCAAAAACTGTAAGGTGTCCACAACCCAGATTATAGGCATTTTCAATACCTAGCAATAATGCTTCAAATTCGGTGATGTTGTTTGTGCAAGAAAACTCTAACATATACAAAAATTTGTGAATTTTACCTACAGGTGAGTACAATATAATTCCATCTCCATTACCTTTGTTGTAGCATGAGCCATCAAAGTGCATATGCCACATTCCATCCTCTGGGTCAATTTTTTCCAGGGTAGTGTTATCTTCATATGAAAAGATGGAGTACACTCCTAATTCCTCCCCAACATAGTTTACATTAGGTTGTGGAATTGTTTCTATATATAGTGAAATTATTCCCTTTCTTAGGACTATGATATTCTTTCCATTCTGAGGAACGAATAAGTGTGTCCCATCAAGTGAAATATTTCCACCTGTCAAGGCTTGGCAGTCTCTTCCTAAGATGATTGAATAGTTACTTACTGGCATGTCAATTACCTGAATATTAAAGGTTGTCCTTATTTCAAGATGTGTGCACTGAACCAAAGTCACATCTTTGATATCACCTATGGTCGATTAGTGTAGACTATTATATGAGAGCATGCTTCTAGCATTTTCATTGGTACAAGACAAGACTATCTCTTCCATAATAATTTTTGACATTACGCTTGGGCCTGAACCACCGTCAATTAGGCAACAATGGGATATTTTGTCCATAATATTACATAAATGAAAAATGGGGGATTTTTTGTAGGGTGTCTAAAACTATTTACACCTACTTTATTTACACTATAATCCTCTTCTTTTACCTCTTCAGAGAGATTGGCTATGGTGGAATCTTTTCCTTCCATGAATTTTTTTAGATTCTTTTGTTTCTCAGGGATGACAACCATGTCCAGAAGAGTAGCATCGACCTTGATATTAGCCAATTGGTTGAGAATTTTCTATTTGGAAGAGAGAAGAGGGGACAAAGTTCCTTGACTATCAATATTCTTGGTAGCTTGTTCAACAATAGCTTGCGAAGATGATCCTGGGATAGAAGAAGCATGAGGGGGATCATATTTTCCTTTTGAAGCATAGGATGTATTCCTAGTGTTTATGATCATGATATCCTCTGGTTCTGTGAAATCTAGAAGATGAATGGTAGTTTCAGGAATTTTTACAAAGATTTTATCTCTGGCACTCTTCTTTACCTCACAAGTACTTTCCTCATGATGTTCCTTGCAAAATTTACACCAACTGCTAGGCATGATGGCTTTGGGATAAAAGTTGTTTTCATTAGGATTCCTAAAATATGGTGAAGAAGAAGATGAGGCCCCAGGAGTATGTGAAGGGGCATTTCCCTTTCGCTCATATGCTATCATTCGGTTAGTCATATCATGTACAATCTGTAAGAGGGCATACATGTATGTTTGTTTAATTGAGTCTCCCTTGGGAAGACATGCTCTTTCTAGTTGTTCTTCATACTCTAGACAAGTATGCAAAGAGGAACCAATATTTTTAATAGATTTTTATTCGAGCCTATGACGATAAGGGGAAGGTAGAGCATTGTAGTAATGCATAAAAGCGGCTCGGTTCTGGGGGCGAATAAGTTTGGGAATTTGATTATACAACTTGGTGAAACGTAGGTTGAAAAACTTGATAGTCTCACTGTCTTTGTACACAATATTATTGTATTCTCATAATTTTGTAGTTGGGCTCTTAGACTGCCCATAAGTAGATTTGAACCAATAAACTAACTCTTCCCAAGTGGAAAGAATCTTTGGAGGGATATCGAAGAAATCTGTCGTTGCTTTCCCTTCGAGAGAGTTGACAAACAAGCACATACAAGTATCATTGTCATTAGCTCCTATATTGTGAGAGGAATTATAGAATGCCACCAAGTGTTCATTTGTAGTGACTGTGTTATTTCCTGAAAACATCGGGAGATTATCTTTTAATTTTTGTAACGACTAAGTGGCAGCTGCTAGATTTAAAGGGGAGGATACA
>JZKD02S0053894.1:0-25867 GCA_000966675.3 Picea glauca | reverse complement strand
AAAAGTATTTATTTATTATATATTATTACTTTTTTCTCAAAGTTTTATTTTTGGTATCTTTGCTCAAATCTTGTGATATAAATATGGACAAAATCCCAATTGTAACATAAATATGGACAAAATTTCAATTTTTTTTATGTTTAAATTGTATTAAAGTGCAGATCCAACCATTTCTAATCAAATTTCTCACAAAATTAAACTAATAATATCAAGAAAAAAGTGTTAAAACCTAAAACTTTTAGACTAAGATTATATTAATAATTTTACTATATTTTATTTTAAATTATTTATTTATAATTTTTAAATATTTTATTATAATTGATTTAAATTATTATTATTTTAAATTTAACATGAAATTTTTCTCATTCTTATTATTAATTTTTAAAAATAATAATAATGTATAAACTTCTTATTATTAAATTTTAAAAATAATAATGTATAAACTTCTTATTATTAAATTTTTAAAATAATATTTTATTTTATTTTTTTGTTTGTTAATGTGGTCGAACTTGTTGGTATCAGGATTATCCTGTGGCTTGAGAAACCGGGACTCAGGGGCATCTATGCCGTCAAAATTACCCGGAGCAAATAATAATAATGTATAAACTTCTTATTATTAAATTTTAAAAATAATAATGTATAAACTTCTTATTATTAAATTTTTAAAATAATATTTCCGGGAGTGGCTTAACAACACACTCCGTCACCAACTATCTTACACCAACTTAAAATAATATTTTATTACAATTAATTTAAATTATTATTATTTTAAATTTAACATTAAATTTTTCTCATTCTTGTTATTAATTTTAAATTTTTTTCATTCTTATTATTATTTTTATTTTTTAAATAATAATAATAATGTATAAACTTTTTATTATTAAATTTCTAAAATAATAATATATAACGTCCCATTATTAAATTTTTAAAATAATAATGTATAAATACTTAACCATACATATCAAGTGCTCCCTTGTTCCAGTGATCATTCGCTCCTCATAGAACTTGGGCGCACTCACTAAATCTCTCCATTTTCTGCACACAGCTTTGCGATTGGAGTGTGATTTGTAGGGCACTCTAAGCAAACATTGCTGAAGGATATCGTCAGGAAGCTTACGAATACTGTCGTCCTCCTGTCGCAGAAGTGCCAGCCTCCTTGACCTACGTAGCATGATGATGGTTTTACCTGAATCAAACAAAAGGTCACTTCATGAGTCATGAAAAACAAAAACAAACAATTTTATTACTGAAATACTTGTGTGAAATATTTCTATTACTGTGTTGTGGACAGATTTAGTGCTTTGAAGGGTACCAAGCCGCAAGGAGAAAATATGAATCTCTCGTAAAACTGCAGCGAGAAATTATGAATATCTCGTACAATAACTAGGGTTAATATGTATGTAAAAATTGAACGTTATAAAAAATGTAAACGTTGAAATGGACTTTACCCTAATTTACAAGCTCTTTTTTCGAAGAAAATTTGAACGTTATAAATAATATGTGAACGTTGAACCTTGTGGGCTTTGACCTACTCCACGAATTCTGTTCCTGTAAAGTTTGAACATAATAGCAAATGGGAACGATGAAACTGCTTTTGACTCCATAACAATTTATTTGAAAAATTAAAGTCCAATCAAAAGAATTTGTAAGTTTTGTAAGGGCAATGACCAATTTAACTGTATACTTAAAAAATGTTCATTTGTTATAAAATGTAAAAGTTAGAAGGTGATTTGACCTATTCAACTGATTTTTTTTATTTAATATTTTTTATTAATTTAATGGAATATATTTTTAAGTTTAATTTAATTTTAAAGTTTGAATATGATAGTTTATTTTTATTAATAATGATGATTAATATTTACTAAAAGAAACAAAATTTGGAATCTCAATCTTAAAAACTAAAATATAAATTTCTCCTAAAATAATAATAAAAAATATGAATCTTTCATTAATAAGGATTAATATATGAGAAAAATTGAATATTATAAAAAATTAACATTAAAATAGATTTTCATCCATTTAACAAATTCATTTTCACTTTCTCCAAAAACGTTATAAAAAATTGCAAACTTTGAAAAGGCTTTAACCTACTTTACACGCTCATTTCCAATAAAAATTGAATGTTATAAAAAATGTTATCTACAAGCTCATTTCCAATAAAAAAAAATTGAATGTTATATAAAAATGTATGTACTCCACAAATTCTATTTAAGAAAATTGGAACGTTATAACAAATGGAAACGTTGAAACGGTCTTTGACTCCATAATATGTTTTTGTTTTGTTTTTTTAAATTGAATCATAATTAAAATATTAACATTGCAAGGGGTATAGATTCATTTAATAGTGTCCATTATAAAATTGAAAAAAATTGTACATTATAAAAATACAAAAGTAGAAGGGGCTTTGAACTATTTAATAT
Organism: Picea glauca; assembly: GCA_000966675.3. Taxonomy (NCBI): domain Eukaryota; kingdom Viridiplantae; phylum Streptophyta; class Pinopsida; order Pinales; family Pinaceae; genus Picea; species Picea glauca. The sequence continues at coordinate 23,447 of JZKD02S0053894.1, read as the reverse complement.
TCAATTTTTTTATTAATTTAATTGAATATATCTTTAAGTTTAATTTAATTTTAAAGTTTGAATATTGTAGGTTTATTTTTATTGATGATGATGATTAACCTTCATTAGAAGGCAAGGGATTACTTCATGGATTTCTTTCCAATTTTATTTATGTGCTAGAAAAGCATTAAGAGAAGTGTTNCAAACATTGCTGAAGGATGTCGTCAGGAAGCTTACGAATACTGTCCTCCTCCTGTCGCAGAAGTGCCAGCCTCCTTGACCTGCGTAGCATGATGATGGTTTTACCTGAATCAAACAAAAGGTCACTTCATGAGTCATGAAAAACAAAAACAAACAATTTTATTACTGAAATACTTGTGTGAAATATTTCTATCACTGTGTTGTGGACAGATTTAGTGCTTTGAAGGGTACCAAGCCGCAAGGAGAAAATATGAATCTCTCGTAAAACTGCAGCGAGAAATTATGAATATCTCGTAAAATAACTAGGGTTAATATGTATGAGAAAAATTGAACGTTATAAAAAATGTAAACGTTGAAATGGACTCTTTTTTCGAAGAAAATTTGAACGTTATAAATAATATGTGAACGTTGAACCTTGTGGGCTTTGACCTACTCCACGAATTCTGTTCCTGTAAAGTTTGAACATAATAGCAAATGGGAACGATGAAACTGCTTTTGACTCCATAACAATTTATTTGAAAAATTAAAGTGCAATCAAAAAAATTTGTAAGTTTTGTAAGGGCAATGACCAATTTAACTGTATACTTAAAAAAATGTTCATTTGTTATAAAATGTAAAAGTTAGTAGGTGATTTGACCTATTTTGTTATAAAATGTAAAAGTTAGAAGGTGATTTGACCTATTCAACTGATCTGTCTTATTTAATTTTTTTTATTAATTTAATGGAATATATTTTCAAGTTTAATTTAATTTTAAAGTTTAATAGGATAGTTTATCTTTTTATTAATAATGATGATTAATATTTACTAAAAGAAATAAAATTTGGAATCTCAATCTTAAAAACTAAAATATAAATCTTCCCTAAACTAATTAAAAAATATATGAATCTTTCATTAATACGGATTAATATATATGAGAAAAATTGAATATTATAAAAAATTAACATTGAAATAGGTTTTGACCCATTTAACAAATTCGTTTTCACTTTCTCCAAAAACGTTATAAAAAAATGCAAACTTTGAAAAGGCTTTAACCTACTTTACAGGCTCATTTCCAATAAAAATTGAATGTTATAAAAAATGTGATCTACAAGCTCATTTCCAAAAAAAAATTGAATTTTATAAAAAATGTGAATAAAAAAAAATTGAATTTTATAAAAAAATTGTGAATATTGATGTACTCCACAAATTCTATTTAAGAAAATTTGAACGTTATAACAAATGGAAACGTTGAAACGGTCTTTGACTCCGTAATATGTTTTTGTTTTGTTTTTTTTAATTGAACCATAATTAAAATATTAATATTCGAAGGGGTATTGATTCATTTAATAGTGTCCATTATAAAATTGAAAAAAAAGTGTGCATTATAAAAATATAAAAGTTAAAAGGGGTTTTGAATTATTTAATATTCAATTTTTTATTAACTTAATTGGATATATCTTTAAGTTTAATATAATTTTAAAGTTTGAATATTGTAGGTTTATTTTTATTGATGATGATGATTAACTTTTATTAGAAGGTAAGGGATTACTTCAAAGATTTCTTTCCAATTTTATTTATGTGCTAGAAAAGCATTAAGAGAAGTGTTCCAAGATCACCATAGTTTTGTTGAGTTAGAAGNCAGTCTCTACGTGCCCGAGGTCGAGTCAAGTAGTTAATGGAAGTCGCGTCGGCAAGTGTTGTAACTATTATCATTTCATTGTGAAGTCCAAAGGAATGAAAAATCGCGGCGTTCGTATCATGTATGCTCTGCAACCCTTATCGCATGTACCTTACACGAGGGGATGTGTTATGGAAAATCTGCATTTCGATTTGAAACATCTAGTCACCATGAATTTAGTGTTCCTTTGCATGAATCCTCCTTACACCCAATCTGTTATAAATCCTAGAGTTTATGCACTCATTTTATTCATGAAATTGGATTCATGCTTTGTCTGTAAGTTTTCTCCCAGGCCCAGGTCGATCAAATTCTCCATATTGGGCATTCGTCGAATCCATTGCGCGCAAGATAAACACTGTTTGTGCCATGGCGACCTCCCAAAACATAAGGAAGGGCGAGAAAAGTGGCATAATCTCCAGTTTTGAGCCCCAAAGAGACTGGGATTCATTCTCACTCACAATAGGCATCCCCAAGGACACAAAGGGAGTTTCCCCTTTACCCATGGGAACAACGACATCACACCGCACAGAACCTAGAGTGTAAGGACCTGTGTAGGAAGGAAGGATAGCAGAAGCCCTGTCTCCCCAATAGTAGATACCTCGGAGAAGGGGCAAGCCAAAGAAGAATAAGGAAGTTGGGGAAACATGAATCCCAAACGAGTAGCGCGCAAGGTCATTTGCTGAAAAATTACTTATGTGCATTGTCCAGCTGGAGCCTGTGGAAGGTACAAGCCGATAAAGTAGGAGCATAACGAGGAGGTTGGATGCCACAAGTACAAATGATCAAGAGCCATTTCAGTAGTTAAAGCAGGCGAAACTAGCTATCACTGAACTGTACCAGGAAACCAAGGATTTGAGACAACAACTAGAGACAAAGATCTTGGAAGTGTTAGTAGCACAAAGCCGCGAAGGGAATGTGACATGGCTCAAAAGACAGCTCAGAGAGGCGTAGGATAGAATCGTATAGTTGCGTGAAGCACAAAGGTTGTCAGAAGAAGGGTATGTGAAGCGGCCAAGGAGAAATCTTGCATGGCTCTCACCAAAGAACAGAAGAAACAAGATTAGCTAACTGTGTTCCTGTATCCTAAAAAAGAAAGCAAATTTTGACATTTTTGAAGGAGACATCACCATAAGACTTTTTTCGATTTTGATAATGGCCATGACATTCTACAGCCACTTTCCGAGCACATTTTCCCTGGCAAATGAACGCACGGTAGAAATCAGAGTCGTTACAGCAGATAGAAGGAATCTGACAAACACTTGTTTGTTCAGATATCTGATCAAAGGAAAGCATTGACACATCACTCCCTCATGACGAGACCTAATCGATAACTGAATCATCGTGGCGGATTACAAATAGTCATGATGTAGCCAGATGTATTTTTTGTCTATTTTTGGAAAAAGCATCATGCGAAGAGTCTTTTAAGGCAGAACAGTCAATTTCCAAGTTTTTAGAGATAGTAGTTAGATGAGCAGGGTAGCCCAAGCGGTTCCCTCACCTATATACTTGATCTTTTCGATGTAAGCAAGGTTGGTTGGAAACATTAGTATAGACAGTGACTATTGTATGTAGTTTGAGCTCGATCGAAATTTAATGAAAAAATTCTTGAATCTTTGATGAAAAGATTCTAATTGTAGTAGTTGGATGTATTTTTTTCCCTTCTTTGCATACATACTTCTTTATTCATAATTTTTTTTGTCTAAATCGGAACAAAATTTTGAACCTATGGATTCGCTACGAAGCACCCCTTGTTCGTTCCATTTAGACAAAACGTATTTCTTCTAAATTTAACTTTGAATTCATCTGCAATGGTGCTCTAAGTTACTTCATGTGTTTTCTCCTCACCACACACAATGATTTTGCACTAAATATTGTTGCTAGCTTAGCCTTTATCCTGTCAAGTTTCAGTCATCGATTCATTTGTTACTATCATTTTCTCGAATCGACTCCATAGCCCAAGGTCTTACTCTCTTGCACCAATATAACTAGAACCCATTATTTCAAAGGTTTTAAATCTAGCCAACATCTTTAAAGCCATATCCCGCGATGAGACAGTGTCTCCTGAAAGAGCCCTCTCCAGGTCTGAAAGGCTAGTTTCAGGTCTCAAAGTTGGTTGAAAAATTTACCTTCGTCGCATGTTTATCATCCGAATAGATTTACGGAGTGCTAACATTCTAGCGTCGTTGTCGGGGATGAAATTGAATAGATTTTCCTTGGGAGAATGACTAATGTTGTAGTTTGACCCCTAAGGGTAACAGAGGGACAAACATCTGTACCGGATGAAAACCTTTACCCTCGTGACTCCAATCAAAAATACTAGTAGCTCCAAGTAGCGCAGTTCAGGAACCCTGGCTCCGAAAAAAATATATACTAGAGCAAATCCTTACCCAAACACTACATATCCTATGTGCGACCCCAAGAATATTCTGCACAGGACTAGAGGGAAATCGTCAGACCTATTCTATTATATGGACAGAAGCTTGTCCTTAGCCAAATATGGTGTGAAAATCATTGACAATCTTGAGTTTGACGCATTCTTTGAACAAGCCCTGTTCAGGTCTAAGTTGGAAACCGGCTTGGTCGAGATAGTTTTTGACCAGAAGAGATTCCAAGCACTAGTGTCTAACAATATCCCTCAAACCTCCAACCCTCCTAGAGCCATGGCCACCAGATTCGACCCCCTCATTTTGTCAACCCAACTTCATTATTTTTCCCAAAATTACAGCCACAGGATTAAGCTCTGTGATGCCAAAGGGAATGTTTCAGCCCAGAAGCATCTGGATTGAATCAACGATTCCATCGACCTAGAAGAAGTAGACTATGCAGAAGTGAAAATGAGGTTGTTCGCGCAAAGTTTTGCGGGGTAGGTGAGGAAGTGGTTTGAAGACCTCCCAGATGTGAGCATTTGAGAATTCACCTCTTTTGAAATGTCTTTCATCAATATATGGGAAGACAAGAAGAACCCCTTGCAGTTGTTAACGTAGTACAATAATATGGAGAAGGCGTCAGAGGAAATGGGGCAAGAATTCTTAGCCCGCTTCATGAAGGTTTATAACTCGATTCCCATAGAATTCCAGCCACCTCCCANCAGTCTCTACGTGCCCGAGGTCGAGTCAAGTAGTTAATGGAAGTCGCGTCGGCAAGTGTTGTAACTATTATCATTTCATTGTGAAGTCCAAAGGAATGAAAAATCGCGGCGTTCGTATCATGTATGCTCTGCAACCCTTATCGCATGTACCTTACACGAGGGGATGTGTTATGGAAAATCTGCATTTCGATTTGAAACATCTAGTCACCATGAATTTAGTGTTCCTTTGCATGAATCCTCCTTACACCCAATCTGTTATAAATCCTAGAGTTTATGCACTCATTTTATTCATGAAATTGGATTCATGCTTTGTCTGTAAGTTTTCTCCCAGGCCCAGGTCGATCAAATTCTCCATATTGGGCATTCGTCGAATCCATTGCGCGCAAGATAAACACTGTTTGTGCCATGGCGACCTCCCAAAACATAAGGAAGGGCGAGAAAAGTGGCATAATCTCCAGTTTTGAGCCCCAAAGAGACTGGGATTCATTCTCACTCACAATAGGCATCCCCAAGGACACAAAGGGAGTTTCCCCTTTACCCGTGGGAACAACGACATCACACCGCACAGAACCTAGAGTGTAAGGACCTGTGTAGGAAGGAAGTATAGTAGAAGCCCTGTCTCCCCAATAGTAGATACCTCAGAGAAGGGGCAAGCCAAAGAAGAATAAGGAAGTTGGGGAAACATGAATCCCAAACGAGTAGCGCGCAAGGTCATTTGCTGAAAAATTACTTATGTGCATTGTCCGGCTGGAGCCTATGGAAGGTACAAGCCAATAAAGTAGGAGCATAACGAGGAGGTTGGATGCCACAAGTACAAATGATCAAGAGCCATTTCAGTAGTTAAAGCAGGCAAAACTAGCTATCACTGAACTGTACCAGGAAACCAAGGATTTGAGACAACAACTAGCGACAAAGATCTTGGAAGTGTTAGTAGCACAAAGCCGCGAAGGGAATGTGACATGGCTCAAAAGATAGCTCAGAGAGGCGTAGGATAGAATCGTATAGTTGCGTGAAGCACAAAGGTTGTCAGAAGAAGGGTATGTGAAGCATTCTAGAGAATGTGAAGCGGCCAAGGATAAATCTTGCATGGCTCTCACCAAAGAACGGAAGAAACAAGATTAGCTAAGTGTGTTCCTGTATCCTAAAAAAGAAAGCAAATTTTGACAGTTTTGAAGGAGACATCACCCTAAGACTTTTTTCGATTTTGATAATGGCCATGACATTCTGCAGCCACTTTCAGCGCACATTTTCCCTGGCAAATGAACGCACAGTAGAAATCAAAGTCGTTACAACAGATAGAAGGAATCTGACAAACACTTGTCTGTTTAGATATCTGATCATAGGAAAGCATTGACACATCACTCCCTCATGACGATACCTAATCGATAACTGAATCATCGTGGTGGATTACAAATAGTCATGATGTAGCCAGATGTATTTTTTGTCTATTTTTGGAAAAAAGCATCATGCGAAGAGTCTTTTAAGGCAGAACAGTCAATTTCCAAGTTTTTAGAGATAATAGTTAGATAAGCAGGGTAGCCCAACCGGTTCCCTCACCTATATACTTGATCTTTTCGATGTAAGAAAGGTTGGTTGGAAACATTAGTATAGACAGTGACTATTGTATGTAGTTTGAGCTCGATCGAAATTTAATGAAAAAATTCTTGAATCTTTGATGAAAAGATTCTAATTGTAGTAGTTGGATGTATTTTTTTCCCTTCTTTGCATACATACTTCTTTATTCATAATTTTTTTTGTCTAAATCGGAACAAAATTTTGAACCTATGGATTCGCTACGAAGCACCCCTTGTTCGTTCCATTTAGACAAAACGTATTTCTTCTAAATTTAACTTTGAATTCATCTGCAATGGTGCTCTAAGTTACTTCATGTGTTTTCTCCTCACCACACACAATGATTTTGCACTAAATATTGTTGCTAGCTTAGCCTTTATCCTGTCAAGTTTCAGTCATCGATTCATTTGTTACTATCATTTTCTCGAATCGACTCCATAGCCCAAGGTCTTACTCTCTTGCACCAATATAACTAGAACCCATTATTTCAAAGGTTTTAAATCTAGCCAACATCTTTAAAGCCATATCCCGCGATGAGACAGTGTCTCCTGAAAGAGCCCTCTCCAGGTCTGAAAGGCTAGTTTCAGGTCTCAAAGTTGGTTGAAAAATTTACCTTCGTCGCATGTTTATCATCCGAATAGATTTACGGAGTGCTAACATTCTAGCGTCGTTGTCGGGGATGAAATTGAATAGATTTTCCTTGGGAGAATGACTAATGTTGTAGTTTGACCCCTAAGGGTAACAGAGGGACAAACATCTGTACCGGATGAAAACCTTTACCCTCGTGACTCCAATCAAAAATACTAGTAGCTCCAAGTAGCGCAGTTCAGGAACCCTGGCTCCGAAAAAAATATATACTAGAGCAAATCCTTACCCAAACACTACATATCCTATGTGCGACCCCAAGAATATTCTGCACAGGACTAGAGGGAAATCGTCAGACCTATTCTATTATATGGACAGAAGCTTGTCCTTAGCCAAATATGGTGTGAAAATCATTGACAATCTTGAGTTTGACGCATTCTTTGAACAAGCCCTGTTCAGGTCTAAGTTGGAAACCGGCTTGGTCGAGATAGTTTTTGACCAGAAGAGATTCCAAGCACTAGTGTCTAACAATATCCCTCAAACCTCCAACCCTCCTAGAGCCATGGCCACCAGATTCGACCCCCTCATTTTGTCAACCCAACTTCATTATTTTTCCCAAAATTACAGCCACAGGATTAAGCTCTGTGATGCCAAAGGGAATGTTTCAGCCCAGAAGCATCTGGATTGAATCAACGATTCCATCGACCTAGAAGAAGTAGACTATGCAGAAGTGAAAATGAGGTTGTTCGCGCAAAGTTTTGCGGGGTAGGTGAGGAAGTGGTTTGAAGACCTCCCAGATGTGAGCATTTGAGAATTCACCTCTTTTGAAATGTCTTTCATCAATATATGGGAAGACAAGAAGAACCCCTTGCAGTTGTTAACGTAGTACAATAATATGGAGAAGGCGTCAGAGGAAATGGGGCAAGAATTCTTAGCCCGCTTCATGAAGGTTTATAACTCGATTCCCATAGAATTCCAGCCACCTCCCARGGCTACRCAGTTKYGATACATTGACTCCTTCGACAACGATTTAGCCTTGTTGTTGAGATAAAAAAGATCAACAAATATAGACACGATAATGAGGAATGTGATCAAAGTCAAGGTAAATATGATGGCATCTGGGAAGATCAAGAAGAGATTCAAAAGAGGCGATAAGAAGCCACAAGGAGACGTGCAACCATCGATGTTGAGATCCATAGATGACAAATTTGACTTAATGATGAGAACCATGAAGAAGATAATGGGGAAAATGTCTTTGGGAAACAAACATGTTGTCTGGGAACAGCATGACCCCCAGCCTAGGAATCAAAACCTCAAAAGGGGTCAAGTTCCCCAGATCAGATAGAGGGAACAAAGGGAGAAGAGAGATCAAGGCGACCAGTAGACAAGGCCTCCATTACAAAACAACTATGTAGATGAAGACTTTGATCAGATGTTCGAATACCAAATGCATTATTGGGATGAAAAAAACGCGCGCATGTTTTTGACAAAGAGCAAACATGATCGGTACATGAGAAGAAACTACAATTTTATGTTGGAGACATACGATGCATGGATTGGGGAAACTGATCATGTGTTGTCCTGGGAAATAGAAGAGTTTAGAAAGGTTTATTAGAACACCATCATGCAATTTCAGAACAAATATAACCTCAGGAGCAAGGAGGAGAACACTCAAGCTCAAGAGAAAAACCCCATAAGAAAAACTATGGAGGAATTCCCTTCCACTAGCCAACTGAGTCCGGACAACACGACCAAAGATGCTAGTAAGAAGGTAAAGTCGAAGGAGGAGGCCCCAAAGAAAACTCTGGAAGCAAGTCAAGAAGTGAGAGGAAAAGAGGTAGAGAAGACCTGCCCTCCTTTTAACTTTGAGCATGAAATGGCCAAGATCAAAATATTTGTCCCCTTTAACGAACTTATCAGAAAGGGTGAATACCGAGAGAAAATTATTAAAATGCTAAAAATGGGAGGGACCCTCGACACTTTGAATGTCCAAGATGATCACCATGCTATCCTATTTGGTTCGTGCATTGAAGAGACAAGTGATATTGAGGACGTCCCTCCATTCTATGTTAGTTTGAAGGTCCATGAAATGACCCTACATAATGCCATGATGGATTCGAGTGCATTGCACAATATCATGCCAAAGGTGATCATGGAAGAATTGGGTCTAGATGTCACCAGACCTTATAAGGACCTTTTCTCTTTTGACTCGAGGAAAGTCAAGTGCCTGGGCCTCATCAAAGACTTGGTCATGTCATTGGCCCATATTCCTTCGAAGAACATGGTGATGGACGTGGTCATGGTGGACATACCCCCTAATTTTGGCATGTTGTTGTCTAGGTCGTAGGCTGTGAAGTTAAAAGGAACCCTGCAAATGGACATGCCATATGCCACCATTCCTATCTTTGGATAGGACAAACGGTTTTACAAGGAAGTGTTACTGAAATACATGGTAAGCATCAAGACGCAACCAAATAACCATCACATATAATCCATCNAAGGTTGGTTGGAAACATTAGTATAGACAGTGACTATTGTATGTAGTTTGAGCTCGATCGAAATTTAATGAAAAAATTCTTGAATCTTTGATGAAAAGATTCTAATTGTAGTAGTTGGATGTATTTTTTTCCCTTCTTTGCATACATACTTCTTTATTCATAATTTTTTTTGTCTAAATCGGAACAAAATTTTGAACCTATGGATTCGCTACGAAGCACCCCTTGTTCGTTCCATTTAGACAAAACGTATTTCTTCTAAATTTAACTTTGAATTCATCTGCAATGGTGCTCTAAGTTACTTCATGTGTTTTCTCCTCACCACACACAATGATTTTGCACTAAATATTGTTGCTAGCTTAGCCTTTATCCTGTCAAGTTTCAGTCATCGATTCATTTGTTACTATCATTTTCTCGAATCGACTCCATAGCCCAAGGTCTTACTCTCTTGCACCAATATAACTAGAACCCATTATTTCAAAGGTTTTAAATCTAGCCAACATCTTTAAAGCCATATCCCGCGATGAGACAGTGTCTCCTGAAAGAGCCCTCTCCAGGTCTGAAAGGCTAGTTTCAGGTCTCAAAGTTGGTTGAAAAATTTACCTTCGTCGCATGTTTATCATCCGAATAGATTTACGGAGTGCTAACATTCTAGCGTCGTTGTCGGGGATGAAATTGAATAGATTTTCCTTGGGAGAATGACTAATGTTGTAGTTTGACCCCTAAGGGTAACAGAGGGACAAACATCTGTACCGGATGAAAACCTTTACCCTCGTGACTCCAATCAAAAATACTAGTAGCTCCAAGTAGCGCAGTTCAGGAACCCTGGCTCCGAAAAAAATATATACTAGAGCAAATCCTTACCCAAACACTACATATCCTATGTGCGACCCCAAGAATATTCTGCACAGGACTAGAGGGAAATCGTCAGACCTATTCTATTATATGGACAGAAGCTTGTCCTTAGCCAAATATGGTGTGAAAATCATTGACAATCTTGAGTTTGACGCATTCTTTGAACAAGCCCTGTTCAGGTCTAAGTTGGAAACCGGCTTGGTCGAGATAGTTTTTGACCAGAAGAGATTCCAAGCACTAGTGTCTAACAATATCCCTCAAACCTCCAACCCTCCTAGAGCCATGGCCACCAGATTCGACCCCCTCATTTTGTCAACCCAACTTCATTATTTTTCCCAAAATTACAGCCACAGGATTAAGCTCTGTGATGCCAAAGGGAATGTTTCAGCCCAGAAGCATCTGGATTGAATCAACGATTCCATCGACCTAGAAGAAGTAGACTATGCAGAAGTGAAAATGAGGTTGTTCGCGCAAAGTTTTGCGGGGTAGGTGAGGAAGTGGTTTGAAGACCTCCCAGATGTGAGCATTTGAGAATTCACCTCTTTTGAAATGTCTTTCATCAATATATGGGAAGACAAGAAGAACCCCTTGCAGTTGTTAACGTAGTACAATAATATGGAGAAGGCGTCAGAGGAAATGGGGCAAGAATTCTTAGCCCGCTTCATGAAGGTTTATAACTCGATTCCCATAGAATTCCAGCCACCTCCCAAGGCTACGCAGTTGTGATACATTGACTCCTTCGACAACGATTTAGCCTTGTTGTTGAGATAAAAAAGATCAACAAATATAGACACGATAATGAGGAATGTGATCAAAGTCAAGGTAAATATGATGGCATCCGAGAAGATCAAGCAGAGATTCAAAAGAGGCGATAAGAAGCCACAAGGAGACGTGCAACCATTGATGTTGAGATCCATAGATGACAAATTTTACTTAATGATGAGAACCATGAAGAAGATAATGGGGAAAATGTCTTTGGGAAACAAACCTATTGCCTGGGAACAGCATGACCCCCAGCCTAGGAATCAAAACCTCAAAAGGGGTCAAGTTCCCCAGATCAGATAGAGGGAACAGAGGGAGAAGAGAGATCAAGGAGACCAGTAGACAAGGCCTCCATTCCAAAACAACTACGTAGATGAAGACTTTGATCAGATGTTCGAATACCAAATGCATTATTGGGATGAAAAAAATGCACGCATGTTTTTGACAAAGAGAAAACATGATCGGTACATGAGAGGAAACTACAATTTTATGTTGGAGACATACGATGCATGTATTGGGGAAACTGATCATGTGTTGTCCTGGGAAATAGAAGAGTTTAGAAAGGTTTATTAGAACACCATCATGCAATTTCAGAACAAATATAACCTCAGGAGCAAGGAGGAGAACACTCAAGCTCAAGAGAAAAACCCCATAAGAAAAACTATGGAGGAATTCCCTTCCACTAGCCAACTGAGTCCGGACAACACGACCAAAGATGCTAGTAAGAAGGTAAAGTCGAAGGAGGAGGCCCCAAAGAAAACTCTGGAAGCAAGTCAAGAAGTGAGAGGAAAAGAGGTAGAGAAGACCTGCCCTCCTTTTAACTTTGAGCATGAAATGGCCAAGATCAAAATATTTGTCCCCTTTAACGAACTTATCAGAAAGGGTGAATACCGAGAGAAAATTATTAAAATGCTAAAAATGGGAGGGACCCTCGACACTTTGAATGTCCAAGATGATCACCATGCTATCCTATTTGGTTCGTGCATTGAAGAGACAAGTGATATTGAGGACGTCCCTCCATTCTATGTTAGTTTGAAGGTCCATGAAATGACCCTACATAATGCCATGATGGATTCGAGTGCATTGCACAATATCATGCCAAAGGTGATCATGGAAGAATTGGGTCTAGATGTCACCAGACCTTATAAGGACCTTTTCTCTTTTGACTCGAGGAAAGTCAAGTGCCTGGGCCTCATCAAAGACTTGGTCATGTCATTGGCCCATATTCCTTCGAAGAACATGGTGATGGACGTGGTCATGGTGGACATACCCCCTAATTTTGGCATGTTGTTGTCTAGGTCGTAGGCTGTGAAGTTAAAAGGAACCCTGCAAATGGACATGCCATATGCCACCATTCCTATCTTTGGATAGGACAAACGGTTTTACAAGGAAGTGTTACTGAAATACATGGTAAGCATCAAGACGCAACCAAATAACCATCACATATAATCCATCGACATTGAGGTTGGTTCCTCTATATTCTACAATGACCTGAGTTTTGAAGAGGAAGAGTCGACAACCATCATGACAACCGATGAGGAAATCGCAGTGGAAGTAGCATAGTTTGCTGACCTAGAGGACTGCAGGGAAAATGAGATATGGAACATGAGTTTTGATGGTGCGGTTAGTAAGGAAGGAGAAAGTGTCGACGTATGGATAAGCCCCCCCCAAGGTGGGCACAAATGTTTACTCATACAATATCGTGTTCGAATGCACAAACAACATGGTCAAGTATGAGGCACTGATTCTGGGACTGAAGGTGTTGAAAGAATTAGGTGCAAAGAATATAGCAGTGCATGGAGACTCTAAACTGGTCATAAACTAGGTCAAATGCATATATTAGGAAAAACATCTAAGGACATACAGAAACTTGGTGTTGGATCTCCTCGAGAAATTCTTGGAGTATGATCTGTCAGTTATCCCCAAGGAGAAAAACCATATCGTTGATGCATTGGCCACCTCAGCCTCAGTTTTCAAAATCTCCATCTACCCTAAAAGAAAATACAAGATCAAAGTTAGACACAGACTGGCAGTACCTAATAATATCAAACATTGGCATGTGTTTGAAGACGACAAACAGGTGGAGAGGTTTCTCCAAATGAGCGATGAGTTTTCTAATACGAACATTGACGACGAATGTTGCTGCAATGAATATGGGAGCACGGATACGCGCAGTAAAAATGACCCTTTGCAGAACCAGATAGTGGGAAGGGACATAGTACAACTTAAAAATAACATCATCCCAAAGATCCCAGGATCATTGCAAATGATGAAGATGTCGAAGACTGCAACATCGGGACTAAGGAGAACTCGAAAATAATCAAATTATCGAAAACACTCAGCTCAGAGGTCAAGCAAGACTACGTCAAGCTCATGAAAGACTTCCCCGACATTTTCGCATGGAGCTATGACAATTTGAAGGTGTATGACACTAAATTAATTCAGCATGTTATCCCTCTCAAAGAAGACTAGAAGCCTTTCAAAATGAAGCTGAGACGGATAAACTCCCTATTACTGTCGTTGATAGAAAAAGAGGTAAAGAAACTGTTTGAAGCTAAAATTATCGTTTCTTTACGGTTTTCGAAGTGGGTAGCCAATTTGGTACCTGTAAGAAATAAGAGCAGTGAGATAAGGATGTGTGTATACTTTTGAAACTTAAACAAAGTGCCCTTTAAGGATCACTACCCTCTTCTTAAAATGGACTATATCCTTCAAAAGGTGGTGGGATCCTAGAAGATGTCCATGCTGGATGGTTTTTGGGGGTATAATAAAATCATGGTCCACTCACACAACAGAGAAAAAACGTCTTTCACAACTCCATGGGGAGCATTCATGTATGCCAATATGCCTTTCGGCATGATGAACGATGGTGCCACTTTCCAGAGGGCAATGGACATAGAATTTTCTAACGAAAGGGACAAGTTCATTTTGATATATCTAGATGACATCATGGTATACTCTACCTCCGATGAAAAACACCTCGAGCATCTAAAGAAAGTTTTCCAAAAGTCTAGGAAGTTTGTCATATCGCTAAATCCAAAGAAATCACATTCCGGGGTGGAATAAGGGAAGTTGTCGAGGCACATTATCTTGAAATAATGCATTAATATAGACCCCAACAGGGTTGAAGGAATCCAAAAAATCGACACTCTATGTAGTAAAAAGGAAGTGCAATCCTTCCTAGGAAAAGTAAACTTCTTAAGGAGATTCATTATGAACCTGGCAGAGATTATAAAGCATATCACCTACATGATTAGAAATGGAAATGAGATCAAATGGAACCTGGAAGCCAAGAATTAGTTTGAAGATATCAAGGTTGCATTGACTAGAGCTCATGTGCTAGCCAGTCCAGACTTCATGAAATACTTTATCTTGTTTCCATTCACCTCGAAGCATACAATTGTCAATGTGCTATTGCAAAAAGACGAGAAGAACTTCGAGAAGCCTATAGCTTATTTCAACAGGATGTTGTGGGATGCTCCACTAAAGTACGAAATCATGGAAAAATAAGCATATGCCTTAGCAAAATCATTGAAGGAGTTCAGGACATATATATTGCACTCCCATGTCATTCCTTATGTGCCCAGCAACTCAGTAAAGGATATCCTGACTCAGCCCAACCTCGAAGGAAGGAGAGGTAAATGGATAGTGGCCTTGTTGGAATATGACCTAGATATTAATCCTATGAAACTAATTAAGGGTTAAGGCCTTGTGAAGCTAATGGCGCAATTGAACTACAACGTTGTGGGAATCAATTTCATTGTTGACCTGTCAGAGAATCCTCATGAGGAAATGACTGTGCAGGTGTATCAAAATTTTGTCGATTCACCGTGGTATGCAGACATCATCTATGTACTGAAGAATCTCCAGGCCCTTCTGGGTGTAAGTAAGACCAAGGTCAGATTTCTAAAGCTTAAAGAATTTAATTTATGCATCCTATATATCTCACTCTACTCGAAAGATCCTGGGGGAATATTTCTAAGATGTTTGTTGGAAAATGACATGAAGTGAGCCATAGAATAATTTGACAAAGAGGATTGCAGAGGGCACCAATACTGGAAAACCACCGCGCGCAAAATCCTGAGAGTGGGTTACTATTGGCCTACAATATTCTCTGACATATACAAATAGGTGTCCAGCTACCACGAAATTCATATTTTCGACGAGAGAATAAAGTTGCATCCCTTGCCACTAAATCCGATCTTAGTAGAAGCACCTTTCATGCAGTGGGGTTTGGATTTCAGAGGGGAAATAAATCTTCCATCCTCGGTGCAGCACAAATGGATACTCATGGCCACCGACTGCTTCACGAAATGGATAGAATCAATTCCCACAAATAAAGCTACTGACACGATCATCATCCAGTTTCTGGAGGAAAACATCTTATTGAGATTCGGATGCCCCATCAAGATCATAACAGACAATGCATCCACATTCAAGTCCAAGAGGATGGAAAGGTTTTGTCAAGATTACAATATAACCCTGGGGCATTCTACAGCGTACTACCCACAAGGAAATGAGTTAGCAAAGTCCTCAAATAAAATCCTAACCAGGATCATCAAAAGACTCCTGCAAGACAATAAGAAATCTTGGCATAAAAATCTTATCTATGCGCTATGGGAAGATCGGGTTACCACCAAGAAGTCGATATCAACGTCACATTTTCAAATTGTATATGGCGCAGAACCAATTTTCCCTACCACACTAGGGTTGCCCGTTAGACAACTACTGTAGGAACGGGAGGCAGAGTCGGATGATATGCAAAGGAGAATAAATTATTTGATCCACATGTAGAAAATGAGGGAACAGGTATATTATCGATCACAACTCCACCAAGAGAGGATGGAGAGAACCTTCGACAAGAATTCTAAGCAAGAGGAATTCCAAGTAGGGGAGTTGGTGCTAAGATGGGACGCAAGAAATGAAGATAAAGGAAAGCACGGAAAGTTTGATCACCTGTGGATGGGTCCATTTAGTGTTAGTGTGTATTGTGGGAGAAACACTTATTTTTTAGAAGGATNATTGGGGAAACTGATCATGTGTTGTCCT
This sequence comes from Picea glauca, assembly GCA_000966675.3. NCBI lineage: Eukaryota > Viridiplantae > Streptophyta > Pinopsida > Pinales > Pinaceae > Picea > Picea glauca. Next base: position 7,203 of record JZKD02S0053894.1, on the reverse strand, counting down.
GGGAAATAGAAGAGTTTAGAAAGGTTTATTAGAACACCATCATGCAATTTCAGAACAAATATAACCTCAGGAGCAAGGAGGAGAACACTCAAGCTCAAGAGAAAAACCCCATAAGAAAAACTATGGAGGAATTCCCTTCCACTAGCCAACTGAGTCCGGACAACACGACCAAAGATGCTAGTAAGAAGGTAAAGTCGAAGGAGGAGGCCCCAAAGAAAACTCTGGAAGCAAGTCAAGAAGTGAGAGGAAAAGAGGTAGAGAAGACCTGCCCTCCTTTTAACTTTGAGCATGAAATGGCCAAGATCAAAATATTTGTCCCCTTTAACGAACTTATCAGAAAGGGTGAATACCGAGAGAAAATTATTAAAATGCTAAAAATGGGAGGGACCCTCGACACTTTGAATGTCCAAGATGATCACCATGCTATCCTATTTGGTTCGTGCATTGAAGAGACAAGTGATATTGAGGACGTCCCTCCATTCTATGTTAGTTTGAAGGTCCATGAAATGACCCTACATAATGCCATGATGGATTCGAGTGCATTGCACAATATCATGCCAAAGGTGATCATGGAAGAATTGGGTCTAGATGTCACCAGACCTTATAAGGACCTTTTCTCTTTTGACTCGAGGAAAGTCAAGTGCCTGGGCCTCATCAAAGACTTGGTCATGTCATTGGCCCATATTCCTTCGAAGAACATGGTGATGGACGTGGTCATGGTGGACATACCCCCTAATTTTGGCATGTTGTTGTCTAGGTCGTAGGCTGTGAAGTTAAAAGGAACCCTGCAAATGGACATGCCATATGCCACCATTCCTATCTTTGGATAGGACAAACGGTTTTACAAGGAAGTGTTACTGAAATACATGGTAAGCATCAAGACGCAACCAAATAACCATCACATATAATCCATCAACACTGAGGTTGGTTCCTCTATATTCTAAAATGACCTGAGTTTTGAAGAGGAAGAGTCGACAACCATCATGACAACCGATGAGGAAACCACACTGAAAGTAACATAGTTTGCTGACCTAGAGGACTGCAGGGAAAATGAGATATGGAACATGAGTTTTGATGGTGCGGTTAGTAAGGAAGGAGCAGGTGTCGACGTATGGATAAGCCCCCCCAAGGTGGGCACAAATGTTTACTCATACAATATCGTGTTCGAATGCAAAAACAACATGGTCAAGTATGAGGCATTGATTCTGGGACTGAAGGTGTTGAAAGAATTAGGTGCAAAGAATATAGCAGTGCATGGAGACTCTAAACTGGTCATAAACTAGGTCAAATGCATATATTAGGAAAAACACCTAAGGACATACAGAAACTTGGTGTTGGATCTCCTTGAGAAATTCTTGGAGTATGATATGTCAGTTATCCCCAAGGAGAAAAACCATATCGTTGATGCATTGGCCACCTCAACCTCAGTTTTCAAAATCCCCATCTGCCCTAAAAGAAAATACAAGATCAAAGTTAGACACAAACTGGAAGTAACTAATAATATCAAACATTGGCATGTGTTTGAAGACGACAAACAGGTGGAGAGGTTTCTCCAAATGAGCGATGAGTTTTCTAATACGAACATTGACAACGAATGTTGTTGCAATGAATATGGGATCACGGATACGCGCAGTAAAAATGACCCTTTGCAGGACCAGATAGTGGGAAGGGACATAGTACAACTTAAAAATAACATCATCCCAAATATCCTAGGATCATTGCAAATGATGAAGATGTCGAAGACTGCAACATCGGGACTAAGGAGAACCCGAAAATAATCAAATTATCGAAAACACTCAGCTCAGAGGTCAAGCAAGACTACGTCAAGCTCATGAAAGACTTCCCCGACATTTTCGCATGGAGCTATGACAATTTGAAGGTGTATGACACTAAATTAATTCAGCATGTTATCCCTCTCAAAGAAGACTAGAAGCCTTTCAAAATGAAGCTGAGACGGATAAACTCCCTATTACTGTCGTTGATAGAAAAAGAGGTAAAGAAACTGTTTGAAGCTAAAATTATCGTTTCTTTACGGTTTTCGAAGTGGGTAGCCAATTTGGTACCTGTAAGAAATAAGAGCAGTGAGATAAGGATGTGTGTATACTTTTGAAACTTAAACAAAGTGCCCTTTAAGGATCACTACCCTCTTCTTAAAATGGACTATATCCTTCAAAAGGTGGTGGGATCCTAGAAGATGTCCATGCTGGATGGTTTTTGGGGGTATAATAAAATCATGGTCCACTCACACAACAGAGAAAAAACGTCTTTCACAACTCCATGGGGAGCATTCATGTATGCCAATATGCCTTTCGGCATGATGAACGATGGTGCCACTTTCCAGAGGGCAATGGACATAGAATTTTCTAACGAAAGGGACAAGTTCATTTTGATATATCTAGATGACATCATGGTATACTCTACCTCCGATGAAAAACACCTCGAGCATCTAAAGAAAGTTTTCCAAAAGTCTAGGAAGTTTGTCATATCGCTAAATCCAAAGAAATCACATTCCGGGGTGGAATAAGGGAAGTTGTCGAGGCACATTATCTTGAAATAATGCATTAATATAGACCCCAACAGGGTTGAAGGAATCCAAAAAATCGACACTCTATGTAGTAAAAAGGAAGTGCAATCCTTCCTAGGAAAAGTAAACTTCTTAAGGAGATTCATTATGAACCTGGCAGAGATTATAAAGCATATCACCTACATGATTAGAAATGGAAATGAGATCAAATGGAACCTGGAAGCCAAGAATTAGTTTGAAGATATCAAGGTTGCATTGACTAGAGCTCATGTGCTAGCCAGTCCAGACTTCATGAAATACTTTATCTTGTTTCCATTCACCTCGAAGCATACAATTGTCAATGTGCTATTGCAAAAAGACGAGAAGAACTTCGAGAAGCCTATAGCTTATTTCAACAGGATGTTGTGGGATGCTCCACTAAAGTACGAAATCATGGAAAAATAAGCATATGCCTTAGCAAAATCATTGAAGGAGTTCAGGACATATATATTGCACTCCCATGTCATTCCTTATGTGCCCAGCAACTCAGTAAAGGATATCCTGACTCAGCCCAACCTCGAAGGAAGGAGAGGTAAATGGATAGTGGCCTTGTTGGAATATGACCTAGATATTAATCCTATGAAACTAATTAAGGGTTAAGGCCTTGTGAAGCTAATGGCGCAATTGAACTACAACGTTGTGGGAATCAATTTCATTGTTGACCTGTCAGAGAATCCTCATGAGGAAATGACTGTGCAGGTGTATCAAAATTTTGTCGATTCACCGTGGTATGCAGACATCATCTATGTACTGAAGAATCTCCAGGCCCTTCTGGGTGTAAGTAAGACCAAGGTCAGATTTCTAAAGCTTAAAGAATTTAATTTATGCATCCTATATATCTCACTCTACTCGAAAGATCCTGGGGGAATATTTCTAAGATGTTTGTTGGAAAATGACATGAAGTGAGCCATAGAATAATTTGACAAAGAGGATTGCAGAGGGCACCAATACTGGAAAACCACCGCGCGCAAAATCCTGAGAGTGGGTTACTATTGGCCTACAATATTCTCTGACATATACAAATAGGTGTCCAGCTACCACGAAATTCATATTTTCGACGAGAGAATAAAGTTGCATCCCTTGCCACTAAATCCGATCTTAGTAGAAGCACCTTTCATGCAGTGGGGTTTGGATTTCAGAGGGGAAATAAATCTTCCATCCTCGGTGCAGCACAAATGGATACTCATGGCCACCGACTGCTTCACGAAATGGATAGAATCAATTCCCACAAATAAAGCTACTGACACGATCATCATCCAGTTTCTGGAGGAAAACATCTTATTGAGATTCGGATGCCCCATCAAGATCATAACAGACAATGCATCCACATTCAAGTCCAAGAGGATGGAAAGGTTTTGTCAAGATTACAATATAACCCTGGGGCATTCTACAGCGTACTACCCACAAGGAAATGAGTTAGCAAAGTCCTCAAATAAAATCCTAACCAGGATCATCAAAAGACTCCTGCAAGACAATAAGAAATCTTGGCATAAAAATCTTATCTATGCGCTATGGGAAGATCGGGTTACCACCAAGAAGTCGATATCAACGTCACATTTTCAAATTGTATATGGCGCAGAACCAATTTTCCCTACCACACTAGGGTTGCCCGTTAGACAACTACTGTAGGAACGGGAGGCAGAGTCGGATGATATGCAAAGGAGAATAAATTATTTGATCCACATGTAGAAAATGAGGGAACAGGTATATTATCGATCACAACTCCACCAAGAGAGGATGGAGAGAACCTTCGACAAGAATTCTAAGCAAGAGGAATTCCAAGTAGGGGAGTTGGTGCTAAGATGGGACGCAAGAAATGAAGATAAAGGAAAGCACGGAAAGTTTGATCACCTGTGGATGGGTCCATTTAGTGTTAGTGTGTATTGTGGGAGAAACACTTATTTTTTAGAAGGATCAAATGGAGAGTGCCTTGGTTGGGGTCCTATAAACGGCGGGTTCCTCAAACATTATCTGACGAATTAAAAAAAAATTAAGTCATATGTCATTGTAAATAGTCATTTTATTTTTGTGTTGAGTCAGTAGGTCGGAAGAAAATTGAAGCCCGAAGTGAAGGCTCTGAGTTTATGTTGATTTTTTTAGAAGTTGTGTTGATAGGTTTAGGTTATGTTTTGTTTTTCATATTGCAGTGTCGAAGAGTCAAAATAAGGCCCAATGGTCAGGCACCTGGTCTATTTTTCTTTGCTACTTCGCGGGGAGGATAGCATCCCCATTGGAGCCAATTGTTAGTGCCATAATTTTCCTTTAAATTAGAGTCGGTTTTAGTTGAGTTATGGCCCATGTGTCAAAACATGTGAATTTAGGCACGTAACAATGAAGGGATCGAAGTCAGCAAGTGGTTGGTTGGCCCTTGGAAATGGGAAGGGATGTCAGAGTCAAAACATGTGTAAATGGTATAGGTATGTTGTTCCCAGAGAGTCGGGTCCTGTTAAAATTCAGTCTCTACTTACCCCAAGTCAAGTCAAGTAGTTAACGGAAGTCGTGTTGGCAAGTGTTGTAACTATTATCAGTTCATTATGAAGGCTGAAGGAATGAAAAATCATGGCATTTGTATCATGTATCGCCTGGGGATAATAATAATGGTCCTATAATTAGAGGGATTGTTTTTATCCCCACTTTAAAAATAGGAACAATGAGGCTTTATATCCAAGGTTTAGGGAAGCCCTACTTGAATGCTAAATTAAAGAGCTTGTGTAGAGCCTCCAAATTTTAGGATTTCATCTTTGTAGCCTTTGATTTCCTTAGCTTTCCCTTTTGTTAGCCTCTTAACCCAAAACTCTATGTCTTCTAAAGAACAAAATTCATCCTCTATAGAAAAAATTGTAATGGTGTCCATGGCATTAAGGTATTTGTAAAGATTTTTTTGGTAAGAATTTCAGTTCTTCAAGGGAATCATATTATTTTCTTTAGTTTCATGAGTTAGAATTTTCCTCCATGATTTATTAGAATCTAGCTTAGATAGGTGAAAAAGATGTTCTTTATTTCTATGTATATATAACCTTTTTTTTCCTTTTAATTAGGGATTTGAATGTATTAATCATATCGTGTTTTAAGGACTCATTAGAAGCATCCCTAATGGATTTTCTAGCAATTTTACACTCATTATCATACCAAGGTTTGGTTTTCTATTTTTCTTTTTACATAACACCTCAATAAAGAACTTGTTAATGGAAGTAGAAAGGGTTGTCATAAAATTATGATAGAGGTCTTCAATGTCGTCCTTATGTGATAAGAGATTTAATTCACTATTTAATTCCTTTAAGAAACTATCATATTTACTTTGGTAAAACAGTGTGCCTTTAGTTATTGGAATGGGGATTTTGTGCATGGAAAAGTTTAGCATTAGGGTTAAATATCTATGATCAGAGTTGGGTTTATGGTCATTTAAAAGGTCAAAATTTACTATTTTTTGTAAACAAGGCTATCAGATATCGCATAATCCATGACACTATTGCCCAACCCATGAATACAAGTCATCCGCTTGGATTTTTCCCAACTCATTAGGCCATTATAAATTAGCAGGTCTTAATAAATGCAAAGCTTGGTTAGCTCGATACCAAAAAAAATATCAATTAGGTCTCTAGAGTTTCTTTTGTATATGTTAGCTAGAACAAGGTCCTCATCTAGTCATAAAGGATTAGGGTTGAAATTGTTGTTGAAAAGAATAGATTGATTAGTTGCAGTTCTAGCATTAAAGTATCCTAGAAAGAGGATATAACCTTCATTTCTCATAATTTAAATATATTTCTCTAGGTTATTATATGGACAATTTTTATGTAGAATGTTTTTCTTATGGGTGAGTGCAAGCTAATGATGGTCTCTCATGACGTGTTAGTGGCAATGCAAACTTGGAAAAATAGAAATATGTTAACTTGGAGGGATTATTCAAGTTACTTTTACAATGAATTTGAATATGGTGTAAGATGATAAAATGTAGGAAATTGAATTAGCTTTCCGAATATACAACTTTCCTTCATATCCATTGTGAATAACTAGCTCAAATTTGATTTTTTCTAACAGTGGTATCTTATTTTTTCAACAAATATAAGGTATATGTTTTTTTTCATGCAAGTGTTGAGTGTCTTAACGATGGAATTTAGTTCCAAAAACTTGTATACTTGTAGAGAACTAGTTTTTCTTGTGTCGTGTATGTTTTGAAAATTTTAATACTAATTTTATATTTTTTTTAAATTATCAAAGTTAACATATGCTTGAAATTACAATGTATTGTGTTTGTGCAGGCTAAAAGGGTCTTAACATGATCAAAACAAAACATAAATGGATCATAGGTATCGATCTCATCTTGTGTCGCATATAACTCATTTGAGAAATGGTTAAGCTGAGAAAAAGTTATAGCAGAAATAAGAGAAGTATGTATTCTAGGATTTTAATGCATGGGAAGACAAAAATAGATTAAAAATAGTAAACAATAATGATATATATATATATGAAATATGCATAGCCTACTTGATCTATATCTATAATTTCATCAACAATTGAATTGTTTACCCTATAGAAAAATAATGTCAAAGACAGACATATAGAGGGGTATTCACAAAAATGGAGGTTTTCATGAATTTTCAGACTAAACCACTAGGTTTTTCATCCTGAACCTAAATCTA
>JZKD02S0053883.1:0-12654 GCA_000966675.3 Picea glauca | reverse complement strand
GCTTCTTTGGCAGCTACAATATTCGATTCTTTTCCATCTGTCAATCATCTCTATGATGAGTCTTCATACCACTGACAGATACCTCAAGACTCTTCAACTTCTCTGGAAGTTTTGTTGCTTGTGGGATCATCATCAGTTCTCGTTATGATGAGATTCTTTAGCCTCTCTGGCAGTCGAGACTCTTCATCTTCTTTGTCGATCACCCTGAAGCCTCTTTCAATTCTCTGTGTAGAAACAATCAATGGTTTCTGGCAATTCTCCAGAGATCCTCTGCACGCTCATGCTCTTGGCGCCTTTTTCCCTTTCTGCGAAAAAACTGCATAGTGGGTGCTAGCTCTTTTGGCTAACCCCCTTTCTTTCATGCGACCACTAGTGGTGACCAAGTGCCTCACCAATAGTCATTTCATGATTTCACATTTTGGGTGATCAACTATGAGTCACCTTGGTTTTCCCGATTCACGAAACTCCAAAATGGAGCCTAGCACCGGTAGCTCCTTCCCTTCTCTTCCGTTGATGTGACCACTGGCTGTGACCACAGGCCTACACCAACAGGTGCTTCATGCTTTCACACTTTGGGACATTGCGAACTTTGTGAATTCTCTCACTTATCATCTCCAAATTCCTGATCCCCGAATCGACGAATTTCTCGAGACCATATCGACGGTCCTTGATTCGCTTGCAATTAATGACTCAGATCAACTTCGTAACTTCGCATTTCGTGACTTTGGAAAACAACTTCCTCTGTGCTCCAGATTTCCAAACTCCCAATATCCATCGGTGCCAAATAGAAGGCTCATGGTCCTTAGTGATCCAACAGTCCAGATCTCACTTTCACAAATTATGAATTTGTTCTTCGTCGTGCCAGATCAACGGTCCAGAATTCTTCCTCAAGAAACGACTGTGATCACTTTATTCTTTTTGGGATTTCGCATTTCGCAATGTCGAAGGTTAGATAACCTCCCTTCTTTCGAGTTCCGATTCTCCGAAGCCTGCTCCAGTTCAACGACCCATAACCCTCTGTGGTTCAATGGTCCATATCTCATCGGGATTTCGCATTTCCTGATATTTGCGAGATGATCGGCGTAGTTCTCCTGATTCACAATTCTGCGAAACTACTCATTTGTTGCCACGTGTCCTCTGGATCGAACGAATTAGGGAATTTCATGAATTCGCATATCGCGAGTTCGAGGGGTTAGAGCACCTCCTTCCTTTGACCTTTCAATCAACGAAATGATGATATTTCACCGCATGTCCTCTGGATCCTACGGCTCAAGTCATTTCGTGACTTCGTGTATCACGAGTTCAAGGGGTTATAGCACCTCCTTCCTTTGACCTTTCAGTCAGCGAAATGATGATATTTCACCACATATCCTCTATATCCTATGGCTCAAGTCATTTTGTGACTTCGCATATCGCGAGTTTGAGGGGTTAGAGAACCTCCTTCCTTTGACCTTTCAGTCAGCAAAATGATGATCTTTTTCCACGTGTCCTCTGGACGATGGACGGTTTCGATGACTTCGGAACTTGTCTCATGCACTTTCCTTAGGATCCAACAGTTGTTGGTATATGCACTTAGATCAACGATTGAGATCTGATCTCCTCATCTATGCTTCCTCTAGTCACTGGACTCTGATCTAACGCCCCACAACACTCCTCAATCCACGATCGATGACCCACATCACTCCTCCTCCTGACTTGAAATAATTTCTAAGTGCCAAAGGCCTCGAACTTTGATCCTTCTGTGAGTCCTGATGATTTGGACCTCATCTGCGCTTTTGTAAAGCACAAAGTGCTATCTCTTCTGAGATTTCTCTTATGTGTCTTCATTTTTTTTTTCCATGCACACTATGCCTATAACCCTGTTAACATTGCTATGCCAACATCGTTGTTGTTATTGTGCTATCGGTGCATAATCTGATCTTGCCATCAATGACAAGAAGACTCAATCTATGAAGATGTCACCAATATCCCCCTTTGGCATTGATGACAACACTGAACGACTACATTTTTCTACTTAGATCGCAATTGTAGCATCCAAAACACCTTTTCTCCCCCTTTGACATCAATGTCAAAGAAAACATGCTCCACCTGAGTTGTTGCAGTATTCTTTGGAGATATCAGATATTCAACCAACACAAACTCCCCCTGACAGGATGGACCCTCTTAGGTTGACAGTGAGGTCACACCCAACTTCTGGCGTAGATACTTAAACTGACCTTGTGCAAGTGGTTTAGTGAAGATATCAACAATATGATTTTTGGATGGAATATAATGCAAAGAAACCACATAATTGGTTACTTATTCCCTCAAAAAGTGATACTTGTTGGGTATATGCTTGGTCTTGGAGTGGAAGACAGGATTCTTTGACACACTAATTGCACTAGTATTATCACAATGGATTTGAATCAGTGTAGTATGATTTATCCCCAAGTCTGCAAGTGTCTAAATCATCCACAATACTTTGGTACAACATGTGGCAACTGCAATGTATTCAACTTTTGTAGTTGATAAGGAAATGGAACCTTTCTTCTTTCTCAACCATGCTACTAGAGAATCTCCTAAGAATAACCCACGCAGTTATCCCAATCAGCATCTGAATATACTGATAATTGAAAATTTTGATTCCTAAGATACCATAGGCCATAGTCCATTGTTCCTTTCAGGTATCTGAATATCCTTTTGACAGCTAACAAATGACTCTGTTTGGGTGCGGCCTGATACCTTCCTACGATTCCAACAACCTTCATTATGTCTGGACGAGATGTTGTTATGTACAACAGGTTGCCTATCATAGACCTATATGAACTCTGATCAACACTAGGTGAGTCATCATCCTTGCTTAAATTACATCCAGTGACCATAGGTGTGCTCATAGGTTTAGAATCTTCGATTTGAAACCTTTTCAACATTTCCCTTAGATATTTTTCTTGAGAAAGAAATATTCCTTCAGACCTCTGAGCAATTTGTAGGCCAAGAAAAAATTACAGTTCCCCTATCATAGACATTTCAAATTCAGACTGCATGGCAAAAGCAAACCATTTTACCAGTGAAGCATTATTACTATCGAAGATGATGTCATATACATAGACCAACACAATGAGCAAATCATTACCCTCTGTTTTGATATATATATTGATGTCAACTGTTCCTCTCTTAAACCCTTTGTCTTGAAGATATGTACCCAGTCTGTGATACCAGGCACAAGGAGCTTGTTTCAACCCATATAAGGCTTTCTTAAGCTTGTAGACAAAGTCAGGGTTATTTGACAGTTGGAAACCCTCTGGTTGTTCCATATAGACTTCTTCTTCTAGATCTCCATTTAGAAAAGATTACTTGAAATCCATTTAATAGACTTTGAACTTCTTATGAAAAGCATAGGAAAGAAACATTCTAATAGCTTCTAATCTTGCTACAGGCGAAAATGTTTCATCAAAGTCCAGTCCTTCTATTTGAGCATATCCTTTGCAGACCAATCTAGCTTTATTTATTACAATATTTCMTTTCTCRTTCATYWTATTTTTGTAGACCTATTTTGATCCTATTACATTTTTATCTGCTGGCCTAGGAATGAGTTCCCAAGTGTCATTCTTTTCAATATGGTCYAGTTCCTCATTCATTGATTTTAACCAATTTACGTCTTTACTGGCCTCATTGAAGTTCTTGGGTTCCACCATGGATATGAAGGCTATATGTTATTGCTCAGTGKTTTTTATTATCCTTCTCCTRGTTTGYACACCTTTGTCTTTTTCACCAATTATTTGACTTGCAAGATGATTCTTTTGAGTAATTCTGGAGGAAGAATTTGATGTTGTATGTTGATTTGAGTTTACCTGAGTATTTGCATGTTCATCTGACTCAGAATATCCTCGTTCTGATTCTTGGACCTGTTCAACTTCAACTTCGTCTATATCCTTTTTTGTTGATTCAGTATTATTCACCTCTCTTACTGGAATTCCTTCATCAACTTTTATGTCAATACAATCACCAATTTATGCAGCCTCTTATTATAGCATATGTATCATTTATTGTTTGCAACATACCCTAAGAAGATTCCTTCATCATCCCTGTCATCATACTTGCCAAGGTTCTCATTATTATTTTTTATGTAGCACTTACTCCCAAATACTTTGAAGTGTTTGATTGAAGCATGTCTTCCATACCACAATTCATAAGGTGTTTTGTCACTGTGTGGTCTCAGGTGGGCTTTGTTAAGAACATGGACTATTATGTGTATTTCTTCTACCCAATAGGTTTGACCAATTTTCTTCTCATTCATCATTGGCCTGGCCATTTGCTGCACAGTTCTGTTTTCCCTCTCAACCACTCCATTTTGCTGTGGAGTTCTTGGGATTGTGTATTCTCTCTTGATCCCATGTTTATCACAGAATTCCTTGAAATCACTTGACATAAATTCTCCTCCTCTATCTGATCTTACTGCCTTTAACATATTTCCTGTTTGATTGTCAGTTAAAGCCTAAATATTTTAAATTTCTCAAATGCTTCAGCTTTTTCTTTGAGAAAATAAACCCAAGTAAGTCTGGACTAATCGTCAATGATCAACATAAAATACTTTTCCTTCCCTGTGCCTTCCTTTATTGATGGTCCACATAAATCCATATGAACTAATTAGAGTGGTTTCTTTGATGAAGTAGAGCTCTTCGATTTAAACTGTGTCTTGGTTAGCTTTCCTACATGATAGGGTTTACACACAGAATCTTGTGGCTTTGATATTCTTGGAAGATATTTTACTGCCTCAAGAGTTTTGAGTTTGATTAAGTGGTCAAATTTTAGATGTCCAAGTCTCCTATGCCATAACCAACTTTCATCATGTTTTCTTAGATGACACTCTTCTCTATCTTCTTTCAGCACATATACATTGTTATCTGTACTTATGCCTTTAGCCACAACTTGTCCTAAGTTTACAGACTTTATCTTGCAATCCTTGGAAGTGAAAACCAATTCACATCCTCTATCACACATTTGACTTACACTGAACAAATTATGTTTCATCCCATCTACAAGCAGAACATCCTGAGCTTTTCCTTTTCCATTACTTAAACTTACCATCCCTTTACCCTTGATTTTACATGGAGCGTCATTTCCAAAGGTTACATTTCCTGATTTTCTTTCACTTAGAGATAAAAACTTACCTTTGTCTCCCGTCATATGTGTTGGGGCTCATAAATGTCCTATTTTCATCCACCTTTCCCTTCATCATTCTCCACATTTCATCGCCCCATTAACCTTTCACAATATCATTTCCATAAATATACTTGGGTTTCACCTTATTGTTCTCCACTTTATTCATTTTAGTATTAAAAGGGAATTTGTGATTAAATGTTAGAAAATTGACATGTTTTCATATATATCTCAAAAATGTGTGAGCTTTGTAATGTGTAGGAATATCTGAAGGATTAATTCAAAAGGACTTCTCAAATACTTCCTCTGCCATTTCAATATTTGAGGAGATAATTCAAGCCCATTCCAAGGAGAAGATCATGGAGATTTGGTTGGAATATCTTATCCAAGATATATGAGAGATATATGTGAGGATTTGAAGGGATTATATTTTGTAATAATGGGAAATAGGTTGAGAGAAAAGTGAATCTATAATAATGAGATGGTTATCTTATCTTCAAGGCCCTCATGTATAAAAAAGAGTGCTCTCTCTTCATGAGGATTCAATTAGAAGATGGAATTAGAGTAGTAATCAAGTAGAGAATTAGAGAAGTCATTAACGATATTCATTTGGATTTGAAAGAAAGGGATTCTTAGCTTTGATTCATGGATTTGGTTTTCACACTTTCATTATTCTTTTATAAAGATTGATTTGATTATTTTCATATAAGATTGATTCATTGGTGAGAGATCGCATATGTTGTTGTGCCATTCAACTCTTCACATGTTGTATTTGCTTTTCCTTCATGTAGTTTTCCATTCCTAGATTAATTTCCTTCACGTAATTTCCCTTTCCTAGATTAATTTCTTTCACGCAATTTCCCACTCCTAGATTAAATTCATTTATGCAATTCAATTTTAGTCATGTGTTAGATTAATGATTCTATTTCAGTCGTGTGTTAGATTAATGATTCTATTTCAGTCGCGTGTTAGATTAATGATTCAATTTCAGTCGTAGCTTAAACATTAGATTAGATTAGTTTCGCTTCAATTTTGCATATACTTTGCGTGTGCTTCATCAGTTTACAAACCCCGGGTTGACAAATTAAATAGTTGGGAAAATACTACAATGCAATTAATTCAACATTAGTTCGGCCCAATGTAATGACTGTTGTCCCCTTGTTACAATTGTTGTTCCCTTTACAGGAAGTGTCGTTCATTTGAATAGGACAACTGTCGTTCCCTTTACAATTTTTGTTCCTTTACAGGTGTTTCATCTCTGGAGGTTGGGTATTGAAAAAAAAAGGTAAGAACCTACGTAGGAAACGAGTAAAATTCTTGTGCCAGTGCCTACCTTTGGCTAATGCATAGAGGTTGTTTTTAGGACATATTTAGAGCCCAACATTTTGGCGCCGCTGCTGGGGGAGCGTGATGGATTGAGGTATTAGTTTCTTTTTCATTTTAATTCATGCAAGTGTGATCTAGACGTGTTGGTAAGGGGTCATAGAAGCTTGTGAGAGGAGACTCCTCATGTTCTCCCTACCAACTAGGTAAAAGTAGTTTCAATTCCTGCAAATTTCAATTTATGCAAGAGTGTTTAATTTCTGCAAGTATGATCTAGACATGTTGGTAAGGGGACATAGAAGCTCGTGAGAAGAGACTCCTCATGTTCTCCCTACCAATTAGGTAGAAGTAATTTCAATTTCTGCAAATTTCAATTTCTACAAAATTAGTTTCAATTTCTACAAGTGTGATCTAGACATGTTGGTAAGGGGACATAGAATCTCGTGAGAGGAGACTCCTCATGTTCTCCCTACCAACTAGGTAGAAGTAATTTCAATTTCTGCAAGATTAGTTTTAAATTTTTCAAGTGTGATCTACATGTGGTAGTTCTAAGGGTCATAGAAGCTCATAAGAGGAGACTCCTCACTGTCCCTACCAACTATCAAGAGTGTCTAATTTCCGCAACTGTGAAGAGTATTTTTTTATATGTTTTAATAAGAGTGTTTTTTTAAGTTTTTCATTTTAATTTGGGTGGTGTAAGAATCCTCTTTTAACATGATTTAACAATGAATGTTAGCTTGGAACTAATCACTCAGATCCTTGCAGATGTCGGGATTTCCTCTTCCCATGAAGAGGAGATATTGACAAGGATCAAACATTCAAATACTCCTCCAGAAACAATTGAAGATCCAACATTTGAAGACTCTTATGCATCTGATGATGAACAATTGATTGAAAAGGAGATCGAGGAAGATGAAGAGGAGTTACAACATGATCTGAGCGAGGAACAACACACTTATGAAATCCTAATCTAACGATGGTTTCAAGCGAGTACTAGGTTAGATACATTTAGTTTTTTTTTTTTTTTTTTTTAATTCACAATTTCAACAACTAATTTCACATGTTCATGCATATTTTCGATTGTTATTTTCGAAATTGAAAGACAACATATTCTTATTACTCTTGCGTGCATGGCTACATTGGCTAATTGATTATACGTAACTACTCTCTCATTTCTAATTAGCGTAGTGTAGGTAGAGTTTTATTTTCAAGTTTTTTATTTTGTTTCAAATAAGTATTCTCTCCTCCGCGCTTTGTGTGATCGCGAGGATCATAAAGTAGGATGACTGATTTATTGATTTCAGGAATATCAATTAATTAACGAAAAGAAAATTTCGCCTAATCTATTTTTCGTCTTCCATTTGCTCACAAATTTGTAATAAGTTTGCGAAATCATTTTTTTATTTTTTTAAAAAGATAAATATATAAATAAAGTTTGTGCATGCTTCTGTCTGCAAATCAAGATAATAAAACAGTAAGTATGTTAGAAATATATGTAATGAATAAGAAGGTCTGAAATTTATGCAAGATAAGAGGCAGGTGACAGATAACTCATCCAATCTTGTTTTTAAGCTTCAGCCTGGTTTATTTTTTTGGTTTGCAGGCCATGTTCTTGCCTTTGTTTCTTATCCTGTAGATGCCTAAGCAATATATCATGAATTTTAAATGCACAAAAGCCACCTCATAAGCTCGATCGAACAAATAAACAACTTGTAGGGTTCTTATTTTTATGCCCATCAATAATTTGACTATGACACGCGCATGCTCACAAAAATTTCCTCTTTACTATTTTTAGGCCGTACATGTGAGAACGAAGCTGAAGATCGTATATTTCTCCCACCCACTACCTAGAATGCCTGGCCTCAACCTATCAAGTCCACCTCTGTCTTGAGTGGACCTGAAACCCCTCTATATCTAACGTTGACAATGGACCTTGTGCTAGGTATATACGAGACCTCCTAAGAATCTCATCCTAAGTGTGCATGACCAAACTGCAAATCACGAATGTGATTGCTCGACAGGGATCTAAAATAATAATAATAATATATACCCTCTAGTCCCCAGTAGGGAATCAAATATGTAGGCGGTCAATAACTCCCACAGGACCCTAATTTGGTTAAAACGAAATTCTTTATTTCACTATGCAGAAATATTTGCTTGCACATTACTCATGGATGTAATGTAAATAAAGAAAACAACGTTGAAGAAGATATGCAGCCTTCACTAGGTCAAATGCAATTTCATGACACACATTCAAGTTACATGGCAGAACTAGACGGGATAAAGGGGCATTGGAATAACTAAATAAAGGAATGAGCAGGTAAGTTCATGTTGAGAGGGATCGACCAAGTAAGCATATCCATTTGTTTCTCAGCATATCCCCGAAATTTGGTTTTAGATTTATATTTATTTCCTCGTAGTATCTTCGATACGTTCAACCAAATACATAGACTTTTTTCGGTCGAAGGCTACAAATCCCATTTATATATGAAGAAGCTCACGTCTATATTTCCAATCTAGCACATCTGTACAAATGGTTGCGTGATACTGGCAATTATCTGGCAGTTTTGTTGATAAAAATCGATGAAGATTTTTGGTTGTATTATCTCCAGACTGTCATCCTTCATGCTATAACTAAAATCAAGTTACTGCACTCCCCAAAAATCGAAAGCGATATGCATATATTTCTGCAGGAATGGGTTACGAGTTTGCCACATTTAGTTTGCTAGCTACACCTACTGTACCAGGCAGAATAATATCCGGGCGAAAGTTCTAACCATGTGCAACATGTCATTTTCTTGTGTTTTCTCATATGCCAATGTTCTTTCTGTTGGGCTACCTCGAGGATGGTAGGATGGAGTGACGAATGTTTGTGTTTGGATTCTTGGGCAAATAGTTTTGATTGCCAACATTGGAGATGCAAAGGCTATATTTGCAATGTCAACTACTAATAATGATCAGAAGAGTTCAAAAAATTCCAATTGCACTTTGAAATCTATTGTTGTAACCAGGGAACATAAAGAAATTTATTATCAAGAGAATGCCAGGATTCAGAAGGCTAGAGGTTATGTTGAAGCAATTGGACCCCTGCAGGGTTGCCTTGAAGTGTCTTGTGCCTTTGGTGATTGCCAATTTAAAAAGATGATGCTATAAAGTAGAGTCCAAGAACAATCTACGACGGAATTTGCAAGAATTTTGTAAGTGTCTCCTGAAGATTGGGTGCAAAATAATTGTTCAGACGGGTCAGGTGCAACAGGAGTGTCCACCAAGATGATATCCTTAAATGCTACTTTAAAAATGAGATTCTACAACCCTGCCACGTTATTTGGGGTTCACATGAATTCCACTCCCATGGATCTCATGTACTATCAGCTTGTAGTTGCCTCAGGCCAGGTAAAGCAGTTTTATCAATCCAGGAAAACCCATTGCACTATATTTGTAATGTTGCAGGGCAAGAAAGTTCCTCTCTATGGAGGTGGTGTTAGTTTGATTAGATTTGATGCAGTTGGTGGCGTTCCTCTAGACTTAACATATGATATCAAAGGCATGGCTTATGTCTTGGGTAAGCTTGTTAAAACAAAATTCAACAAGCATGTTTACTGCAAAAATTGATATGGACTCAGCGACACTCATGAAATCCATATTACTGAAGAATGTTTGTAAGTATGACTAGTGCAGAAGAATACAATGTCACAGACAAAATCTTGTCTTTGATAATTGTGATCAGCCCGCCAGCTTAATCGCTCGAGTGCAGAAACCATTTTTGATGACATGATAAGATTCATGAAGAAAATGGCTATCAATGCGTGGACCTGGAGAATGCTATGAAAGTTATATATTCGAAGCTTTGCAAAAATCCAGATATACCACGCACGTGAAGGCATAATAACAAACGATGAATTCATAGGTTTGGTCTGTAGCATGAGACCTGAGCAGGCGGTAGACACCACTTGTAAAAAATCATAATGGCCACTTTGTATTCTCAGTAGAGTGTGGTTCCTGCGAGGCTTATGTATTATTGGAATAGCAGGTGAAATCATTTTTCATTTGAAGCTTCAGATTTGAAGGCATTCTCAGCTGGCACGCCAACTGTTGGAGTGGCTTCTTTGAGGATAATATCGATGATGTCGGCATCACCCCAAATTCGAAGTTAATATCGAGATTCAAATAAGTGTAACTCAGGTCTCACTTTCCTGTCTGTTTCTTATCATTGCTAGGGTTCATTGTGGTGGGAAATGGTTCGGTGCTCGGTTCGTTCAATTAGTGCTTCTGTTTTCGGTGTTGATGGGAGCGTTTATGGAGCAGCTTCGGAGCCTCAGATACTCCTTCGTTGGTGTAGCGCACCTTTTATGCTACCAAGGCTTAATCGTTCTTAAAAGGAAACTTTAACACCACATGGTACATAACTCATACATGTATTATATAATTCACATGCATTTAAACAAATACACACATTCTACATAGAATATTCATATGAGTTACTGCCATAATTAACAATCAATAACGTTTCATACTAATTCATATACACAACAAAAATCATGATAACATAAACAGTAGAGTCATGCAAAAACATGATTAAAACATAATCAGATACTTATCTTTTAACAGTGGTAGAATCCACCAACCAAGTGCAGGCCTTCCATGAACCTCCCAGCCTTAGACCACACTGCTCATCAGCTCAGCAGTGGATCACCCCCGAGTTGGGACTAAGCTCCACCCCAAGATAAGGAATCCTAGGCTAGGCTGAGGTTATAGGGAAAACAACACACAACCACAAGGAAGGGTTTCTCTCCAAGGAACCTCCCACGCTCACTGCCCACAAACCTTCATTACCCACATGCCTGTTCCACCCCAGGAGTATACACCTTCTCTGTCACCTGGAAAGTCCTTCGGCTGCTAATCTCCCTTGCCTTGGGTTACAGGAACAGGCCGGAACGGAAGTCTCTGGGCTCTATGGTAGTTACAAGGTTCCTTCAAGGAGTTCTCTCCTTCCTCTGCGCACTCTCTCACCTGGAGGGAGTCACTCACAGGTCCAACAACATGTTCTTCCAACTTCAACCACCTCTCTCACCCGGAGAGAGTGTTGTACAAACTGGCCAAAAATCCACACAGGATCAAACACTACACCTCCACCACAATCCATGGGAATCCAGACACGAACACCCCAGGGCAGCTCCAGATAGGTGCAACAGTATAACCAGGCTTAGCAGGGACGAGACACTTCTGTTTTCTCAATTTGGCAACACGGAATAGACTCACACTCTGGATTCTCAAGGATGCGTGACGAGTCATCCACGTAGGGGTCGATTTAGAATTCCGGTTTAGAACGGAGAAGGGGTGTATCGACTTTCCAGAACAAACAGAGACTCTTTTCCCAATCTATGCAGGCTTCTCGTTCAGAGAATATACACACCGATTTTCTCAGAGCCAGACACAGACTTTTCGAATCACAGGGACGCACTAAGGTTCTCTACAGGATTCGGGTTGGTAGTACTATCCAGGGCTCCGTACGCGTTCAGACAATCAGGTAGAATGGAGGAGGAACACTTCTCACGACTCACCCTGGCCGTTTTATTCGCATGCGTCAGGGTTGACACTTGTCACCCATGAAACTACAACTGCATGCGTTCCACTAGCACGCATCTCCCTTGCATGTTCTCCCCTTGCCAGAAACTTAGGATAAAACATAAAATGCACATGTCTTTTGGGATAATATTAAAATATTATTCCTAGGCTTAAGCCCCCTAGGCTCAACACTTAGCCCATTTTCCCACCTTCCAGCCCCTAATTCCTTGCCCACCCTATGGATGCTTAGTCCCCCTTCACTCATTCATCGTGGTCGGTGTGCACATGGCGGTGTTTATATTTTATTAATTGTTCTGCGTGATTACATATACAACAACAGGCTCCTGATCTTCAACACTCAGGTTCCCTGGCCTAACAAACACATAAGCCTCCAGCTTATAAAAACGTGGCTCACCAGCCTATAAAACATAATTACAATTCCTTTCAGAACATGGTTTACAATGGGGCTCGGCCTTGGGGACACTACAATCCCCCTCCCCTTATTGTTGCACTGTCCTCAGTGCAACTTTACACAACATCTGCAAGATTTTCAAAAATTTTCAAAAAGATGCGGGTACTCTTCCCGCATAACATCTGCATGCTCCCATGTCATGTCCTCAGGACCGT
>JZKD02S0053849.1:312477-332945 GCA_000966675.3 Picea glauca | reverse complement strand
CTGAGTTTATTACTATCTCACTTTAGATCTCCTAGATCTGAATACTAGTTAAAGTGTTTGAGTTTGTTGAATCTTAGATCTAGTTGTTTTATTCACTGAAATTAAAAAGATACTACTGTTCTGCTTTATTGTCCTAATTCTAACAATTTAAAGGGTTGCTTGTAGCAGGCCCAGATCGCAATCAGGTCTGGGTAAATATTTATGAAACTTCAATGTAATAGATGAGGTTAGGTGAGAGAGGACGAGCTCGCAGAGCTCCTCTTCTGTAAGGAGATCTTGTATCAGATTTGGAGAAGAAAAAAAAAGAAAAGAAGGATAGAGAGATCTAGGGTAGAGAGGCCTTAGGAGGTAGAAGTTCTGAGAGAGAGAGCTTGAAGGAACTGGAACTTTGTTACAGTCCAGTTTTGTAAATATCTGTATAGACACACAGAGAAAATAGAAAAGCAGTTTTTCTTGCATATCGTGTGTTTATGTGTTTCATGAATGAATGCTGTAGATGTATGTTAAGTTTCATTTACAGTAGGAAGATAGATTTCATTTATCTTCATTGAGTTCATAATATCGCTCTGGATTCTTTAGGCTGTGCAAGGAGTGCACAATAGAACACTTGAGGTTTTGTAGCCAGCGCAAGGAGTGCACATCTGAACTCTGTGGAGTTAGAAAAGAACGTGCCAGGAGGGCACACCAGAGTGATCACAAACTCAAGGGAGAAGCCTCAAGGTTACTGAACACCTTGGAGGAAAGACTGTGCAGGGGAAGGCACAGAGAGATAGAATTGCTGAGGATTCTGTGAAGCTCTGCCAGGTGGGCATCGAGCGAGTGCAAGGAGTGCACGAGAAGAACTCTATTTCGAGTTCAGAGAGAAGACATAACTACTGAAGGTTCTGTAAAGCTCTGTCAGGGGGAGCATTGAGCGAGTGCAAGGAGTGCACGAGAATAACTCTATTTCGAGTTCAGAGAGAAGACATAACTACTGAAGGTTCTGTAAAGCTCAGTAGGGCATCGAGCGAGTGCAAGGAGTGCACGAGAAGATCTCTATTTCGAGTTCTGTGACAAAAGAAATGTCTAAGGAAAGACACTTACAGAGTTGTTGAACACTCTGTAGGCTTAGCAAGGTGTGCTTGAGCAAGAAGTTGCCAGGAGGGCACTTACATCCTGTCAAGGAGGGAAAAGGGACAAAGTTCCTGAATACTTTGGAGGAAGACCTGTGAAAGGATTTCACCAGGCCAACACTCGGACGAAGTGTTGAGAAACAACCATCAGAAGGCTAATCGAAGCGCAAGGAGAACGTGCAGAGAGAACTTGTTTCAAGTTCCAAGCTCAGGAGGTTGAGCGCAGGAGTGTGCCAAGAGGAGCACCAGAAGTCTTTTGAAGAAGGCTCAGAAGGGCTGAGTCCCTTAGAGACTGAGCCAGCTGAAAGCTCAGAAGAGATAGCACAAGGAGTGTGCGAGGGTGGACTTATTCCAAGTCCCAAAGCTCAGGAGGAGTAGCGTGGAGCTGCACGTAGAGCACAGGAGAAACTCGAAAACCGAGACCTTCGAACGACTCGAAAATCTTCTATGTCAGAAGATCAAAGTTCAGGAGAGTTAGCGCTGAAGGATTTGGCTGGGACTCGTTAAGGAGCTGAACGGATGGTAGAGAGATTTTGAAGAGGAAGCGTCGATAGCCGCAAGCCATTGGATCAAGCGAAGTTGCAAGGAGGATAATGGTGGGAGCCATTCCACTCTCAAAGCTCAGGAGGAATAGGACTCGTCGATCCAGGAGAGATCTGAACTGTTGGTTCATTTCGCAGGATCGGATACTGGGAGTTGTGAGGATAGAAGTTCTTAGTTTCCAAAGTTGCGACATGCGAAATTGTGATTCGATCGCAACCGTAGATCGTGGGAGAATATGGACCGTCTGATCAGAGTCCAGATAGGCGAGAATGTGCATGGGAGAGGAGATTAGATCTGGACCGTTGGATTTGAGCACGTGGACCAACAGTCGTTGGATTTGGAGAAAGGTGCACGAGAGAAGTTCCAAAACGATCGGAACCGTCCATCGTCAGGAAGACAAGTGGCAGCAGATCAGGGGTGTTCGTGGAATCGGACACCGGAAGATTTGCGAGGAGCAGAGGAGAAAAATCGCGAATGGAGGAGTCACAAAATCGTTCTGGACCGTTGGATTCGGAAGGATACATGGCGGAGATCCACACACACCAAAAGATCGAGCACTGAGAGATCAGAGGTGAAGACAAGAGCAAGTTCACGAAAGGAGAATTCGCAAAATAATCAGGATCGTCCATCGAAAAGGACGCGTGGCAAGCAAGTAACATTTCATTGACTCGCGACTCAGAGGAGTCAAAGGGCGGAGTTGTTAGAACTCCCGAGTCGCAAAATCGAGATTCAATCACAGCCATCGGATCACGGGGGTTGTGGGTCGTCGATCTGGAGCATTGGCGTTTCGACACTTCGGGATTCGGAGGTTCGAAGGAGAGAATTATCCCAAAATCTCGAGTCGTGAAGTCCCGACTTCGCGAAGGAGGAACGTGGACCGTTGGATCACGGGATCGCGAGGACCGTTGATCTAACACGGGATAATTTCGGCATCGGGAAATCGGGAGAAGTCGCATCAGGGATTCTCGATACGCAAAATCCCGACGCACTCGGAGTTAGGCCCCAGGGTTTGGATGAGGGTCACATGAGGTGGAGATAAGGGAGGAGCTAAGGACCATTAGCCCTTGTCGGGGTTTCGGGATTGGAGGAGGAAGGGTGTTTTGCATTGGAATCCACGAAATCGCGAAACGCGACGTGCCCTTTGTGGGCTAAGTCAGTGGTCACGCGGGGAAGGGGTTTGCTCTCGGTGCTTGTTTGCGCGGGGCGGAGTTCAGAAGGACCTGTGGATTCGTTGAAGGTTCCAGCAGGGAACTACTGAGCTATTTTGGCTCGGGGAGTTTGAAGATCGATCCTTAGAGCGGGAGGTCAGCGGACCCTGCCGAGGCAGAGGTAGGGGGTCTGCATCAAAAGTGCTTGTAGTTTGGTTCGATTGCCTAGGTGACCTAGCAACAAAAGATTAGAGCAGAGGCAAGCAAATGAAAGCAATTTTGCCCTGGCTACAATTCTGGGAACTGGTTTGCAAGTTTGAAGACAGTGTGCAGAGATTGCAACAACAAAGTAGGTGCAATGACTTGAAGTAAGAGGAAATTGTTGCAAGCTTTTGGGAAATGGTTTGGCCTCTTGCATAAAATGAAATAAGTTGTAACAGTCCCCCCAAATTGCGAGATATTGCCTTAAATTTAAACTTGGAAATCCTGACATTTTTGGACAGAGATGATTTAAAGATAGTTATGATAACGCCTTGAGGAGAAATGGAATGGTTTTAGTGGACCCGAGTGTTTGATTGAAACACCACCTGAAATGGTTGCAAAATTGGCGAAATAAGTGGCTAGAAAAAGATTAAAGGGCTGTCCCAAAGACCTGAGTGGATCACTGTATTTTCTCTAGACTTGTAGCAGTTTTGGGTAGAGAGAAATGTGGGGTAAGTGAAGTAACGCCCTGAAGAGATCTGGAGTCGTTTTGGTAGATTTGGAAAGGTAAATATTGTAGCTAGATAATTCAAAAACTTAAATGGAGAAAGCTGCCCCGGGATTGTCAAATTTTAAGCATTCAATTTCAGATCTGAAAATTACTTCCAAGTGACCTCAAACAGTAAACTAGGACTGTTATCATTGAATAATTTTACACTGAAATTATGACAAAATTATCATGGAAGCACAAAGACCAGAGAGAAATCGTCCACACACACGAGACACAAAAATTACTTAGAAATATTTTTCAGATTGAGGATTCCGAGGACAATAACAGTCCTCTTAGAAAAATTGCAAACTCAGCGAAATTCCGGAAAAATCTTACAACTTACAAATATGCCAGAAACCATAGCTGACGTTATAGTCGTATGGATGATGTCACCCTGTATGGATCCCTGAGTTAGCCTTGCAGTCCGCACGTGCGGCTTGCTGCTGTACTGCTTGCACGTGCACCTGTCCCTGCTTTGACCTGCGACTGTACGACGTTGACCTGGAACAACTGTATGGTTCACACATGTGGTACGACTTGCAATTAATGTGTTGTACAGATTTGTACGGATCCCACATGTACGACCTCTCCTCCTCCCTCTCACATGTGTGACTCCTCCTCCTTGGCAGAAAAATTGAGAAAGAAAGACCATAAACCTAGATCAGATTCGCCAAAGTGAAGATCCTCCTTGCTGAAATTTTTGTTGGAAATACAAGGGCAAACTGAAACAGAAATATCTTTTAACTTTTGTTTACTATTGTAGTTAGGATCAACCATCAATTTACAAGTTCTGATATGAATTCAATAACAAAAATTATTATTACTAAAACATGAACAGATCTGATCATTAACAAAACAAAAATAATTCTGAGCTTTAACTTGAACAACAACATTTGAACATTAGCAAAAAATAAAATCTGAACATTACCTTAGACAAGACAAGGAACATGCATACCTGATGTGCAGTTGTCCTCTTTTCTGTATGTTCAGAAAAAGCTAATAATGCTCATGGATCAAACCCTCAAGTGTTTGATCTCATTATGATCTAGGTGGACAGTTTGCCAAGAAGAATAGGGTAGAACTCAAAGACCAATCAGCATAAGTCTAGGGCTGATATACAAACCCCAAACAGTCCAATCAAGACTGTCCAAAAATATATAGGACAGCTACAACAAACAAGCAGCATAGGGTAATGGTCTTAGGGCTGTCATAAAATCCCCCAATGACAAAACTAGAGGTTGAAATAAAAACCCTAACAGCCCAAACAAAAAACTGTCCAAAAGATATAGGACAACTGCAGCAAATAGGCAGCATAGGGTAATGGTCTTAGGGCTGTCATAACAGGCCCTAGGGACTGAAAATAACTAGGTGACAACAACACACAAGAAAGACATCAGTGGCAGCCAGAGAGGAACCAGCAACAACCTAGGAGAAGCTAGCAGCAGCCTAGGAGAATGCTAGCGGCAGCCTAGGAGGAGGAAGACAACAGCTACAGTAGAATGGCACCAAGAAGTAGAAAAGGTGGCAGCACTAAAACTCCAGACATCAACCCAAAACACTAACCTCATTCAGCAGCAGACTAGTACGGCACCAATAAAGAAAAGGCAGCTGGAAAGAAGAGAGAAAGAGGGGCCGCGACACCCTTAAACCAACAAGAAGAGAAACCAAGGAGGGCCGAACCCTCTACCAGCAAAACCAAGGTAGCCGCACCCTTCAAACAACAAGAGAAAGCTCCAAAGAGGATAGTTGTACCCTCCACTAGCAACAAGAAGAGATACCGTGTCACCAAATAGCCGTACCCTAACCAAAAACTGAGACAAGGAGAGGCCGCAGAAAAAATCAGACCAAGAGTTTGCTTGGAGGAAGAAAAATTATAAGAGAGTGAGGGGTGAGGTTCTTTTTATAGTTTAGGAAGGGGTTAGGGTTAATTAAATTAACCCTACCTTTAGGGTTAATTAAAACCCAAATAAAAACAAAATAAAAACAATTAATATTTTTATTAGAAAGTCAACAAGTCAAAGTGACTAGAAAAGACCAATACCACAAAAGACATTAAGAAGGACGTGGCCGAAGCAAGGGGAGGTAACAAGACAGTCAAAGGGGTCTTTTTCAATGGCAAGATGTCCACATAAATCTCATGATAACTTATAAGCTTTTATCATCCCAGCATAAGAGGAATGTCACCGATGTGATCATGTCCTTCTTCTTAACTGCTCCTAGGTCTCATGGACCATCCCGGGAGAGAAGAAGATCACACATCATCTCATCTTGGCATTTAACTAAAAACCACTTGGTCTCAGACTAGGATACCCCAGAACACATCTGGGGGCCCTAGATCACCACTAGGGTCTTATCCACCAAGGTACACAACTAAGGATCAATCCAGGCACGAGCAAGGATTCCCTGGAACACATCCAGGGGTCCTAGAACACATCTAGGGACTTATATCATCAAACTGCTTGGTCCTTGACCAAGAACTGCCCTGTCCCAGACCAGGATACCTCATAACGTATCTGGGGGCTCTAGATCATCACTAGGGTCTTATCCACCAAGGTACACAACCAAGGATCAATCCAAGCACCGAGCAAGGATTCCCCGAAACACATCCAGGGGCCCTAGAACACATCTAGGGACTTACATCAAGAACCCTAGCAATACACTTGGGGCCCTCACTAGGGTCCTTTTCCATGGCTCTAATTGCTTGGTCCCAGACCAAGAACCCCAGGAGTGTACTGGGGGCCCTAGATCTCAGCTAGGGCCTTTTCCATCTTCCTGGAGAATGGCTCTTGCAGCTGCTTAATTTTTACAATTTTCCTCCTCAGTCCCCTTTGGCAAGAGTGCTCACTCACTCATGCCAAACACATAATGACAAAATGAGATGTGTATTGCCTCCTCACATTGCCTTTCCTTTTATAGGAGTCTAAAGTGAGTTTAGAAGCCCTCCACTAAAGTCAACATTAATTTAGAATTGCTTATTCCTCCAAGTGGGTGCAAAGCCCCAACAACAACAATTCCAAGCCCCCAACTCTATATGAAAGGGGTTTTCACAAAGTAAAAATGCAATGTGAGTGCCAACAAAGATTCCCACATGCCCGACACCAAGGCCAATGTGAGAATACCTCCCTGATGCTACAGAAACATCAACACTCCCTCTTAGCGAGGGAGGTATTTTCCACCACTCCTAACTTGTCTCTAAAGTAGACAAACTTCACTTTCACTAGGGGTTTGGTGAGAATATCTGCAATCTGCTCATCTGTGGAAATGTATTGGAGCTTCATAGCTCCCTTTTGCACCTTGTCTCTGATGAAGTGGTATCTGATGTCAATGTGTTTCGACCTGTCATGAAGCAATGGATTCTTCGAGAGTTTGATACAACTCTTATTGTCACAGTAAATCACCGTAGGCTCCAACACCTGACCAAATAACCCTGTAAGAAGCTTGCGAAGCCAAATAGACTCACAACTCTCAAAACTAGCTGCCATATACTCCAATCCCAAGAAGTAATGCATCAATCTGATATCCTTTATCTCAAACTCTGAAGCCAAATCCCTCTTGCAACTGGCAATGAGCTTCTCTGCTCCTGTGAGGAACAAATCATCAACATACAACACCAATATAAGAGGATCCTCACCAACCCGTAAGAGATATAGGTTGGAATTTGTTTCACTCTTGGTGAAGCCCATGCTTTGCAAATACCCGTCGATACTCGAGTACCATGGCTTGGGTGCCTGCTTGAGTTCGTACAAAGCTTTCTTCAACCTGCAAACATGGGAATCCCTCCCTTGTACCTCAAAGCCCTGAGGTTTCTCTATGTACACCTCTTCCTCAATCACACCATTGAGGAATGTTGTTTTCACATCCATTTGATGTATCCTCCACCCCATAACCGAAGCAAGAGAAATAACAGCCCTGATAGAAGCATACCTGGCGACTGGAGCAAAAGTCTCCTCATAGTCCACTCCCTCTTTCTGGGAGAACCCTCTCGCCACGAACCTTGCCTTGTACTTCTTGATGCTACCATCTGCAACATGCTTGATCTTATAGATCCACATGGATGTCACCACAGACTTCCCCTTTAGTCTTGGAACTATGTCCCACACATCATTCTTCATGATGGACTGATACTCCTCCATCATGGCATCCTTCCAAACCTGTTGGCTTGCTGCCTCCTCAACACTAGAAGGCTCAGAATCAACGATGCTACTCATAAGCGCCACATAGCTCGAAAACCCCTGCGGAGGCCTGCTCTCCCTAAAAGTGCCCTTGGGTGCCGCATGCTTCTTTGCATCTCTCAAAGTATCATGAAGCCATCTAGGCCTCGTGTCCTCATCACTAGGAGGGTCCATTGGATCCACTGACCCCTCTGACTCCTCATGGCCTGAAGGTTGAACCCTTGCACTGGATGGACTTGTACTCTCCTCAACTTTCGGAGCCTCTTGCTCCTCACCATTTGTCTCTGTTGTGGTCTCTCGGGACCTCCTGAAAGCCAACTCCTCCTCAAACTTGACATCCCGACTAACTTCAATCTACCGCTGTCTTGGAATGTAGATCCGATAGGCCTTCGAAGTCTCGCTGTATCCCACAAACATGACCTTCCTCCTAGAAGGTTCTAACTTCGTCCTTTTCTCCTTAGGAACATGCATGTAAACTGGACAACCAAAGATCCTCAAATGCCCTATCTCTGGTTTCACTCCCGTGAATGCCTCCTCATGAGTCTTGTCCTCGAAGATCCTATGAGGAATCCCGTTCTGAACATAGACTGTTGTGTTACACGCCTCTGCCTAAAGCAACATAGGTAGATCCTGGTCATGCAACATCATCCTGGTAGCCTCAACTATGGTCTGATTCTTCTTCTCCGCAACCCCATTCTGTTGTGGATTGAAAGGCACTGTTAGCTCCGTCCCGATCCCTGCCTCATTGCAGAAATATCTGAAGTTGTTGGAGGTATACTCACCCCCGTTATCTGACCTCAAGACCTTGATCTTCTTCCCTGTCCGATTCTCCACCTGAGACCTGAACTCCATGAATCGACTGAAGACCTCATCCTTAGTCTTCACGAAGAAGATCCATGTCCTCCTGGAATAATCATCAATGAAGGTCACATAGTACAAGTAACCACTTGAAGATGGAACTAACATTGGTCCACACATATTTGAATGTACTAGATCCAAGATTCCCTTGAACCTACTATCACTGCTCAGAAAAGTAGCCTTGGCATTCTTGCCAAGTGCACAACCCCTGCCTGCATACACCCTAGTACTTTGCTCCAAACTCTGGAAGACCTGTAACCATACTCCTAAACACTAGCAGAGCCCTGTAATGTAGGTGTCCCAATCTCCTTTGCTAAAGCTTGCATAGACTATCATTGTCATGTACCAAGGCCTGGGCTGGCTATCCTGTCAACCTGTAAAGACCACCATCACGAACACCAATGACCCCTGCTGAGTCAATGCTCGATCCTCTCGGCCATGCAAGAACTTGTCCACTTGAGAATGCCACTACATACCCTCTGTCCTCCATAGCTGAGATAGAAAGTAGGTTCTTCTTCAACCCCGACACAGACAACACATGACTCATCCTGAGAGGCTTCCCAGACTCCAGTTGAAACAAAATTGTCCCAACTCCCTTGATCGCATACTTGGCATTATCACCAAGCTCCACATACAATCCTGAGTCCTCCTTTAACAGACTGGTGAGTGACTCCCGTGATCCTTTCATATGCCGAGAAGCTCCACTATCCACCAACCAAGTCCCACTACTAGAAACTGTACCAAAAAGGGTGGAGACCAATAAGAACTCCCTCTGAAGCCTGTCTGTAACCTCATCAATCTCTGCTGATGATGCCTGCTATTTCCCTTTCCCTTTGTTTTGCTGTGGATATTATGAAGCATAGTGGCCTTGCTTGTGACAAGCAAAGCAGTTGACCTTGCTAAGGTCCTTCTTCTTCCACTGCTCTGGAGATGTCTCTCTCCCTGTGGAACCTTTTCCTTTGCCCTTCCTAGCATGAGCAGCTAGGGCCTAGTTCTCATCATCACTACCTCTCTGCTTGTTCCTGGACTCTATTCAGGCCTCCTCTTGGATGTAATCGATCCACAGTCTGTCAAATGGTGACATCTTCACTCGTGCACAAATCCCTTGCACAAATGGTTCTCAAGACCCGGGAAAACCATTCAATGCCACATTCACCAACTCCGTGTTGTCAACTGCTTCACCGATGGCTACAAGCTGATCATGAATCTGAGTGATCCTCATGATGTAGCTAGCAATTGTATCTGATTTGGACATCTCAACTGATCGGAGCTTATGCCTCAAAATCAACTTTCGGTTTGTACTCTCGCTTTGGTACAAGCCCACCAAAGCATCATACATCTCATTGGCTATCTTCTTTTCGAAAATATGAGGAATCAAGTGATCCTTCACAGAATCCAACAACACCTGCTTAGCCTTCACTTCCTTCTTATTATGAGTTGCCAATTCCTGTGCATCATTAGGATCTGGAATCACCATCTCATTGTAATCTTTGAGAACATTCTCTTCGAAGAGAAAAAAAATCCTAGCCTTCCAGGCCCAAAAATTTGTGCCCCTCTCCAACCTGTCCTCAACTCTAAGAGTGCCCACTATCGTGTCTAATCTGCAACAACTTGTGTCTCAAGAAGATGACCTTCTCTCTCTAGAGCCTATGCTCTGATACCATGTCAAATTTTAAGTGTTCAATGCATTCAATGTTAGATCTGAAAATTACTTCCAAGTGACCTCAATCAGTAAACTAGGGTTATCTCTGAATAATTTTACATTGAAATTATGAGAAAAAATTATAACGGAAGCACAAAGATCAGAGAGAAATCATCCATTCACATGACACACAAAAATTACTTAGAAATATTTTTTGGATTGAGGATCCCGAGGACAAAAACAGTCGTCTCAGAAAAATTACAAACTCAACAAAATTCCGAAAAAATCTTCCAACTTACAAATCTGCTAGAAACCCTAGTTGACGTCACAGTCGTACAACTGATGTCACCCTATACGGATCCTTGCATCAGCCCTGCAGTCCGCATGTGTGGCCTACTGTTGTACGACTGTCCCTGTGTTGACTTGTAACTGTACGACGTTGAACTGCGACAACTGTATGATTCACACGTGGTACGACCTGCAATTAATGCGTCGTACAAATCCCACACGTGCGACCTTTCTTCCTCTCTCTCTCACACGTGTGAACTCACATGTGCGGCTCCTCCTCCTTGGTAGAAAAATTGAGAAAGAAAGACCAGAAACCCTAGATCAGATTTGCCAAAGTGAAGATCCTCCTTGCTGAAATTTTCCTCCTCAATCCCCTTTGGCAAGAGTGCTCACTCACTCATGCCAAAGACATGATGACAAAATGAGATGTGTAGTGCCTCCTCACATTGCCTGTCCCTTTATAGAAGTTTAAAGTGAGTTTAGAAGCCCCTAACTTACTTTAGAAGCCCTCCACTAAAGTCAATATTAAATTAGAATTGTTTATTCCTCCAAGTGGGTGCAAAGCCCCAACAACAACAATTCCAAGCCCCAACTCTATATAAAAGGGGTTTTCACAAAGTAAAAATGCAATGTGAGTGCTGACAAAGATTCCCACATGCCCGACACCAAGGCCAATGTGAGAATACCTCCCCAATGCTACAAAAAAATCAACAAAGATAGTGCTCAAACAACTCTTAGATTCTTCAATGTTTACATGGTTTAGTCAATGTGATACATAGTGAAATGTTTGAGGAAAATGTAGTGACGCCCTAGGGCAGAGTTGGATCGCTTGGGCAGATTTGAGGTTTTTATATGCGGTGTCTAAATAACCCAGAACAAAGATTTGGAAACACCTGTCCTAAAGATGATGATATGACTTTGTTTGCTATAGATTTGTTGAGAATATGCAGATCGATCTCAAGGGTTTGAAGATAAGATAACTTGGGATCTGCAATGAGATAAGGAAAGAATCTTAGGGTTTGATAGGATATTATAAATGACTTTGATCAAGTATACAAACCCTTATAACCTGCTAGCTTAGGGTTTCTAGGGAAATTAGTCAACAAGGAGAAGAGAATGATTTAATACTTAAGCTCAAAAAACATAAAAAATTTGATGGGTAAGATTTTACTTTAGTTTGGATTGAAGATCAAAGTGAAGAAGGCCTACCATTGGGCCATGGGGTCTGTCAATTCAAGCAATATTTCCAGTTGAATCTATGAGTGTTTTCCTTCACCTAGGGTTGGGGGAAAGCACCAAGCTAGAGTGATTAGATTCAAGGTAAAGGGGGTTGAATCATGGAAAGCAAACAACCAATTACATGCAAGTATTTTCAAGTAACAATGACNGATCTCCTAGGTGTAGTAGTGGACAACCTATAGGTATCATCCTAAAAAAATCCACACATTTCTCTCCAAAGGGATCCTTCATTGACCCCATATGCCCAAAAAAAATGGTAGGCACTAGCCTTTTTCTCCCAATAGTCAATCACAAATGCTGAAAATTACTCTCTTTTACTGTTTTAGGGTTAAATTTAGGGTTTTATTGCAACAAATTTTCATTCCAGCCATAAAGACTTAGGCGTTTTGGTATTTAGGCATACTATTGACCTAATATACATTGCTGAAACCCTAGTTTATATTTTTGAAGTGCTATAACAGCCATCTAGAGCAAAACGTTTAGGGTTTTAGGGCTGTTTATTATTCTTTAATTTTTTGATTTTGTTTGTAATTAAAACTCTAATTTAGCTCATTGTTTAGCCCTGTTTATTTACTGAATTATTGCATGTTAAAGGGCTATTTATTTGCTCTTGTAATTTCATATCTGTTTTCAGGTTTCTGTGGTGAGAGGTTTCAGAGATATCGTTTTCTGGAGAATCCACAGTTAGTGCCATATTGTTATTGACGTTTCGAATTGGAATCAGGATTCATCATCAGGACCAATCGTCAAAGAAGAGAGCTTGCTGATCTACTCTATTAATACTTAAGATGTGGGACATTTTTAAGAAACTAAATATGTCGGCTCTCATAAACCCTAAGATAAAAACCTAAATAAGTCGGCTATTAAAAACCCTAAGATAAAAACCTAAAAGAGAAACCTAAAAATAGTATGTAATGAACTCTAGTTGTAAGGTATTCATTAAATTAATAAATCAAAGATAACATATAAAAATCATTTATAATTTAATAGTGTAGAAATAAATAACTCTAAGTATTATAAATAAGGTGTATTGATAATAGCGTAAATATATTAATAATAATAAACCCTAAGTATTATAAATAAGAACTAATATGATTAGGGTTTTAATTGATAAGGATATATAATATACTAAGTATTACAAATAAGGTGTATTAATATGTTTTTAAAAATAGTGTATACATAATAGTGTTTATATATAAATTAATATTAATAAACCCTAAGTATTATAAATCAGAATAGAATACTAATATGATTTAGGGTTTTAATATGAAAGGATACATAATATACTATAGATAGTAGTAAAAAAGCTAAGTTCTTTAGACCTCTAAACCTATGAACTAATACAAAAGGAAAGGAGACAAAAACAAGCAAGAAAGAGAAAGGAGGTGTCAAACCTGGTTGTTCAAACTTGATCTATGAGGGTCCCTTAGTTGGTTGATCAAAGGGTGCCAAAAGCTACTTACCTCTAGGCCACCATCTCTGTTTATATTGTTGGGGTGCTTGATTATTTCTAGGGCTTCCCTGAAGCGTCTTTTGTAGTAGTGGTCTTATTTTGCTAGGATTTTGGTATCCTCAAGGCATACATGATGTTTGGTTTTAAGGGAGTGTTCTACCAAGGCGAAAGTGCAAATACGTTCATTTCTAATGCCTGCTTCATGTTCTTTAATTCTTACTTGGAATGATCCCCTAGTCTCACCAATGTAACATTTACCACAAGAACAAGAGACCTTGTAGATGCCTTTCCCCTGTCGATGGTCTGTAGGGTCCTTTACGGACTTCATTTTCTGTTTGATAGTAGTTAGCAGTTTGAAGGAGGTCATAACTTCTTTTCTTTTTAAGATCTTTGAAATCTTATCTGTGAGCCCCTAAATGGAGGGAAGGAAAGCCTTCATGTTGGAGGTTTGATCACTCTGAGTACGAGTCCTCCTATCTTTCTTATCTATTGCCTGTTTGATGTCTTTATCTCTATATCCAATGTTCTTGAGTACCTTGGTTAAGTGGTCTATTTCTTCTTGAAGATGTTCCTTGTCAGATATTCTTGTTGCTCTTGTGGCCAGGGTATGGAGAACCCATATCTTTTGGGATGGATGGTGGTGGGATTCAACATGAAGGTAGCTGTCTGTGTGAGTTTTCTTTCTGAAGACCTTGTGTCCAAGTGTACCATCATGTTTCCTGGTCAAAAGTACGTCTAGGAAGGGTATGCTATTGTTTTTCTTCTAATTCCATGGTAAATTTGATGTGCTTAGAAATTCCATTGAGGTGCTTCAAGAATTTGTTCAGTTCCTCTTTGCCATGAGGCCACTTGACGTTTGTATCATCAACATATCTTTTCCATCTAGATGGTTTTAGGGGGTATGATTCAAGGGATTTTTTCTCAAACTTCTCCATGTAGAGGTTGGCCACAATTGGGGATAAAGGGGATCCCATGGCCACCCCATTTATTTGTTCAAAAAACTCTCTTTGGAAACTGAAGAAGGTTGATCTTAGACAAACTTCTGCTAGTTTGGTTGTTCTAGGGTCTGTGACTTCATTTATAACATGAATAGCCTCATTTAACGGGATCTTAGTAAATAGTGAAACCACATCAAAGCTAATGAGCATATCCTTTTTTTTTTCCAAAGGAAAAAAACGTAACTTTTATTAAGATAAAATAAAAATTACAATCTGAGTCATGCACACCTAGTGCAAGTATTTAGTCTAATAATGCTTTCAACCACAAGAGGAAGAAAAGCTCAGCGAAAAGGCCCTCAAAGAGTGGCCCCAGAATCATAGAAGAGCCACCAATCACAGCCAATAAAAAAGAGGAAACAAAGCAGGAAGAGAACCCGAATGGACCAGGCCAGAGAGACAAATAAAATCCCTCAAAACTTAGGTCTAGAGGGACAACATGAGAGTCTGCAAAGAGGAAACCAGAAACGGCACGCCCTTAATGGACCTCAAAGTGTTGACCAAGGCACTCATCAAAATCAACACTGCATGCCCGCAGAGAAAGGACCTCAAAGATTTGACAAACCTTGAACAAAAAACCCCAGACTCCACTCCAAAACCTAGAAACAAGGGGGACGTAGGGATCCCCAACTACCAAGATCACTGAGAAAAAACCTGACAATGCATCAAGCCCTGAACATACCAGCTGGGATGGATTGGTGAGTTCCAACCCCAAAGAAGACTTCCGAAATCACTCCCGCACCTACTAAAGACTGGAGAAAAAATGGTCAGCAATCCGCAAACTACGGAAGCAAGTCATCAGAAACACATATCTGAGATTTAATATTCAAACCAATATTCATCAAACTGCGTCCTCGCAAACAGACCCACAAGCTCTCAACCAAAAAAACGGATCCGCCCTAGGGCGCTATTACCAACACAGATCTTAAGCTCAACGAAGATTGGAAACCCAAAAATGCGACTCCCCATAGGATAAAGGAATAGATCACAATGACCCCGATCTGGATTATATGGCATCTATTCAAAACACAGTCTCAAATCTAAAGAGGCACAAACCAGATCTGCTCACGGGTGAGTGCATCCATCAGAGAACTGACCAGAAAAAGAGCCCAATGTCCAAGAAAGCCCGACGTGAGAGAGACATAGCAGCAGAAGGTGTATCGTCTGCGGACCGGCCTGTGGCTAAGGAAACCTTAGTCGCAGAACACTCAAATCGTTTCCCCTCGTATTCCTTCACTTTGGCTGAAAAAAACACACTGAGCAGGCACAGGAAAAACCGATCCGTCTCAGAGAGATCCCAACCACAAAGCTAGACCGGTCTCCCGCAAGGCTCGAGCTCCAGAACACGTAGCCAACACAACCCAGGTCTCCTATCAAACACGCGACATGTAAAAAGTCTCGCTTGCATTAGACTCGATGGGGAAAAAAAATAGAAAAAAAAATAAATTCTGGGGCTCTGCGGCTAGGGTTTCCTTAGTCGCAGAGCCCCCCGTGCCTCATGGAAGTCCGATCCCAATGAGCATATCCTTTGATTCAATCTTCTCTTCTTTTATGAGTTTTACGAAGTCACTTGAATCCTTGATGTACGCGTATGTGCTTCCAACTAAAGGTCCTAGGATCTTTTCCATGTACTTAGCTAGTTCATAGGTCGGGGATCCGATTGTGTTGACAATCGGTCTAAGATGAACTCATTCGTTGTGGATTTTAGGGAGTCCATAGATTCTAGGGGTGATTAGGCAGCTAGGAGTAAGTCGTGCTTCTTTATCCTTTCATCCAAGTTGGAATCTTTTATGACCTTCTTGACTTTCTTAATGACCTTGGATATTGGGTTGCTACCTAGCTTCTTGTAACTGCCAGTGGTGGTGAGATGCTCTATCATTTTGGTGTTGTAATCCGCTTTGTTCATGACCATTGTAGCCCCACCCTTATCGGCCTTCAGAATCACTATGTTTTCGTTGTTCTTGAGGTTCTTGAGGGCCTCATATTCCCTCTTGTTGATATTACTTTTCGGTGGTTTTGCATTCTTGAGGACGAGGGTGCAATCTTTTGTAATGGCATCCTTATATCTGTTTTAACAGTTTTACAACAACCCTAGACTTTTTCTTCATTTCTAGTGTTTGGGGATTCTTTGAGCCTATACTTGACTGGAAAAACCTATCAAATTGACCTAGATCCTCTTTACTTTAAATTTGGAAATTGTCTTGTCTCACCACCTCATTAATACTTTGTATATCCTTTTCATTGGTGGTAGTTTGAGTAGTCACCCCAAGGGGCCTTAGACTTGATTGTGTCTTGCCTAGGGATTCTTGGAGGCTACTGGGAAAGCCTCCCTTGTGTTGGATACTATTCCTTCACCAAAGAGGGGGAATTTGTTGCCTAGGTGACAGTGGTAACATCTTCCATGTTCCACTAGTCTTAGTGCCTTGTGAAGGCTTTGCACTTGGTGCTAGATTGTGTGGTCATTGGCATCTGAAGACTGAGTGATCTAGTTGAGAGGGAAGTTCTTGCTGGAGTTGCAAGAATATATAGCATAACCAAGGAGACTTATTATTAGCTAATATCATCCTTTTGGCTAAGTCTTTTTATTAATTTTCAAAAACGTTTTGCCCATTGAAAATGAGATTTTACGCAAATTTTCATTACAATTAAATTATTGAAATTGAAAAATTGCTGTTAATTTTGTTAAAAAAGTGAAAGCACTTAAATATTTAAATAGATTACAAAATTTGGNGATCTCCTAGGTGTAGTAGTGGACAACCTATAGGTATCATCCTAAAAAAATCCACACATTTCTCTCCAAAGGGATCCTTCATTGACCCCATATGCCCAAAAAAAATGGTAGGCACTAGCCTTTTTCTCCCAATAGTCAATCACAAATGCTGAAAATTACTCTCTTTTACTGTTTTAGGGTTAAATTTAGGGTTTTATTGCAACAAATTTTCATTCCAGCCATAAAG
This sequence comes from Picea glauca, assembly GCA_000966675.3. Lineage (NCBI taxonomy): Eukaryota > Viridiplantae > Streptophyta > Pinopsida > Pinales > Pinaceae > Picea > Picea glauca. Next base: position 315,787 of record JZKD02S0053849.1, on the reverse strand, counting down.
ACTTAGGCGTTTTGGTATTTAGGCATACTATTGACCTAATATACATTGCTGAAACCCTAGTTTATATTTTTGAAGTGCTATAACAGCCATCTAGAGCAAAACGTTTAGGGTTTTAGGGCTGTTTATTATTCTTTAATTTTTTGATTTTGTTTGTAATTAAAACTCTAATTTAGCTCATTGTTTAGCCCTGTTTATTTACTGAATTATTGCATGTTAAAGGGCTATTTATTTGCTCTTGTAATTTCATATCTGTTTTCAGGTTTCTGTGGTGAGAGGTTTCAGAGATATCGTTTTCTGGAGAATCCACAGTTAGTGCCATATTGTTATTGACGTTTCGAATTGGAATCAGGATTCATCATCAGGACCAATCGTCAAAGAAGAGAGCTTGCTGATCTACTCTATTAATACTTAAGATGTGGGACATTTTTAAGAAACTAAATATGTCGGCTCTCATAAACCCTAAGATAAAAACCTAAATAAGTCGGCTATTAAAAACCCTAAGATAAAAACCTAAAAGAGAAACCTAAAAATAGTATGTAATGAACTCTAGTTGTAAGGTATTCATTAAATTAATAAATCAAAGATAACATATAAAAATCATTTATAATTTAATAGTGTAGAAATAAATAACTCTAAGTATTATAAATAAGGTGTATTGATAATAGCGTAAATATATTAATAATAATAAACCCTAAGTATTATAAATAAGAACTAATATGATTAGGGTTTTAATTGATAAGGATATATAATATACTAAGTATTACAAATAAGGTGTATTAATATGTTTTTAAAAATAGTGTATACATAATAGTGTTTATATATAAATTAATATTAATAAACCCTAAGTATTATAAATCAGAATAGAATACTAATATGATTTAGGGTTTTAATATGAAAGGATACATAATATACTATAGATAGTAGTAAAAAAGCTAAGTTCTTTAGACCTCTAAACCTATGAACTAATACAAAAGGAAAGGAGACAAAAACAAGCAAGAAAGAGAAAGGAGGTGTCAAACCTGGTTGTTCAAACTTGATCTATGAGGGTCCCTTAGTTGGTTGATCAAAGGGTGCCAAAAGCTACTTACCTCTAGGCCACCATCTCTGTTTATATTGTTGGGGTGCTTGATTATTTCTAGGGCTTCCCTGAAGCGTCTTTTGTAGTAGTGGTCTTATTTTGCTAGGATTTTGGTATCCTCAAGGCATACATGATGTTTGGTTTTAAGGGAGTGTTCTACCAAGGCGAAAGTGCAAATACGTTCATTTCTAATGCCTGCTTCATGTTCTTTAATTCTTACTTGGAATGATCCCCTAGTCTCACCAATGTAACATTTACCACAAGAACAAGAGACCTTGTAGATGCCTTTCCCCTGTCGATGGTCTGTAGGGTCCTTTACGGACTTCATTTTCTGTTTGATAGTAGTTAGCAGTTTGAAGGAGGTCATAACTTCTTTTCTTTTTAAGATCTTTGAAATCTTATCTGTGAGCCCCTAAATGGAGGGAAGGAAAGCCTTCATGTTGGAGGTTTGATCACTCTGAGTACGAGTCCTCCTATCTTTCTTATCTATTGCCTGTTTGATGTCTTTATCTCTATATCCAATGTTCTTGAGTACCTTGGTTAAGTGGTCTATTTCTTCTTGAAGATGTTCCTTGTCAGATATTCTTGTTGCTCTTGTGGCCAGGGTATGGAGAACCCATATCTTTTGGGATGGATGGTGGTGGGATTCAACATGAAGGTAGCTGTCTGTGTGAGTTTTCTTTCTGAAGACCTTGTGTCCAAGTGTACCATCATGTTTCCTGGTCAAAAGTACGTCTAGGAAGGGTATGCTATTGTTTTTCTTCTAATTCCATGGTAAATTTGATGTGCTTAGAAATTCCATTGAGGTGCTTCAAGAATTTGTTCAGTTCCTCTTTGCCATGAGGCCACTTGACGTTTGTATCATCAACATATCTTTTCCATCTAGATGGTTTTAGGGGGTATGATTCAAGGGATTTTTTCTCAAACTTCTCCATGTAGAGGTTGGCCACAATTGGGGATAAAGGGGATCCCACGACCACCCCGTTTATTTGTTCAAAAAACTCTCCTTGGACACTGAAGAAGGTTGATCTTAGACAAACTTCTGCTAGTTTGGCTGTTCTAGGGTCTGCGACTTCATTTATAACATGAATAGCCTCATTTAACGGGATCTTAGTAAATAGTGAAACCACATCAAAGCTAATGAGCATATCCTTTTTTTTTTCCAAAGGAAAAAAACATAACTTTTATTAAGATAAAATAAAAATTACAATCTGAGTCATGCACACCTAGTGCAAGTATTTAGTCTAATAATGCTTTCAACCATAAGAGGAAGAAAAGCTCAGCGAAAAGGCCCTCAAAGAGTGGCCCCAGAATCATAGAAGAGCCACCAATCATAGCCAATAAAAAAGCGGAAACAAAGCAGGAAGAGAACCCGAATGGACCAGGCCATAGCGACAAATAAAACCCCTCAAAACTTAGGTCCAGAGGGACAACATGAGAGTCTGCAAAGAGGAAATCAGAAACCGCACGCCCTTAATGGACCTCAAAGTGTTGACCAAAAAACCCCAGCCTCCACTCCAAAACCCAGAAACAAAGGGGACGTAGGGATCCCCAGCTACTAAGACCACTAAGAAAAAACCTGACAATGCATCAAGCCCTGAACATACCAGCTGGGATGGATTGGTGAGTTCCAACCCCAAAGAAGACTTCCGAAATCACTCGTGCACCTACTAAAGACTGGAGAAAAAATGGTCAACAATCCGCAAACTACGGAAGCAAGTCACCAGAAACACAGATCTGAGATTTAATATTCAAACCAATATTCATCAAACTGCGTCGTCGCAAACAGACACACAAGCTCTCAACCAAAAAAACGGATCCGCCCTAGGGCGCTATCACCAACACGGATCTTAAGCTCAACGAAGATTGGAAACCCAAAAATGCGACTCCCCATAGGAAAAAGGAACAGATCACAACGACCCCAATTTGGATTATATGGCATCTATTCAAAACACAGTCTCAGATCTAAAGAGGCACGAACCAGATCTGCTCATGGGTGAGCGCATCCATCAGAGAACTGACCAGAAAAAGAACCCAATGTCCAAGAAAGCCCGGCGTGAGAGAGACATAGCAGCAGGAGGTGTATCGTCTGTGGATCGGCCTGTGGCTAAGGAAACCCTAGCTGTAGAGAACTCAAATCGTTTCCCCTCGTATTCCTTCACTTTGGCTGAAAAAAACACACTGAGCAGGCACAGGAAAAACCGATCCGTCTCAGAGAGATCCCAACCACAA
>JZKD02S0053849.1:203378-214269 GCA_000966675.3 Picea glauca | reverse complement strand
GAATCATTTCTCCTTTCTGCATCTTGGTATTCTTCAACTGAGTTCCGAGATTCATCTTTCGGTTGATGTTCTTTCCTTCATATAGTTTGCTTAGAGCATCAAACATCTCCTTCGGGGTTTTCTTTGACGATACATATGGGATCAGGTGGTCTTTGATTGAATCTGCAATGATTCTCTGAGCCCTGATTGAGTCCTTCTGATGCTTTGCTTTCTCTACTGCATCTTCAGATTCCTCCACTTCTTCTTTGATAAATCTTGATAGGTCGTTCTCTGCAAGGATCAGAACGATCCTATACTTCCAGGCACAGAAGTTGTCTATGCCTTCTAGTTTCTCAACAAGCTTTGTGCTTGCAGACATCTTGTACTTTCGGCAACAAAAATAACCAAAAATTGAAAATGCTAAAAATCAAATTTTGACCTTACCAGGAGGTGCGCTTGGCTGAGGCGAGTAGCCTGGTATCCTCAGATCTGAGAAAATCCAAATTTTACCCCGTCGAATCTGATTTGCGGATTTCTGGACTGGTGCTTTCGGTACTTCTGGTACTGGTTTTCTGGTACTTCTGGTACTTTTGTGAAACTATGGTTTCACTTTCCGGGAGATCCAACCACTGAAACGGTGCGCTCTAGGTGCCAAATTGATCCTTGGGGGAGGGCACAGCTTTCTAGGAGGTTAGGGAGTTGAAAATATTCACTTTTGCAAAACCTTAATTTCTGGGTATTGTAACAATGACGTTTTTCCTCTTGCAAATAATGCTTTCTTCAGGTTGGATCTGAAACCATGTTAATGTTTATGCCATTATTATAGTTTTTTGCATTTCAATAGATAAGAGCATAATAAGAATAAGATCATTGAGAAATACACATTCACAAGAGACACAACATTTATCCTGGGAAACCCTCTAGGGGAAGAAAACCTAGCAAAAACTTCCTTATCATAAATAGCTTATACAATGTTCAAGAGATAACTCAAACCAATACAGAAAGTCCTCCCCAAGAGATGCGCCACCCTTCTTCTCCTCTCTCGAACTGGTAATTGCAGCTTGCCTCATAAGAGAATGAGCAAGTGAGTTGTGTGTTTGAAGTGAGTCACTAGCCTCTTATTTATATCAGACTGGCACGTGTGAAAGGTCACAACTAGCAGGGCCGACCTCTCACTCTGGGTGGGTAAACCCATCTTTAATTAATTCTGGGTCTTCCATTATAACTGCTGGGGTCGACTTCTTATTTTGTCCTTTGTAATTGTCCGATGACCAATCTGCAAAAGGGGATTTGGTGACCGACATGATTAATCCTCAACAGGGATTAATCCAATAATAATAATAATAATGACATGATTAATCCACAATGGGGATTTAATCCAATAATAAAATAATTATAAGAATGCTCTTCGCAGTTACATTATTTCAACAAGGAGAAGATCTGAGACATACATCTTGCAGGGTGAATTCAAAAAGAATAAGTTACCAACTTTTATTGGTGAGCACAGGAAAGGGGAAGATGTTGAGGCCTGGCTGTTGGAAATGAAGAAATATTTCCAGCTACAAAATTATTCATCTCGGGTAGAAGCTAGAATTGCCAGTTACCACTTGCAAGGAAAGACAACCATGAGGTGGGATCAACTTAAGCAAACCAAGAACCTTGATGAGAAAAGAATCTTCCGGAGGCAATTCAAGGGATATTTTCAAGAGAAATATTTGTCCGAGCATTACTATGAAAGAAAGATGAAAGAGTTCTTTGAGCTCAAGTTGGGAACCATGACAATGGAGGAATACGAAAAGCGGTTCTTTGAATTGTTGATGTATGTTGACTTCATCAAGGATGAGAATGTCAAAATCCAAAGGTTTCTATGTGGGTTACCCTCTTTCTACAGTGATAAGATTCAATATGATAACCCCAAAACCTTGGAGGAAACCGTAAAGAGAGCAAGGCATCTATATGAGCAGAGTAAAGGAAGACCAATTTTCCAAAAAGCTTGGAATGACAAGATGAATGATAAGAAGGATCAAAGGCATAAGGGTTTTAAGCCACCCCTTTTCAGGAATAATTTCCAAGCGAATCAACACGATCAAGTCGCACAAAATGAACACAATACTGCAGATTCATTTAGAAAAAGGCCAAGGCAACATCCGGTGCAATGTTGGGAATGTGGGGAAAATCGTTTATATAGGGATTGCCCTCACAAAGCAGAAATAATGAGGACTGTCCACAACATTCATCCGGCTGAAATAGTGGAAGACATGGGTAGAAGCATGCCAAGGATTTATGCAGCTTTGGATAACACGCAAACATAGTATCAATCCCGTATGATTGAAGTGGAAGGTAAGATCAATAATGAGCCCATAGAAATTTTAATTGATTTTGTAGCTAGCCATAGTTACATAAATGCTAACATTGTTGAAATATTTCACTTGCAAAGAAGTAAGCATAAGAAATCTTGGTTAGTTCAGTTAGCCACGGGGGCTAAGAGGAAAATCAATGAGTTGGTTAAAGATTGTCCGATAGACATGCATGGACTTAACACAAAGGTAGATGTAAACCTCATACCGTTGGGTTCATACGATAATCTAATTGGCATGGATTGGTTGGAAAATCATCATGTTGTCCTAGACTGTTACAACAAGACACTCACATGTCTTGATGAGGAAGGGAAGCAATGCAAGATTCAAGGCATTCCAAGCGTTGTAGCTGTTAGAGAGATTTCAACTATGCAGTTGAAGAAGAGCTTCATGAAAGGATGTTAGATGCTTGTAGTCCGTATGGAGGAGGCAACCAAAGACAAAGTGGTAAGCATTGAAGACCATCCAATTTTGAGGGATTTTGAAGATATCTTTAAAGAAATTCTGGGACTAGCACAAAAAAGAGACATTAATTTCTTTATTGATTTGGTGCCAGGACCTGCCCCAATGTCTAAGACACCTTACAGAATGGGCACACCAGAACTAAAAGAGTTGCAGATGCAACTTGAAGAACTTTTGAAGAAGGCGTATATACGCCCAAGTGTGTCACCTTGGGGAGCCCCGATTCTTTTTGTGAAGAAGAAGAAGGATGGAACCTTAAGGCTGTGTATTGATTTCATGCAACTTAATAAGGTTCCCATAAAGAATAAGTATCCTTTGCCAAAAATTGATGATTTGTTTGATCAATTGAAAGGTTCAAGAATCTTTTCGAAGATTGACTTGAGATTAGGCTATCATCAAGTAAGAATAAAGGAAGAAGACATCAACAAGACAACATTAAGAACACGATATGGACATTATGAATTCACGGTAGTGCCATTTGGACTATCAAATGCCCTAACAATTTTTATGTGTCTGATTAATGGAGTGTTCAGGGAGTACCTGGACAAGTTTGTGATTGTGCTCTTCGATGATATCCTCGTCTACTCTAAATTAAAAGAGGAACATGAGCAACATTTAAGAATGGTATGCTAAGCTAAGTAAGTGCATCTTTTACCAAAAAAAGATTCATTACTTGGGGCATATAATTTCAGCAGCAGGTATAGAAGTTGACCCTGAGAAGATATAGGCCATTAGAGGATGGCCAACGCCAAAGAATGTGACAAAGGTCAGAGCATTCGTGGGTCTTGTCGATTATTACCGAAGATTCATAATGTTAGATTTTCATTAGTTTCATTAACATTAGATTTACCATATCATTTTTATCTTCTTTTAACATTCAATAATCATATATTGAAATATATAAGCAACAGATAAACAAGCACTAGAGGACACAAAGATTTATCCTGGGAAATCCCCAAACTCGAGGAAAAATCAAACAAACTTTTCTTAGGGAGAATATTCCAATACAACCATGAACAAGCTTTAATCACAAGAGCAAACCAACAATGAAGAACCAAATACTTATATTTTCTTCTTGTCAAACCCTAGCGAGGGTAGACAACTGAGTCACCACAGAATTGGCGCAATTAGTAACTGCAACTGCAGTTTCTACTGCAACTGCAACGACTACTGTAACTGGCATGAAGCAATTGGGAAACACCACACAACCTTAGCACAACTCTTCTAGAGGTAGCGCACAAGAGAGATCACCTAAAAACCACCAAGAATATCCTTCCCCAAGTGGGGTGCACTCTCCAAGAGAACCAGAAACCATAAATAGCGAAATTGCAGCTGCAGCTGCATCTGCAACTTCCCAGTGTGCACTGCAAAAGGAGAACTGTGTGGTTGTACAAATGAACTGACCCATATTTGTATTTATACTAATCTAAGTGTTTATCTGGGGTCGACTTCTTATTCTGGGTCTTTATTATTTCAATGGGTCGACTTCTCTTCCTAGAAATTATATTTCCACTTTATTATTATTTCTTGTGGGATGACTTCTCTTCTGTGGTCTTCTATTTCACTTTATTCTTTTCCGGGGTGTTCTTCCACTGTTCAATGTTCTTCCTTTGACTTCTTGGAATCTTCTTATTCTCTAAGAAAAGTTGTCCAGGAGGAAATACCTCCTACAACTACCAAAACATCAACACATAAAAGGGTTCTCAAGAATTGCAAGTCCAATCACTTCTTTGCAAAAGAAGGGAGTGAAATTTGAACGGACTTCCAAGTGTGAAGAGAGTTTTCAACAGTTGAAGGAAATATTGACAAGTGCACCAATCTTGAAGATTGCAAATCCAAATGAAGATTTTGTTGTGTGCACCGATGCATGGAAGGAAAGACTTGGTGGAGTTTTCGGTCAAAGAGACCATGTGGTATGCCACAAGTCCAGAAAATTAAAAGAGCATGAAAGGAATTATGCTACACATGACTTGGTATTAACAACGATTGTACATACATTGAAAATGTGGAGGCATTACCTTATGGGTTGTTGATGATTACAACTACGTGAGACATCCTCCAAGACACAGACTAAGTGAGTCGACCTGTGAGAGAGCCCATGAGTTGGGTGTGCCCATGAGATGGGTGTGTCGTTCCTCTCTGAGACGGAGATGGAACACCGTGTGCCCTTGTGTAGGGAACATGCCCATGAGATGGGTGTGTCGTTTGAGATGAAACGATGTGTACCCCTATGAGGGGTGAAGGAGCCCATATGATGGGTTTACTGTTCTCCTCTGTGTAGAGAGTTGAGACGATATGGTACTCCAAATGATTCTCCTGTGAGACTTAGTGAGATAGAGATCTGTTGAGTAGGACGTCCCTGTGGCTGAGCACAGGTGGATGTGATCCTAGTGGCTGAGCACCAGTGAGTGTGTGTCCAGATGATTCTTCTATGAGACTCAATGAGATAGAGATCTGTTGAGTTGGACGTCCTTGTGGCTGAGCAGAGGTGGACGTGCCCCTAGTGGCTGAGCACCAGTGGGTGTGTGAGATCCCTTGCTATATTGTCTAAGAGTTAGATTTACGTGTAACCCTAATTGTGATGTAAAGGGTACAAGTCGGCCCCACCATAAAGTGAAAGATAGTGAATGTAAAAGATAATTAATATGGTAATTATTAATTATATTCTATGTTATTGAGGTCAGCCCTGTTGTGCCAATAGACACCACTTTTGATGTGTCTAGTCCACTATAAATAAAGGTGATTTCCCCATTGAGGAAACACAACACACGTGTGATTTTGGAAATTTCAGCAAGTACAAGTTCTAGGGCTGAAGTGCACACCTCTCTTGGGTGCTAGCCTTCTTGGTTTTTGAGAGCACCCTTTTGTGTGATAGGTCTATGGTGTGAGAGGTCTTTCTCTTGAGAATATAACAAAGGATTGTTGGGTTTTCTTCTCTTGTTGAGAAGGGTTTCCTTGATTTCTTGTGTTCTTGTGCACGATATTTCTTCTTGTGATCTTGGTTATTGCAACGATTGTGAATGGTGTAGCTACATTTGTTTATGGTTCAAGTAAATGCTAAAAATGAAATAAACCTCATTCTTGAGCCTAGCATAGTGAAAATTCAACATGGTTTCAGAGTATAGGTCTTGAAGAACCCATTGCACAAGCTTCAAGCAGGCTGTCCTCTTTCTGCAGAACTGTACGACCTGCTAGGTTTTCCAGAAAATCCGTACGACCCTCTCTTTTTAGGTGTTCCAACACTTAATACTTGGAAGTTGGGGTTGAAAATTGCATAGGAGTGTATGACCTCCTTCAACGCACCTCCAACAAGCTTTAGATTGCAATTCTGAGAATTTTTTATTTTTGGCCCTAGGGTTTCTAGGGTTTCACAATTTTCTGCAGAAATTTCAGAATTAGGGTTTATGCAGCTCATTGAAGGAGATTTTCATCTCACTAGTGTTCTTCTGACTTTCAAGGCTTATTGTTGGCAGTCATAAGCCCAACAAAACCTAAGTTTGCTAGCCTAGCCTAGCCGTTAGGTTTTCTAGCCTAATTGGCAAGGGTTTGTGAAGAATATGAAAATATGATGAATATAACTTTGGTGTAAGATAGGCTTGATGGATCAACCAACTTTAGTTCCTAGAAGTCAAGACTTCAGATCACTCTTGAAGAGGAAGATCTATTGTGGGTGATACAAAAAGCCTTACCAGAGACAACTACCGATGAAGAGAAGAGAGAAAGGAAGGAAGATGACGTCAAGGCAAAGAAGATAATCATCTACTCAAGCCCTTACATTGAAGGGCCAACTTCAAAATATCAAGATGACAAAAGGTGACACCGTTGCTATCTTCTTCATGAAGATGTCAGAGATCAGAGATCAACTAGGTGCCATTGAAGAAATCATATCAACACTCTCAAGTATGCACTTGTATATATTATTTGTATCATTTTCATGAGAGTACTTGCAGGGGGAAGGAACCTTTGCTGCAATTGTGGATCCAGAGGGATCTCAGTGCATTCATAGGAACAACACACTGGAAGTGAAGACTCCAAGTTTGATTGTTTTAATTATCATTTCTCTAACCTACATTTCTAAGGTTGCTACATTACAAGTAGGTGTTGTAGCTGTGACAACAATCCTTAAATTGTTTTGATTCTAGAGATGTACTCATGATTCTCCTCTAGGAGATATTCTTGTCTTGTTTCCTTTCATTTGTTTTCTTGTTGCAGGCAGGTTAACAACAAAGGAAGATGTTTATCCTTCAGACTTCAGAGGGAGTCACTTGACTTAGAGGGAGTCAAAACTATTTGAGAAGGAGGAAGATAAGAACCATCATTGAAGCAACCAAAACAATGATACATGATCAACATCTACCTATGATTCTATGTGCAGAAGATCATGACAACAATATATGTTCAGAACATAAGTCCTCACCACATTTTGAAGAACATAACTTCTGAAGAAGCATTCACTGGAGTGAAGCCTGAGATTGGACACTTCAGGATATTTGGGTGCCTAGTATACTTTCATGTACCCAAAGAGAAGAGGTCTAAGCTAGAACTATAGGTAGAAAGGGTACATTTGTGGGATACAATGAATCTTCAGAGGCATATCAGATCTACATCCCTGGTCAGAGAGAGATTGAGGTAAGCAGAGATGTTATTGAAGAAGATATATCTTTTCAAAAAATCCAGAGAATCTCATATGGAGATTGACAGTGAGACAATTCCTTCTCCCCCTTCAGCAGTTCAGAGGGACATATCCATTATTCCAGTTGATCTTGTTGCTCCAGTTGATGTTCCCAGAGACATTGCAGTAGGCCATAAAAGGCCTGTCTGGGCTTGACAAACTCTGCAAGAGGCAGAGGGACATGCAACTCCTCAAGGCACATTCTGAGAGAGCAAGAGACCAAAGAGACTTTCGAGCTACTTTTCAACCATGAGTCACATCATTGATTCTGAGCCTTCTTGTCATGGAGAAGCGATAGGTGAGTAGGTATGGCAAGATGCCATGAAAGAATAATATTAGTCCATCTTGAAGAATGATGTATGGGATATTGTTTCGAGACCAGAAGGGAAGTCTATAGTGACTTCCAAGTGGATCTATAAGATCAAGCATGCAACCGATGGAAGTATCGAGAAATACAAAGCGAGATTTGTATTCATAGGATTCTCACAAGTAGAGGGAGTTGACTATGATGAGACATTTGCTCCAGTAGCCCGATACACTTCCATCCGTACTATCATTGCACTAGCTGCATCCATGGGTTGGAAACTACACGAGATGGATGTAAAAACAACCTTTCTCAATGGTGAGAATGAGGAATAAGTTTATATCGAGCAACCGAAAGGATTTGTGATACACAACGATAAATCTTATCTGTGCAGGTTGAAGAAAGCCCTGTATGGAATAAAGCAAGCACCTCGTGCTTGGTATGAGAAAATGGATGGATTCTTGATGAGTTTGGGTTCAACAAGAGTGTCGCTGATCCAAACCTATATTATCATATTGTTGGTAACGAGTGCTTAATCTTGGTCCTCTATGTGGATGATTTATTCCTCACCGGTTTAGAAAGACTTATTGTTGAATGCAAGCAAGTATTAACCACTAAATTCAATATGAAGGATCTGGGTATGATGCACTACTTCTTGGGACTAGAAGTATGGCAGAGGACTGATGAGATTTTCCCGAGTCAAGGAAAATATACAGTAGAGATATTGAAGAAGTTCGGTATGACAGAGTGAAAATCCATGCCTACGCCAATGGTGATGGATTTGAAGAAAATGAATGATGCTTCTACTGATTTAGGCGAGATTGATCCACATTTGTACCGACAACTGATTGGATGAAGTGCACACCTCTCTTGGGCGCTAGCTTTCTTGGTTTTTGAGAGCACCCTTTTGTGTGCTAGGTCTATGGTGTGGGAGGTCTTTCTCTTGAAAATATAGCAAAGGATTGTTGGGTTTTCTTCCCTTGTTGAGAAGGGTTTCCTAGGATATTTCTTGTGTTCTTGTGCATGGTATTTCTTCTTGTGATCTTGGTTATTGAAACAATTGTGAATGGTGTAGCTGCATTTGTTTATGGTTCAAGTAAACACTAAAAATGAAATAAACCTCATGCTTGAGCCTAACATAGTGAACATGCAACATGGGTAAGAAGTTCGAACTAAGGACAGGTCACTGTGGTCTAAAGCATTTGTTTGGACAACCAACACTAAATTCCAGACAAACTAGATGGATGGAATTTCTGAGTGAATATGACTTTGAAATTAAGCATATAAAAGACAAAGAAAATCAAGTAGCTGATGCACTCAATAAGAGAGCTCATGAAGTGCATGTGTAGCCATCAACATGTACATGAAAGATTTGAAAGATCAAATTAATGCAACAACGAATTCAGATCAACAATATGTGAGAATAAAAGAAACATTACAACAAGGTAATTTTCAGCAAAAAAATAATTTTTATGAGCTGAAAGAAGATGAAATTCTCATGTACAAGGGAAAAGTATATGTGTTGAATTCCAACGAGCTGGAAAATGCAGTTCCGAAGTAAATGTACGATGTGCCATATGCCGGGCCCCTAGGATATCAAAAGAAAATTGCAGTTGTGAGAAGCCAATACTTTTGGCTAGGAATGAAGAAAGAAGTGGCTAATTACATAGCCAGATGTCTAGAATGCCAAAAGATAATGACAGAACATAAATAACCAACATATTTGTTACAACCATTTTCTATTCCAGATTGGAAGTGGGAAGTAGTTACAATTGATTTTATTAATAAGCTTCCCAAAACAATGAAGCAACATGATTCCATCATGGTGGTGGTGGGTAATTGACTAAAGCACCACATTTTATTCCAGTAAAGACTACACATAAGACAAAAAATATTGCATAAATTTTCATAAAGGAAGTTGCTTGGTTATATGGAGTGCCTAAGACAATAGTTTTGAGATAGAGATCCAAAGTTTACTTCGAATTTTTGGAAAGGTTTGTTCAAAGGCTTTGGAACAAATCTAAATCTTAGTACAATGTATCATCCATAGTCAGATGGGAAAACATAAAGGACTAACATGATAATTCGGGAGATGCTTAGAATGTATGTAATGGATCGACCATCAAAGTAGGAAGATTATATTCATTTAGTTGAATTTGCCTACAATAATGGGTATCGAGCCTCATTGAAGATGAGTTCGTTTGAAGCATTGTATTGAAGAAAATGTAACACTCCTGTGAGTTGGGATAATCCAACAAACAAACCAGTTGTTAGGCCATAATTGCTAAAAGAAATGGAAGAACATATGGAAAAGATAAAACATAATTTAAAGGTTGCCCAGGATATGCAGAAAATTTATGCAGACAAGAATAGAGTTTTCATAGATTTTAAAGTAGGCAAACATGTGTTTTTGAAAGTGAATGCAAAGAGAAGTTCGCTAAGATTAGGAAGTTGCCTGAAGTTGGCAGGGAGATATTGTGGGCCTTTTGAAATATTAAAAAGTTAGGGCCAGTTGCATACATGTTAGATTTGCTTGCATCCATGAGAGTGCATAATGTATTTCATGTGTCATTGTTAAAGAAATATGTGCTTGGCCTGAACCACATAATTGATTGGAATGTGATCCAGGTGGAGTACGAAGGGGATTTCTGAGTGGAACCAGTACATATCCTGGATCGAAAAGTCAAAGTGCTCAGGAAAAAAACCATAGGGATGGCAAAGGTTCAATGGACCTGCTACGGTCATGGAGATGCTACATGGGAGCATGAAGAAAACATGCGGGAAGAGTACCCACAAATTTTTGATAATTTTGAAGAAAGCAGAATGCAAGACTCCATTTTGGAAAGCTAGAGTTCCAGAACCACATCTTAGAGTCCTAGCCAACTGCGCTGGGACCTTGATAAACGAATGACTCATTCCTTGGGTTAACCTTGATAAATGGATGGCACATCCTTTGGGTCAACCCTGATAAATGAATGGTGCATTCCTTGGGTCGACGAGTTGAGGGCAATAGGGGATTGGTTGTTGGAGCTGCTGCTGGAGCTGTTAAATTGCATAATTTTTTAATTTATTTCTAAGTATTGTAATGTAAATTTGCATATATATATATATATATAT
>JZKD02S0053849.1:162684-182394 GCA_000966675.3 Picea glauca | reverse complement strand
TCGTAGTCAATGCCTTCCTTCTAGGAAAAGCCACGAGCGACAAATCTTGCTTTATACTTCTCAATACTTCCATTAGCAACATGTTTTATTTTGAAGAGCCATCTGTAGGATACCCATCTTTATTCTTCGATCTGGGAACTATTTCCCATACTTGCGATACGAGATGTGACATACTTCGTTTTGTTGTACTGAGTGCTACAAAACCCTGCTTCCAGCTTATCCCTGAAATTGTAACTGATTCCAAGTTGAAGCAACAACTTGAGGTGCTAAATCTATCTACTACACTCCTTGCTCGATCACAATCTGTATATCTCTGTAGCCTGACTTCATCACCTGAGACAAATGATATCCAATTGTACCATGCTTCGATGCCACCCATTGAAACTGCCTTGGCTTCAACCAAATACTGGCTCAGGGTGCTCACTATAAAGAAAATATTTGGCTTGGCATTGACGAGGTACATCAAGGATCCAATCAACTACATGTACATCATGGGATCCACCAAATCTGAATCTGAAGTAGAATCATTCAACTTCTTTAGATTTCTCATCATAGGTGTAGTCATGGACTTATAGTCCATCATATCGAATTTCATTAGTATCCCCTGAATGAGGAAGATCTCATCTGATCTTGTCACACCTCTAATCCCAAGAGTACATCCGGCTGGGATCCTCCATCTCGAAATCTGAGGCCAACTCCCTCTGTCATTGGAGTAAGTCCTATTGTCCAGTCTGCCTCATTAGCTGCTTCCTCTGTGATTGAGACAAAATCCATACCCAATCCTCCTGACTGGCTGCCTCCTCTGTCATTGTATCAAGATTGACTGAAACAAGTGTATCCTTCCAGGGGATCCCACATCTCCTCAAAGCCTCCTCAAATCATGACACATGCTTGTTAGTCCTGGGAGATGTCTCTCTCCTACTTGGATCTGAGGGGGAACTCCCTCTGAATGATTGGCTCTCCCTCTGAGCCAACCGACTCTATGAGATCATGCTCACTTCGAGTCTGCATGCTCCCTATGAAGCATGAATCCCTCTGAAACATGACTCCCTCTAAGTCTGTACAATCTTTGGAGTCATCTGCGCCCTCTGCATTTTCCGAAGTTTGATCTCCAATGAATTGCCTGGGAGGATGCTCCTCCCTACTGGATATTGAAGGTTGAATCCCTCTGAACTCTAGCTTCCTCTAAACTGGTACTAGGTGGGGCCATCTGCCTCACCACTCGTCCCTGTCAATCTCCATGTGGAACACTCTGTATCCCACAAAAGTATCCTTCTTTTCAGAAGGTTCTAACTTTGTCTTCTTCGCCTTTGGTATATGGATGTATACTATCATGTATACAACTCCATGTTTGGATAGCTTGCTCCATGTCTCAAACTAGAGACCATCTAATCTGTTGCCTCTTGCAATTGTCACGATAACTCCCTCTCAAAGCTATCACCTGTGACTTGTTCGAAACAAGCGCAATAACAAAAAAATAGTAGACAAGAACAATATTCTTATGATAAGTAAATAGGAACAAGAATAAAAAATGGGAAACATGAACAACACTTTTCCAGTATTGTTACCAATCATTCCTCAGTGGTAACCTGCCCGGAACAAAACAAGAACAAAAGACATGAGAAACACTTTTCTAGTGTTGCGACCTCCATAGTAATCTACCTAGGACAAAGACAATAACCAAGAACATCTCCTAGAAGAGATCAATTTCATCTTGTAAATAAGTGCATCATTAGTACTAAACAATGAGCATTTACACAATGATCATTGTACTAACAATATTCAAAACATTTGATAGAAAAAGTACTTAGCAGTAATAGATCTCTAAAGACTGTTGTCACAGTTACAATATTTATTTAAGATGCATCAATATAAAAATATCAAAGCTGATATGAAAACTTGGAGTCTCAATTGCTAGGGAGGGTGCACTATTCCTCTAAATGCATTGGATCCAATGATCCCTTTTGGTCTTTGCTTGGACAAGGTCCTTTGTACATCCCCTGCAAACACCCTCATACTCTGCTAAATAATATACCTTGGAAACATATATAAGTGCATACCTCTGAAATTTGTAGCACCATCCAGCTTGTCTTCTAATCTCAAGGTTTGCGCAATTGGCAACTGCAACTGGTGACTGACAACTGCAATTGGAACTGGCAACTGCAACTACAACAACAACTGTGCAGTGGCAATATTTCAACTAGCTCTGATACCATGTTGGTGTTTACATGATTCTCAAATCTGATAGTTATTGCCTTATGATTAAAAACAAGATTCACTTTCATACAAAAATTATCATAGAATAACTATACACTGAAAATCTCAACTATAACAATGTAGCGAAAATAACAAGATCTAGAAATATTAACCATGCACAGTAGGCACACATAAGACAACACAAGAACACAAGAGTTTATCATGGGAAACCCAAACTTGGGAGAAAACCCAAAAACCTTTCTCTAGAAGAATTCAGTCCAAGATATTACCGGTGCATCACCATCAATAGCCAAAATACCATACAAAGAAGATCCTCCCTAAGGATAGAATCACCAAGACCTATCTCCTCAATAATATGACCAAGAATAACCAAACAAGAGCTTCTCCATGTGTGGCGCACTCTTCAAGATAACCAATAACCCAAAAATAGCGAAACTGCCAAAACTGCACCTGCAAGTGCCTTGTGCGCATTGCAGAAGGAGTTGTCTGTTGTCAAAATGAAATGAACCAGTCCTGTATTTATGTTGATCTAGGTGCCAGTTTGGGGTCGTCTTCTTATTTTTGGGTCTTCAATTTTATTATTATTTTTCCCGTGGGGACGACTTCTCTTCATGGGTCTTCAACTTCTTCTCGGGGCTTCTGTAATGGTGTATATGGATCTTGTACTTTTTTGTGGAGAATGATTGCTAGAAGTTGCAAATCTCCAACACTTTCTCCCTTTCTATATGTCGGATAAATTCTTTGTTATTGAAGTTTCTAATCAATACAAGTTTTGGGCACATTTCTTTAGAGAGAAGAGAAAAAAGCAGTTCATTCCATTGCCTTGAAAAATTGGGGAAATCATTGTCAAAAAGATTTCCCATCTCGATGAATTTGCTAAACATTTTGATAATTTCAAACTAAGAGAAGTCCTCGAAATTCCAATATTTGACCCTTGTGATTTTTTTACAACACAAATGTCTGCAATCAGGTATGGCTCATATTTTGTGAAGACTACTCAATTTAAAGGAGGTGAGGATAATAAAACCCCATGGAAGCTATCCCTCCCAAAGTTCATGATGATCTTGACACCTTGGTCAACATTAATGATTGACATACATAATAGTTGAAGCACGAGAAGTGGTAACCCTAATCCCGATTCACCAAATGTGTCATAGAGGATTTATTCGACAGAAAACCAGACCTAGGGAAGCAATCTTGGCCAAAAGAATTCCCATTTGGGAAATTTTGGTGATGGAGGGGATGAAAACCCCCCAAAAGGAAACATTGTAAAAACTCATACTGCCCCTGTAGCACTCACAATGAAAAGAGATGTAACTCAAAAGGTAGAGAAGGAAATTCTAGTATCTGAACCTAAAGATATGGAAGTGAATGCAAAAGAAGAAGAGCTTGATTGGGCCGCACAAAGATTGTTGGAAAACAAAGAAATAACACAAGAGTTGGATTGTCAAGAGCCATTAATTTTTATGGAGGAATTTGTCACATTGCACCACGCGAATTTGAACAATTAATCTAAAAAACCGTTGATTGAAAAAATTAATTTGAAAAATAAAAAGGTTGTTGAGAAATGGAACTCTGAGATTGATTTACAAGGGGTAAAACCCTCAAAGGTCATGCAATTTCACGATGCAACCAAAGAAGCACTCAAGTCCTCAATTAATGAAATTGAAATAGAAAACCAAATCTTGGAAGAAAAAATAAATGAATTAGAGAATGCATTTTTTCCGAAGCCTCTGTTCGCCGAGCCAATTCCAACCAACCAACCTCTCAATACTTTGGAAGACACTCCAGAACCTGGCTCCAGGATTAGGGGTGCTTCAAAATTATTGATAGCCATCAAACAGTACATTGGAGAGAATATCAAAAGAAGAATTACCTTGATCTTTGAGATATTAGAACTAGGTACTACTGTTACTTTCTTCAAGAATTACGAATTTCAAAGAATATCTCCAAAAGGACCTGGATAATGATGAAAAATTCTACGAGAAAGTTGTTGACACATTCTCTACCAAAATCTCTAATATGAATGACATGCAAAGGAGAGCACAAAATCTCCCATCAAAAATTAGATCAAGGAAGATTAATGTTGGATGGTTAAAAATGATTTAATGTTTAAAAGAATTACTCGAGGAATGTGATATCATAAATAGAAAAAGGGGTGATTTATTTCTTAAACTTGTTGATTTGACAAAAGAGTTGAGGGGCCCACATTTGATAATGGATTCCATTCTATTCTCTAAGGAAAAGTTACAAGAGCATTTGGATACCTTAAAAGTTTCATGGGCCAATGAGTTCAATGAAATAACTGAATACTCGGAAGAGGAAGTAAAAAAGAGGTTGATTTTCTATGTAAACAACAATGAAGATGTTGAAGACATATTGCACCAACTCAGTTTTGATATTAGAGATATTATTGCTCCCATGCATGAGTTGTTATCGCACAAGTTGTAGGTTGGGAAAATCCTGACCCAACCACCAATTGGCGACAACTTAGAGAGCACCTACCCACTGTCACCTTAGGCAGTTGTTCTCGTCACTTTAGAGGTGAGGTAGTCACCTTAAGGGGGGAATCTCGGTGATCTTAGGGGGGATTGAGATGGAAAATGTGATGTATGAATGGATGCCCCTTAAAGGTCAATTCTCTAGATGGTAAAGGGAACTTGGTAATGAGTCTTCAGGTTGCTTAAGGTTGCCAATGCTTCGAGTGACTTGCCAAGAGAAAATACTTTCCCGAGACACAATGAAAACCAAGTATACAATGCAATATGTTAGGTGGACAAGCAAGTTAATCTTGTTGTCCCTAAATGCAACAACAATCAATGATATATATCAACATATAAATAAGAATAAGAGCTACAAAATAAGTGCTAAAAGTCTAGTTAAGTAAGCAAGAGACAAGCTAGCAAAGACTAGTTTAACTCAAGAATGAAAGAGCAAGACTTTAGAAAAAATGTTACTGCAGTGATATTTATCAGCCTTATGGCTGTAGTAAACCAAGCCTTATAACATAAAATTCAGCCAATGAAAATTACTTCAAACTAGCCCAAAAAGTGCACTAGGGTTAGTAGTTTGTTAGGGCAAACTTTTAACAAGTTTCTAGGGTTAGTTTATGAGTTATCTAGGGTTATAGGGTTAGATTTTTGCAACCCTAGTGGTTGTAGGTTAGTTTTATTTATAGTAGAAAGTTTTAACGGGTGAAATAGGACGCCTCAATGAGGCAAGATATCCTAGGGCTCAAAGAACAATATCCAAGTGAGAGAACTTCAAAACATCAACTTTTCACATTTGCTAATGCAACGTTTTATTTCTCCAATGCAACGACTAGTGCGTTTGATTAATGGGTTAATGTGGTCAAGTAAAGAGCTAGAGCTACTACCTCCTTGGGGGTATAAACCCTCTTATTCCCCAAGGCAAGTAACCCAGCTAGGGTTTAAAACTAAGGGGTGTATATCCTTATACTTCCTTAACAAACCATTACAAACAATAATTCTATGCTGAAAGTTATGGTGGGGCTAAACTAGGGGTGTATGCACTTATACTCCCTACCTAGCCTTAGCAACAATCAACCTTGAGCTTGAATTACAAATGATAGCAACAAGTAAAATGCCTTACCAATCCAAATAACAACAAGATAAACCATAACATGCCAAGATAAACCACCACAATAGCTAGAAAAGACCTCCAAGAGCTAGTGCATCATCATCTTGTACTCCATAACCAAAGAAAAAACCACACCATAGCACACGAGAACAAAAAACTTCAAGGTAGCGAAAATTTCAGTCCTCTACTACTTACAATGGGAGAGTTATGACTTAAAATGAGATTTCATGATCTTTACTTATACAAAATGTCTATCACATAGTTTTTCCACTTAGCAAGGGTAAAACATAAGATAAGGGGTCCACAACCCTTATCTTACCCCTTGCATCAAAATAATATTAAACAATTCGTCTTAAAATTCACTTTTACACAAAAAAAACCTTACAACAAGGTGATGTCACCCCTTTAGGGGACGTTTTGGCACTTGAGAAAGTCGTTGGAGAAGATGTGGAAGTTGTTGGGGCTCTTTGAGCCTCCTCATTATGTGCTAAGCCTTCTCCATGCCTCATCCAGTGAGAATATGCCAATTTTCAATGTGCAATCACTCCACCATCAAGCCCCCTCATGCATGATGTCATCCCTCAAAAGATGACGTTTTGCCTCTCCTAGGAAAATCGTTTGGGTGCTAGGGGATGGATAAGATCCTCCATGATGTCAAGTAAGCCTCCAAAGGAATCTCTCTGTGATCCGGTGTGCGGGCTTACCACATCCAGCCTGTGGGCTCCTTGCCCCATGGAAGCCCAAGCTAGGCTTGTTCTCCCAAAACTGGCTACCAAGCAAGGTCTTGCAAAACAAAAGGGCACACCCTCCAAATATCTCAAGTCAAAGATATCATGACAAGTATAAACCGCGTCTAATAAGCAAGGCACCTAAACATGTGCATCAAAAATACCTCATCAAATTACACAAAAGCTCAAAACCCTATACGATTGACCAAGTTTAGGTATGAGAGAGGTGTCATAAAGATCCTATTGGGTAGACCACAACCCTCAGGTAGGGGATGCTCCCAAGGATGACCTTTCAAGGTCATGAAATGGATGATGAAGTGGAAGGGGTTCAGACTTCATAGGTCGTTGAGTTTCATGACATACAAGGGCTCATATTATCTCATTCATGGGTGCCTTTGTAGAGGGTGTGTGGCACCTTCATTTGCAATGCATTTTTCCAAGCCCATCTTACCATTCTTTGTTTCTTTCATGTTTTAAGGAACGAGTTGAAGGCCACTGTCCTGTCGTGGTGTCCAGATAATGACAATGCCACTCACAAATACTTTGCGAAAATGAGAAGTTTGGCTCATGATGAGACACCCTTTCTCTCAGTTGTGTAACTGAGAGCCACTACCCTAGCTTGGTGACCAAATGATGGTAATGTCATACAACTAAATACCCATGATCATGATAGGTCGGCTTGTGATGAGACCCCTTATCCTCCAACTAACCCGCTAAACATTCATTATCATTTATTCTCGTAGGTCCCCCTTTTCTTACAAAGAAGCATTTCATTGCTTTCTTGGGGATCCTTGGTTGAAGCATTTGAAAGGTTAATATCTAGGCTTTTATCCTTTTAGCCAACAATAATCCCTTTGAGCCTTCAACCCCTTCTTCCCATGAAATGAGGTACATGTCCTTCTTGGGTCACTAAAGTCAAAGGGCCTAGAAGAGGGCAACATGATGGGAATGTAATGAGAGGAAAGTGGTATGTATGGTCGGAAATGGTACGGTAACCCCTCAAGGGACCCCAGTCACAAACCTTCCCCAAAGGTTGGCCACTTACTAGGAAATCTATGACACTCACCAAGGTGAAACATGGTCAAAGGCATAATGTCCAAGCATGAGTTCTATAATCAAAAGTAGCTTAAATACAACATGTTCAAATGCCTCAAATATTAGGGTAATTACCTGCCACAATACCTGACTTGTACTGCACGGAGGTTGGCCACTTACTAGGAAATCTGACACTCACCAAGGTGAAACAGGGTCAAAGGCATAATGTCCAAGCATGAGTTCTATAATCAAAAGTAGCTTAAATACAACATGTTCAAATGACTCAAATATTAGGGTGATTACCTGCCACAATACTTGACTTGTACTACATGGAGCAAGACCTTTCTGCCTTCCAAAAGCTAGTTGGTGTGGTGGATGCACTGACAATGGATCAAATGTGGCGACATACCTGACTTGTACTGCATGGAGCAAGACCCTTCTGCCTTCCAGAAGCTATCTAGTGTGGTGGATGCACTAACAATGGATCAAATGTGGAGACATAGCGGGCTTCTGTATGTGCAAGTGGACACTACTGGTCATGTAGTGTCTCGACGCTCCATATCTGCAACTTCAGGGCCTCGAGACATAATTTCCTTAGTTATCCCACAAAATGAGGATAACATGAGTAAATCGAATTACGGTTGAAGAACGCATCGATAAAGTCCAATGAGCTAGATTAGCCAAAGTTATTTACAACCATGCACTGAACCTCCAACCGAAAACTCTACAAGAAGCACTTCAACAAGCAAATAGAGGCCTCTCTATCCATCATAGTAAGTCAAATAATCACATTAGTTCATTTTTCTTAGTTGGTAGTCACCTAACCTTTCTTATTTGAGAATCTGTGAAAACCAAAGGCTGACCCCTGACTGTGTTTATTTTCTGTCTTTCAGGTCTTTCTTTAATTTCATGGTTCGTGGGAGCCCAATCTCAGTCCTCCTTGAAGGACGAATGCCTTTTACTTTTTCATAAACTTTTCAGACACTATTATTTTCAATACAAACATTTGTATATTTTTGAGGATCCCCAAAGAACTATTTGGGGCATTACATTAGTGATTTCTTAGACTTTGATTTTAAAGCATCAGGTTTCAATTGTATGTCCATCAAAATCTTTTTTGAGTTTAATGTCGTAATCATGTCAAATTCTATGTGAATGTGGGATGTGTTTCATATCTTGTCCAATGATGTGTTTATCTTGATCATGCTATGATGAAAATGTTATCTTTTCAAATTCCTTATCCTTATGATTTACAGTCTTGTATCGTATTGTGAATTTTCATTTTCTCAATGAGCCTAGTCCTCTCTTAGGTGTCCTTTTCATGTGAATATTTATCTTCTAAAAACTTAGTCTTTTATAGTCTTTTATGTAAATTATGAAATATTGATAGAGGAGTACCACCTCTTTAAAAACGTAGGGGGATTTATCCTCGTTATGTTATCTTAAAGATCTTAAACCATCTTTTAGATCAACAAGGTCTCAGGTCCCTTATGCTACTAGTTTCTACAATGATTCTAAGAAAATAAATGATAATGTAAAAAATTAAACACACCACACTTGCAAGAGAATACATACACTTACTGGAAAATAAACACAATTGTAGGAAAGTAAATACTCTTACAGGAATTGGAATTGAAATACATGAATAAGAATAATGCACACAATAGAAAGGAAATGAATTGAAATGCATCTATTTTACTCCTACTCTAATGGGTCACAGATTTCTCCTTATGCATGCAAGGGTGCCCTTCCTTGTTACATATGAAGGAGATATCCATGCCCTTAATAATTCCTAAATTACATTAATCTAAGATATGAAAAACATGGAAATGAAAGACTAATATTAAGACCGAGGAAAAGACCAATATTAAATCATTAAATAAAAATAAAAATAAAAAAATAACACATAAATAGGAAGAAAAACTAATATTGTTACTCACAATTGGTCTTCAATACAATATTCCTTGACATTTATTCTTCATTCTTCCTCTCTTTTTGTCTTGAGTCTCTTTGCTTCATGGCTCATGTTTGTTATCAAAACTACAACACCCAAGTCTTCTCCTTTTAAAGAGAGACCAATGCAACAAACTCAACAATTACATTATGCTAAGATATTAAAAACATGGAAATGAAATATTAATATTAAGATCGAGGAAAAGATTAATATTAATTCATTAAAAAAATATTAACACATAAGTAAGAAGAAAAACTAATATTATTACTCACAATTGGTCTTCAATACAATATTCTTCTGAATCTATAATTCATTCTTCCTCTCTTATTGTCTTGAGACCCCTTGCTTCGTGCCTCTTGTCTATTGTCTAAACTACAACACCTAAGTCTTCTCCTTTTAAAGAGAGACTAATACAACAAACTACCTCTCATTTTGTCTTGAGACTCCTTGCTTCATGATTCTTGTCTATTGTCTAAATTATAACACCCAAGTCTTCTCTTTTTGAAGAGAGATGAACACACCAAACTGCACAACTATTTGAAGTGAAGATAGGATCTAACCACAAAAATATGATCTAACAATTTTAGTTGGAAACAACCCAAATAAATAAGACAACACTACATAAACAAAATAATCCTATGGATTTACAATTTCAAGTCAAATCAGTTGGTAGCTAATCCCATCTAATGTTATTATTTGTAATTTGATTATTATTAGTTGACATCCCAACTAAAATGATTTCTTATCCATCCAATATTTTTTGAAAATATTTTCAACAAATATTATTATTACAATTCTCTCTTTTTATTACAATAAATGAATTATTTCTCAAGTTGTACAATATTCATAACCTAAACTAAAATAATGATAAAATCTCATATATCGTATGAATAAAGGTTTCTTATGGTCCTCTATTTTGACTATTTTTTTGACAACCCTATAGCTTTTTATTTGGAAAGTGGGGATAATTATTTGATTTGATTTGGGTAAATCAACATTGTAAGAAAGTTGAGTTACTTTATTGTTGGATTATTTTAGTTTAAGTAGAAAGTGAAAATTTCACTACTCGGTTGGAACTCGTTGCATGGTCTTTGTGGATGAATAACTTGAAGCCGAATGCAATTGTTGTTGATATTTGTTTTCAAATAGACAAGCTTACCACCCTTGTTTTAAATGATGGTTGGAACTTACTAGGGTGGCCACTGTTGCCATACAGGAGATATCAATTTTGGTATGGATGAGATAAAATAAATATACTTAATAACTCAACATAAAATTTGAAAAGAAATTACACTAGACCTTGAGGCATACTTATAAGTTATGGATGTCAAGATTGTATTTAAGTATCCAAGAAAGTACCTTATGTAACCTCGTTTGTCCCTTGGTATCCTTATTTTAGTCTTGGCAAGGAAAGACAATTGCTCTGTGTCTTCCTTTTCTTTTTCAACATGAATATCTTCAGCTTAATTTTTGGTAACAAGAGATTCTGCTTCTTTTGGAGCAATCATGAGTGGGTCTTGTGCAATGTCTTCTATTTTATGCTCTAAGAGGTTCATTTCAAGTTTATTTTTTGCACATAAATGAATCTCTCCACTTTTTTACCAATTACCCTGCAATTTGGTTAGTATTTTGGGTTCTTACTACACAAGTTGGTGGATCTCTTTATCGATTCATGCATTATACAATGACCTAATTCTAGTGCATAACATTACATATGAGATCCAACAAAGAGGATGTTGACAATTCCTCTTGTTGGTCCCCTTACCATGTATTTTTCCTAATCCAATGCATATACTATGCCCTTGATATCTCCTCGACGACGATGTTAAAATGGTAGTTATTTTAATCACCCTTATTGTAGGAGAAATGATTAAACCAATTGATCATTTAGATATAACCCGAGATTGAAAAGTCTTGTGAGATATTGTGTACTATTTGTACAAGTCTCATGTAATATGATGCAATTAGTTACTACAATGACTCTAAGAAAAGAAATGATGTGGCAAAAAATTAAACACATCACAATTGCAAGAAAGTATACACATTCATTGAAAAGTACTTGCAGGAATTGAATTGCAGGAATCGAAATATTGCACACAACACAAAGGAAATGAATTGAAATGCATACATTTTACTCATACTATAATATTTTACGGATTTATCCTTATGCAAGCAAGGGCCCCCTTCCTTGTTGCATATGAAGGAGATATCCATGATCTTTATAATTCCTAATTACATTATGCTAAAATATAAAAAACATGAAAATGAAATGACTAATATTAGATCATGAAAACAAAAAGAGAAAATTAACACATAAATGAGAAGAAAAAGCAATATTATTACTTATAAGTTATGGATGTCAAGGTTGTATTTAAGTCTCCAAGAAAGTACTTTATGTATCCTTGTTTGTCCCTTGGTATCCTTATTTTAGTTTTGGCAAGGGAAGACAATTGCTCTATGTCCTCCTTTTCTTTTTCAACATGAATATCTTCAGCTTAATTTTTGGTAACAAGAGATTCGACTTCTTTTGGAGCAATCACGAATGGGTATTGTGCAATGTCTTCTATTTTGTGCTCTAAGAGGTTCATTTCTAGTTTATTTTTTGCACATAAATGAATCTCTCCACTTTTTTACCAATTACCCCGCAATTTGGTTAGTATTCTGGGTTCTTACTACACATGTTGGTGGATCTCTTTATCGATTCATGCATTATACAATGAATTTACTCTTCCTTCGTCCTCTCTTTCTGTCTTGAGATTCCTTGTTTCATGCCTTTTGTTTATTCTCTAAAGTACAAGAACCAAGTCTTTTCCTTTTGAGAAGGGACTAATACAACAAAATTTACAACTACTTGGAGTAAAAATAGGATCTCACTATATTAATGGAAACAATCCAATTAAATAGGAATACACTACATAACCAAAATAATTCTACAAATGGAATTACAATCTCAAATCAAATTAGTCGATAGCTTATTGCAACTAATATTATTTGTAGTCTAATTATTATTAGTTAACATCACAACTAATATTATTTTTAATCTAATTATTATTAGTTGTCATCCCAACTAATATTACTTCCCATCCATCCAATATTTGTTCGAATTTTTTTTCAACAAATATTATTATTACAATTTTTTCTTTTTATTACAATAAATGGATTATTACCCAAGTTCTACAATATTCACAACTTGAATCAAAATAATATTAAAATTTCACAAATGGTATGAATAACACATCCTCATATGCTTTAAAATAATGTTAAAAGTGTAATATATTTTGGAATCATGTAACCCCAATCAAAGATGTTGTTGGTTCCATAACAAGGAAACACAACCGCTTGATGGAGTACCCCTTGTCACTTTGCAATGTCTATGGAATGAAACTCTAAATTGTCGAAGTAGAGGGGAAACCTCCTACCTTAAGGGAAGACTAAAAGGATTCTTCAAAAGATAGATCTCTCATTCCATATTTGGAGTTTTCAACAATATTTTCTATTTGCAATAGATATAGAAAGTAAATGTAACTATAATGCCAACATGCATGAAATGAAATGATAACACTTTAACACTCCCCTAACCAATTTGTCATTGGACCCATAGTGACAAAAATAATAGTAGAGAGGATTGTGATGGAACATCTTTTTTTTCTTTCAAGAATTTACCTGCCAGAAAGTTGTTTTCAAACAAATTCCCATCCAATGGCACCAAACAAGTTTTCACTATTGAACTTTTGCTCCTTTTTTTTCATATTCAAGATTCTGCGTTAGTTGTATGCTAGGTAGCAACACAAAATGTTTTGTAGCAACAATGGAGTGTTCCATAGCAAATTGAAAGGTTTTGTAGCAATGTGGTAGTGTGTGTGTGTGTGTGTGTGTGTTTTTCCTCTGAAAAAAACACATTTCTTATTCCAGATAGAATTCAAAATACAATAACTATGCTACTTGTAAAAGCCGCTTTTAGCCACAAAAGTTGACAGACTCCAACTGAGTCACCCACAAAGAATTTCTTCTTAGCATCAACAAAATGAGCAAAACAAAAAAGTTCCCAAAAAGAGTCACCACTAGTCACAACAACTTTCAAAATGTAAAAGTCCAAATTGACATAAAAAACATAGTCCACCCACATATGCTTAAAAATAAATCCATGTTTAAGGTTCTAAAGGAGACTAATCCCACCTCCTAGAAATCCTTCTTCATTGATATGGTTTGGAAGCATAAGAAGGCCCTCCTTAGAGAGGGAGTTGGCCTGAGCATTGTGCTCTTGAAAGATGTGCAAGAAATTGATATTGTTAAAGAGCATGGAGATAACTTTCAGATTTTGTGCCAAGGAAATCAGACCTGTATTATGAATATGAGAATGCAAGCTTTCACAGTTAGAAGACATAATGTAGATATTTTTCTAGGTAAACACTGTGTGCTTGGTTTTCGAAACGTCCAACGTTTTGAGTGGACACTCCACCCATCATCAGGGATAGTAACAAGCTCAAAAGTGAGAAACAAGTGACGAGGTTTTGTATTTAAAGATTAGGTTAGAAGGGCGACTGTTGAGTAGGGAAAGGGAATTAAATAACTGAGTCAAGCTAGTTGTTAAGTTTAAACATAATTAATTGACCTAGTCAAAATTAAAGGTAAAGAATTATGGGAGAAAATACATTAATGTAGAGCTCAAATTACCTCTTAAGAATTAAGAGTATTTAATGGGTTGGAGATGATTTAACAATTTTTTTTTTTTTTTTTCATGAAGTAGAAAAACTAAGGAAAAATAATTAAATAGAAAAGAGAATAAACTAATAATGATAATAATAAAATAATATAATAAAATTAGATAATGTCTAGAAAGAGGATAAAAATGGAAGTAGAGACGATTCAACAATTTATAAAGGAGGTAAGTTAATATAATAATAAATTTTTTCGGAGATGACATCGATCGAATAAATTGAATATATCAAAATAACGGAGGCAAAATAGTTGTTAAGATTAGCAATAATTAACCGACCTAGACAAAATTAAGGGTGGAGAACTAATTATTGAAGAAAATACATAAGTAAAGAGATCAAATTAGCCGGAAGAATTTTCAAGGGTTGGAGATGATTAGAACAAAATAAAGACCATATAAAAAATATTCTAGGGAGATGGAGTAGACCAAATAAGGAAGAATAGGTAAAAGGTGAAGAGGACCGAATAATAATGATAATAAAATAATCTAATAATGTAATATAATTGGATAGTGTCTAGGAAGAGGATAATAAATAAAGAGGAGAATATTCAAGAATTAATAAAGGAGGTAAGCTAAACTAGTAAAAAAATGGAGATGATAGTGATTGAATAAATTGAAAACGACAGAGAAACTAAAGAGAAGAGAGAGGAGGAAACCAAGAGAATGGGAGGAAACACTAGAAATGACGAAATAAAGAGACGAGGAAGGAGGCCAATGGAGAAAGGAAAGAATCAAAACTCCATAAAGGAAGCCTATTGATTAAGGTGGTGAATGATGGGTTTCCAAGACTAGCTAAGTTTGTAGCCATATTCGATCGAAATTATTAGAATTTTTTTCTATTTCAAGAGCTTCTCGAATGAGCCATGTGGAGTAGTAAGGGGATGAGGCTAAAATTTTAGCTTGGTCTAAGAAAATGAGGTGCTTGGATGTAGAGGAATGTTCGGTGACAACTGATTTGAGATTCATACGTGGGTCGTATAAGTTATATGTTCTTCAATATGGGCTTTGAAGGATTTGTCTGTTTTCCCTATGCAAGATTTTCCACAAGAGCAAGGGATTTGGTAAACTTCGGGGCCTAGGATTGGGTCTGATCTGTCTTTAGCAGTTCGAAAGATTTGTTTAAGGGTTTTGTATGGTTTAAACACAGTTTTGATATTCTTTTTTTCTAGGAGATTTGAGATCAGATCGATGGTTCCTTGGATGTAGGGTAGGGTAATGAGAGGATGAGGAGGGAGGGAGGGGGAGGAGGGTAAATTTGACTTAGGTTTTCTAGCAGAGAGAAAATATTTGTTGATCTGGGAGAGAGTCTAACCATTGGACAAGAAGGCCTTGGTTAGATGGGATTTTTCTTCAGCTAGGAATTGGGGGGAAGAAATGTGGAGGGCATGGGTAATCAAGGTTTTAAGGACAATGGATTTTTGGGATGGATGGTGGTGGGAACCAACATTAAGGTATTTATCGGGGTGGGTATTCTTTCTATAAACTTGGTGGGTAAGGGAGCCATAAGGAAAACACAAATTGGAAACCGAAAAGGTCAACTCCATCCCCTTTTTGGATGCCCTTGGAATGAGGCTAGAGTCTCATGTGATTGTCGGTGGGCTTTGTGGGCTTGTGTTGGGGTTTCACACCCACAAAGAATAATTAAATATTCTAATTTAATGTTGAGTTTAGTGGAGGGATCCTTAGAGTAAGCTATAAGGGATTCTAATCTCGCATTAGACTCCTATAAAAAGAGAGGAGGAGATTGTGACATCATGGAGTTAGCAAAAGTGAGTAAACACTTGTGCTAGGAGGATGACAATTCCAGAAAGGAAATTCCTGCACCTAGGCAATTTGGCCTAGGGTTTGTAGACATCTATTTTTTTGTTCTTGGAAGGGAGATTGCATGTGTGAAGCAAGGGAGGTCGCATGTGTGGAAGAGAGAGGCTGTTGTAGAAAGAAGACATACCACATGTGTGGTACAGAGTGTACGGATCGTACAAGTCCATACATCAGGATGCACGAGTGGTATGGCCTGAACAGACCGCACGTGCAGCCAGGTATGACAGACAACACATGTGACATAAAGAGTACGTATCACATGAATGACAGGTCCGTACATCAGGGTGATGCTAGTAGTACGATAGGGTGACGTCAACAGGTTTTCTAGTGATTAGTGATTTTAGAAATTTGCTGATTTTTTGGTTTTCAGAGGACAAGTTTGTCCTCAAATTTTTGGTGAATTTGTGTCAGCTGGGATGGTTGGTTTTTCCCTCACAATTTATGAGTTTGACAATTTTACAGAACACAAAAATTTGTGTCTCAAGTGCATGGATGATTTATCTTAGATATTGTTGTTTTCGTTGTTGTGATTTTCTGTTGTAATTTCAGTGTAAAATTGTTGACTGATAGCAACTAGGATTTATTGTTTGATCACTGGGAAGTAATTTTCATATCTGAAATTAGTCACATAGAATTGCATGCGAAAATTGACAGGTTTTTCTATCAGTATGTAGTCCATATGAAGAATGTTAATAGTATTTGAAACATTAATATGAATGATGGATTAGTGGCTTCTAGGTTGGAGGATATTGCAAGAGTTGTTATTGAACATTTTAATGATATTTACAAGGCTAAAAGTAGGGTTACAATAGTAGAAGTGGTAAGAATGACTATTTTTTCCTAGTTTTGTGAATGATGAAGACAATGAGATATTAATAGAGGAGGTTTCAAAGAAGGAGTTGCAAACTGTTCTTCATACTTATCCATAGGATAAAAATTCAAGGCTTGATGGTTGGCCTGTGGAAATTTTCCTAGGATTCTCTGAGGTTATTGAGGATGATATGTTGAAAGTTGTTGATGGATCTGGTAGAACTAGGAAGATGCTTGTTACTTTCAATTCCACTTTTATAACCCTAATTCCAAAATCATATGATCCCTCTTCTATTAAGGAATTCAATCTATTTCCTTATGTGATTGCCTATACAAGATTGTGGCAACAATTATAGTTATGAGAGCAAAGGCACTGCATTTTACTTCAATCTCCAATGAATAATTTGTTTTCTTAATTATGTAAACAAATCTATGAATATATTGGTGTGGCTCAGGAGGGTCTACATACTATAAATACTAAAATATTATAGGCTATTGTTGTAAAGTTGGATCTTTCAAATGCTTATGATAGGGTCAATTGGATTTATTTAAGGAATACGATCATTCATTTGGGATTTGATATTCGCTTTATAAACTAGGTGATGAGCCATGTTTCTTTAGTGTCTTTCTCTATTTTGATTAATGGCTCAACTTCAAATTTAGACTTGGTAGAGGTTTGAGACACAGGTGCCCCTTGTCCCCATTGTTGTTCCTCATTGTGGTTGAAGGGTTGAGCAAGGATTTAATGGAAGCTAAGAGAATGGGTACATTTAGAGGTATAAAAACTAGTTGTTTTCTTATCTCTCTGAAGTGTTATTTGGGGATAATATTTTATTGTCATGTGATGGTTCTGGAAGAGAGGCTAAAAAATTGAAAGAGATCTCAAATATTTATAGTATTGAACCGAAATGAAAATCAATGTGAATGATTCTACAATCTCCTTTTCAAGGGTTGACGTAGATAATGTTAGATTTCTCCCTTAGTTGTTTCCATATCAACCGATTAATATTTAGGATGGATTAAGGTATCTTAGATTTTATCTAAATCCAAATTATCATGTTAAAAGAGATTGACATTGTCTTGTGGATAAGGTGGAGAAAAGGATCTCACTATGATGTAATAAATGGTTATTAAGGGGGGGAGGTTGTGTTGGCTAATTTAGTGTTAAAATCCTTTCGAGTCCACTGAAGGTTATTAGCCTTCATTTTGAAAGGTTTGCATGAAAGAATGAGGAGGATAAGTTTCATTTTCTTATGGTATGGTGACAACAAAATCATGGCATGGAATGGGTCAAATGGAAAGAAATTTCTATCCCTAAGGAATATGGTGGATGGGGGCCCAAAAATATTCATTAATTTGCTAAAGCATTGACTACACATTGGATACAAAAAGTGGATGGACATTGATCACAGGTCAGAGATTTTGGAGTGTAGTAATTATTAAAAAATATGAGGCTCCTAATAGCTTTGAAGAATGGATTAAGAAGACTGCCAAATTTGTTCATAATGTATCCATAATTTGGAAGATGATGGTATTGACATTTCCTCTGGTTAGGGGATGGCTTGTTTAGAAGGCGGATAAAGGAACTAGGGCTAGGATAGGTGTAGATCCTTGGGTTGGATGTGATGATTCATTTAGACTCGATAGGGATTTGGTTAACTCACGACATAAAAAGGGTTATTCTACCCTTAGTCAAGTTGCATATTTGGATATCTCCACGATATGGTGTCAAAAGTGGACTTCAACAAAAGTTATAGGCTGATATGGAGGTAAGGCTCAAGAATGGGAAGGTTTGATTGTTTCCTTAAAGTCTAGTCATGTTTGGATTTCAGATTCAAAGGATGAACTATTATGGTTGAAGAATCTTGCAAGAGGTTTCTATATTCCAAAGTTTAGTTATAAAGTGTTATGTGATGTTGATGTGTGCGGGAATCAAGACTCATGGCTCAAATAAATTTGGAAATTTAAATGCCTGCTCAAGGATATAATTTTTATGTGGTTGGTGCTAAGGAACAAGGTTCTCACTTGGGATATTTTGTAAAAGACATGTAGATATGACCCTTGTAGGTGTTCACTTTGCAAAGCATATGAGGATTCTATTTATCACTTACTTCTTTTATGTCCTTAGTCTATGAGAGCCTACAAAGAGATGGAGAGTCTTATTAGGTTGAAATATGTTTGGGGTGGTCCTTCGATGGAAGACTATTTGTGGTCTTGGTGCGAGAATCCAAGTTTGAAGGACTTCTAGCTTTTCCACTTATCATTGCTTGGGGCATTTGGTTCATAAGGAATGCCAGACTATTTGAAGACAAGACTATGTCTATTTTTTTGTGTGCTACCCAAGGTTTGAATATTCTCAAATGTTTTAAGCAATCAAAAAATCCAAAGCCTCCTAGACAGGTTGTTGTGGAAGAGGTGGATAGGTTGGGTGCTTGGGATTATTTCAATGGTTTTACACAAGGGGATCCTCATATAGGTGGGGTGGGAGGTGTTATGTATTTGAGGGACATTCACATTATGAAATTTAAAGCTGGTTTGGGAAGAGGAATAAATAATCATTGAGAATTGATGGCCCTGAAGTTAACCCTCATGCTTATAGCTAGAAAAGGTATCCTAAAATTACAAAAAATTGGGGATTCCGTGGTTGTTATTAAATGGAAGAGGGGGGAATAATCATTAGAAAAATGTTATGAACCAAACTCCAAAAATATCCAATGAATATTTCACTTTAAGGGGGAAACCTCTTTTTACATTATATGAAATGCACACACCAAGATGAGATGATACTAAAACTAGGTCTCTTTGGTATATATATATATATATATATA
>JZKD02S0053849.1:151695-162572 GCA_000966675.3 Picea glauca | reverse complement strand
ACTCAATATCTAGGGATCTACATGGGGCTTTATGTTTGACACGAGGCTTTGTCCGGGGGATTAACATTCCCCTCCCATTCAAACAATTGTTTCCCTCAACACTTGATTAACTACAAATGTTTCTGCATGAAGACCTCATCTTCACATGGTGCTTCTTCTATTGGTAGGTTTTTCCACTTGACGAGGTACTCAATAATTTCTCGATTTTGCAGCTGCTTAACCCGTGTTTCAAATATTGTTTATGGTTCTAGTATGATTTTCCTTTCCTCATTGATCTTTGGTAAAATAGTTTGAATTGGGATTTGGTCACCCATTAAATTCTTTAAGCAAGAAACATGGAAGACTGGATGCACATGTGAGAGGTAACTCTAATTTGTATTCCATAACTCCAATCCTCTGCAACACCTTATAGGGACCATACTACTTGGGTGATAATTTGTTGTCCTTATTTTTTTTCTTGAGTGACATCTATTTGTATGGTTGCAACCTCAAAAATACCCAATCCCCCACTTCAAATTCCCTTTCACTGTAATGTTGATATGATTGTTGTTTCGTCCTATTTTGTGTTGTAACCAAGTTGCTCTTTGATAGTTTAAGAACCTCTTGTTGGTGTTCTATGTGGTCCTCCATTGCTTGAACCTTCACTTTCCCTTTCAAGGCTGATGTGATTGATGGATGATGATATCCCCCATAAAGTGTCATAAACGGGGACATTTTTGATGAAGTATGGAAGCATGTGTTGTACCACCATTCTTCTAAGGGAAACCACTTAACCAATTTTTCTTGTTTGTCATATGAAAAGAAAGGAATATAGCCTTCTAGAAATTTATTCACAATCTCAATTTTTCCATCAGATTGAGGATGGTAGGAGGAGTTGTGAGCCAATTGATTACCTAAACCAAAAATTAATTCAGTCCAAAACTTTCCAGTGATAATTGGATCTCTTTCACTTACTATGATCTTAGGGATTCCATGTATCTTTTGCACTATTTCCATGAATGTTGTGGCTACTGTACTTGCTTTAAAAGGATGAGAAAGGGAGAAAAAATGTGCATACTTTGTGAGTCAATCCACTACTACCATGGTGAAATTATTTCCTTCGGATATGGGTATACTTGTAATAAAATCCATTGAAATCTCTTCCCAACGTTGACTTTGTATATCTAATGGTTGTAGGAGACCCAAGGTATTGATTGTCTCTCCCTTATTCTGTTGGAAAACCACACATCCAGTCACAAAATTTTGAACACAAGTTTAAAGACCCTCCTAGAAAAAGTCCTTCTTGATCCTATGGTAAGTTTTAAAGAACCTTGAATGCCTCCTATAGGAGAAGTGTGCAATTCCAAAATGACATTTTGTTTGAGTTGGGAATTCTTACATAAATATAAGCGATATTGATACCACAATAAATCATTATTCCACACAAATTTATCTAATGAACTTGGGTCCTCTTGTAGTTGTTGAATGATTTTTCATACCTTTTGATCTTGCTTCCACTCTATTCTTGATTCTTCCACCCAATTAGAATGTGGAATGGAAATATCACACAATAAACCTTTTGTGTCTTCTTCTTTCCTTGAAAATGCATCTACCACCATATTTTGTTTTATTTTTTTGTATATAATTTCAAAGTCATAACCTAGCATCTTTATAACCCATTTTTGTTGCTCTTCTGAAGATAATCGTTGTTCCAAGAAGTACTTCAAATTATAATGATCTGTTTTTACTGTGAAGTGTCTTCCTATTAGGTAAGGGCACCATTTCTTAATTGGATGTAATATGGCCAACATTTCCTTTTCATAAATGGGTTTGAGTAATTTCTTTCCTTTAAGTTGGCTACTTTTAGAGGAAAGGGTCCTTCTTGCATTAAAACTACACCAATTCCATGTCATGAGGCATCACATTCCACGATAAATGTTTTTGTGAAATTAGGAGTGGCCAGGACAATATTCATACACATAACCTCCTTAAGCGTTTCAAAATATTTGGTTGCTTCTTGAGTCCAATAAAATACCTCCTTTTTAATAATGTTGTTATAGGTGTTGTTGTTTGATCATATTTCTTGAAAAACTTGCAATAATATCCTATCAATCCTTAGAATCCTCTAAGATTCTTCAAGGTTTTCGGAATTGGCCATTCCATCATAGCTTTAATTTTGTTAGGGTCCAATTTGAAACCTTCATGAGATATAATATGACCCAAATATTCCACTTCTTGAACCCTAGATGAACACTTGGAAGGCTTTGCATATAGTTGTTTCTCTTCCAATAGTTTTAACATCATGTCAACATGTTGTACATGTTCTTCCCATGATTTGTTGTAGATTAGTATATCATCAAAACATACTAACTCAAATATATGAGTAAGGGTTTGAAAATAGAATTCATCAGTCTTTGAAATGTTAAAGGTGCATTAGTAAGGAAAATTGACATCACCAAAAACTCATAATGACCTTCATGTGTTCTAAAAGATTTTTTGGGAATGTCTTATTGCTTCATTTCGATTTAATGATATCCAGAGTGAAGATCCAACCAAGTAAAAAATTGCTCCTTGCAATTCATCCAATAATTGGCCATTCCATTATAGCTTTAATTGTGTTAGGGTACACTTTGAAGCCTTCATGAGATACAATATGACCCAGATATTCCATTTCTTGAACCCCAAATGAACACTTGGAAGGATTTTCATATAGTTGTTTTTATTCCAATAGTTTTAACACCATGTCAACATGTTGTACATGTTCTTCCTACAATTAGTTGTACTTTAGTATATCATCAAAAAATACTGACACAAATTTTCCGAGTAAGGGTTTGAAAATAGAATTCATCATGATTTGAAATGTTGAAGGTGCATTAATAAGGAAAATTGACATCACCAAAAACTCATAATGAACTTCATGTGTTCTAAATGAATTTTTGGGAATGTATGATTGCTTCATTTTAATTCGATGATATCTAGAGCAGAGATCCAACTTAGTAAAAAATATTTCTCCTTGCTTCTCATCCAATAATTCACGAATAATGGGAATAAGAAAATTATCTTTAATGGTTTTTTTGTTGAGTTGTTTATAATCTGGACACATATGCCATGAACCATCATTTTTTGTAACCATCACCATTGGTGAAGAGAAATCACTTTGGCTAGGTTGAATGATGCCGACCTCTAACATTTCTTGAATCATATACTCAATCTCACTCTTTTGTGCATATGTGTACCTATAAGTCCTAATGTTAGGTGGTACACTTCCTGGTTGAAAATGAATAACATGGTCATGATCCCAAGAAAGTGGAATACCCTTAGGAATCTCTTCAAATACATTGGAATGATTGTCAATAACTTTTTGGAGATCCACTGGAATAGAAGGTCTAGATGTTTGAACATCTAATGAGAACAATTGTGCAAGTACACCATGGTGTCCTTGTTTTGTTAATATTTTGATGTTGTTAGAGCTTATCACTTTATAGGGATTCCCTTAGATACCTCTGAGTTTAGTTTTCTTTCCTTTTGAGGAAAATCTCATGAAATGTTCTTGAAAATTAAGAGCCATTGTTCCCAATGATTGTAACCATTGGACCCCTAATACAACATCAACACCACCCATTTGGGTTGCAATCATGGGACTATCCACTAAATACTCCCCCATATTGAGATTAATACTATGGCACTTCCCTGAACATTTTATGGTACCTCCATATGCAATCATTACTTGAAAATCTGGTGTTAGAAATGCAAAGCAATTGAGAAGTTTCGCTAATTTGCAATTAATGAAGTTATGGGTACTACCAGAATCAATCAACACTTTCATTTTTCTTTTTGATCTATCATTCTATCTTGATGGTTTTTGGAGTACTGACGCTAGCCAATGCATGACAAGATATGGTTGGAGTAGTCTTTTCTAGTTCCATATCCTGCAATGGTTCCAATATTTGATATTCTTCTTCTTCACATCTATGTAGAATAATTTCTTCTCAACACATTTATGCCCCTTACTATACTTTCTATTAGAATTGAAACATAGTCCCTTTTCTCTTTTTTCATCCATTTCATGAGGTGTCAATCTTGTGTGTTGAGTGAGGTTAGGAGAGGGAGCATGGTACTCTCTATAGTTGTAGAGATCCCTTTTTCCTTTGCGATAGACAAGCCTCTCTACAAAGAGTATGCCTTGGAGAGATTATTGGAAACATTCCCAAGACCCCAAACATAATAAGAGATTTGATTTCCTTAAGGATCATCAAGACTACCCCTTACACCTGCCACCCCTAAGTTGTTCCTTGAAGCCCTATCAAAGAAGAGAACGATTACTTGTTGCTATTCTATCCATATATTGAACTCATTAAATGACTTTTCTGATCGTTCACTATGGAATAATATTGGACACCCACTATTGGAAGAATACGCGTCATGGCCTAACTTAATTTTCACCATCCATTCTCTTTCACAATCATCCAAATTTTAATCCTAAAATTTGATTTTGGACTACATATGTTTTGAAATAAGAGATGTATCTCATCATTGTATATTAATTTGTTCTGTGCAAGCCAGATTTTCCAGCACAATTACTTTGGCAACACCTCCCAAACTCACCTGAAACCTGATTTTGCTTGAATCTCCCTTTATACAAAAGGAACCATCGAGTAAAAATTTCTACACAAATTTGTGGCCATCCAACTTTGTGAGATATGTCTGCTAGAGCTCAAGACCAAGATTCCTTGGAATAGCTAGAGTCAATGCATAGATGTTGGATCGCTTCCTCTACCTAGATGCATAAGACACATCATGTTGGGCTCGCAAAACCTCTTTTCTTAAGATTGTTTGTGGTAATAATTTTCCCTTGGGCCAAGATCCAACAAAACAAGTTAATCTTAGGCAATCCATTGTTGTGCCATATTTTCTTCCATTATGATGATCATTGTTACAAGTTTTTTGTGTCCAGCAGAAACTGATATCCACCCATCACTGTGAACTTAACTACCCCCCATCCCTTTGTGTATTTCTTAGCTCAATTCCATGGGGCACAACTTGTTAACGCTTGGGTTAAGGAGTGAATAAGAGTGGACATATGTGTTGGAGGTGGCTCAAATATCCATCCTACCTAGTTTCCAGACTCGTTTTCCCAATTGGTGATTTCATACAGGGTATGGATCCCATGTTCCTGTTCAGTTCCTTAATTAAGCCAAATCCTCATGAGAACGCAATTTCTCTTTTCCTAGAATGTTGTCTTCCCATATTTTTACATCTTTCCCATTGTTGGAGATCCAGCTTAGTTTTGCTTGTATTACAGGAATGGTTGCCTTGAGAAGCTTGAGGATTGGGGAGCCCTTACTTTCCTTGAGTGGGTATTTCAGGCACCTTTGCCTAGCTCCTTTAAAATAATTCTTCCATATTTCTTTCTTCCACCAAGCAATATTTCCATAGATCATCCTTCACAAAAGTTTTTCTCCCATAACCACATTCATCATTGTGGCATCTTTGATTCCCAATATTCCCTTGTCTTTAGGATTCCTGACCACTTTCCAATTTATGAGGTGGTATTTATTTTCATTGGATATTCTTCCTTGCTAGAGAAATTTTTGAATGTCCATGGAAATCTGATTCATGATGATACGGGGAAGCCAACAAAGCCGAACATCGAAATAGGGGAAAAGTTGATAAAACCAACTTTGATGAGGACAAACTTGCCAACAATATTGAGCCATTGAGAGACTCATTGCACAAACTTACTCCGAATTTTCTCAACAATGTAGTGCCATTTTTGAGAGGTTGATTTTTTCAAAGAGATAGGAATCCCAAGTTAGCAAAAGAAGGACCAATTCTCAACAAGAGTGAACTGAAAAAGTATGGATATTGAGTGCATCACTTGTCACCTACTATTCATCCAAACATTTGACATTTCTTGTGATTGATTTTTTCTCCCGATACATCTGAAAAGAGTCTAGAAGTTGATTGAATCTTTTGGCGATAGTAATGGAGGCTCCACCCACTAACAATTTGTCATCGATGAACTGAGAATGATGAACACTTTTGACACTGCGAATGATTTTAATTCTAGGTAGATTCACATTGGCCCTTTCATATTCTAGTTTTCGGCTTAATGAATCGGCCATGATTATGAATAATAAGGGGGATGGCAAGCATCTTTCCCTCAGTCCCCTACTATGGAAAAAATCAGTGGGGCAGCCATTAATGAGTGGAGCTATCCAATGAGAGATTATACAAGAGGCAATCCATCGTATGAAATCCAAGCAAAATCCAAATATGTCCATGATATTGAGAAGAAAAGTGTGTCTTACACGATTGAAAACATTTTCCATATCCAACTTAATTATCATACCATTTTCATTTGCTTCCATACTGGAATGTATAGCTTCCTACACTAGGACAATATTTTTAATAATTTTTCTATCATGCATAAAACCACCTTGATTTGCATAAATAGATTTGGGCAAAATTTTCTTTAGATGGATAGCTATGATCTTGGTTATAATTTTGTATTGAGAGTTACATAAGGAGACATGCATGAATCTAGCAAATGAGGAGGGGTTTTCTTCTTTAGGAATCAAATCTAATAAGGAGGTATTTGTGTTTCCACGTAATTTATAGGATCTATGAGCATAATGTAACATTATTTTTAAATAATACTTAATAAGATCACATAAATTTATATAAAAGGATACGGAGAAACCATCATGGCCAAGAGCTTTTACTGGCTCTAAACTCCATTTCCCAAATCTGTTTTTTCTTTTGTAATGGGTTGAACCAACTCGAGATTATCTTCATTTGAGACTATTTTTGGTATGTGTTCTAGCATCAAATCTACATTCACTGGCTCCGCATCAGTTTACTAAGTGTACATATTAACATAATGGTGCTTGGATGCCTCTTTAATAGCTTCAAATTATGTGATTTTGGCACCATCCTCCAAAACAATTTCTTTCACTTTATTTCTAGATAAATGAGAATGTGCTTGTCTATGGAAAAGTTTTGTGTTCATGTCTCTAGCCTTGAGCCAAAGTCTTTGGGATTTGAGGTGCCATAGTTCTTCCTCTTTCCTCATGACTCTTTGGAACTGATTTTACAATAATGTTTCCTCCTTTCGCATTTTCATTGTAACCTCTTCCCTTTCCATTTTCATTTTTAAATCTTCTAGATTAGAAT
Source organism: Picea glauca (assembly GCA_000966675.3). Classification (NCBI taxonomy): domain Eukaryota; kingdom Viridiplantae; phylum Streptophyta; class Pinopsida; order Pinales; family Pinaceae; genus Picea; species Picea glauca. The sequence goes on along the minus strand of JZKD02S0053849.1, from coordinate 155,417 downwards.
AGATCTTCTCTTTTTCTACAAAGGGTGAAGAGTAAGAGTCTTTTTCCCAATATTTACAAGATTTTTTAACTAGTTTGAGTTTTTGCTCCTATATAAGTATAGGAGTTCCAGGAATCCAAGTGCCCCACACCTTTCAGATTTTTTCCTCCACCTCCTAAGAGTTGATCCAAAGTGGGTTAATATGAATGGCAAAGGGCCATAATCAAGGAATTTTTGAAGATGAAAGAATAGGCTTATGATAAAAAAATAATGGAGGTAAGGATGCTAATTTTAGGAGTAATATTTTGGATGAGGAAATTACTATGGACCAAAAATCGATCAAGTCGAGATACAATATAGCTAGGGCCTAATCGTTTGTTAGTCTAGGTAAATTTCCCTTTTAAGTTCTTGTCATCCAATAGATCCCAATCCCCTATTAGCTCTTCCATTTTCTCTGAAAAGGGATCCCTACCAAAGCTCACTCCTCTTTTTTACGAACTATGTAAAATGGAATTGAAGTCCCAAAAAGTGATACAATATGTAGAGAATTATGTTTCCTTAAGTTTCATTAAGGATCTCCAACAATTTTCTATTTCTGTATAATTGGTCGACATGTAAATGTTGAAGACCACTATCATTTTTTCATTTTGGAGAGATCTAAATTTAGTTGGGATCCAATGTTGTGTTTGAAAATAAAAAACTATATATACCTCTTTAGTATTCCAGAGAGTGCATAAGCCACTGGATGCCCCTCTTGAATCGTCTACTACTGCGTCATGTCCCTTCCAAATTTGTTTTCCAGTTTTGATTGCTTCGAATTTTTTCATTTTACTCTCATGTATCAAAAGTATTTAAGGCTTCTCTGATTTGACAAGGTCTTGAACAGTTGGAAGTTTAGGGTTGTTGCCTAAATCCCTATAATTCCAGTAGACTAAAATCATTATTTGGGAATGTTTTTAGTAGAACCCCCTTTAGGAAGTGCATTTCTTTCTGAAGCTTTTAGGGGCTTGGATCCTCCTATCATTTTTATAATAGTTTGTTGAGAACCCAACATAATGTCTTTGTTTGCTTGTTCCTCCCTTAGAGTTCAAGTTCCTTTCCTTCTTGGCCTTCTTGACATATTCTCATTTGAGGCTCTATCTTCCATACATTATTCCATGGAGGCCTTGATTTATAGCTATTTGTATTTTGTTTCTGGGAAGGCTACCTTTTCATCCTTGAAATTTTCCATTTCTTCTAGGCCCATCGTAGAGTTGATATCAATCTCCAACTTTAGGTCAGCCTCAAAATCATTGTTCATATCTCCTTGGGGTTCTACTAACTTATTCTCCTCTCTTTCGTCAGGTGGGTACTCTTTAGTTTGAACTAAATGGGTATTCCATGAAATTATTTCCTTTACCATTTCTTAGATCCTTGAAAAATGTAGCTCAGTTGACAGATTGACCTCTTCTTGCACAAGAGCTCTAAACATATTTTTCTTTAGCACTATAGCTACATTCTTTGAGGATGTGGTCAATCCATGAGGATTCGAGGAGGACCCTTTTGCAATGGTATTCCCTTGGGTTGTCACCATATATGTAGACGATTTAGATCCCAACAATGCTTGATATCAGGCTCCCATATTTACAACAAAGCCTGATTTTCTAGTGACATATTTTCATTGCTTCTCATTCCGTGCATCAGGGGACTATTACTTCTCCAATTTTTCACAATTTTTAGCAAAGTGCCCGTACTCATGAAAAAACTTTCATTTAAAGGGACACTACTCGTAATCAAGCCATTGAATATGTTTATGGTTGTTTAAGGAGATAGGCACCGCTTTTGGAATGCCTTTCTCCAAGTCAACTTCAGTGTAGATCCTATCGCAAGAGAACATATTTTCCTTTGGTTCTTCCCTATCTATATATCTTCCCAATGTTTTCCTAATGCTTAAGAGGGTGTCATCACTCTAGCAATGAAGGGGGAGGTTGGAATTCGTACCCAAACATGAATAGCCGAGGGCCCATTATTCTTCAGATTGAAATATGGTGCCCATTTGTTCAAATACATCACTCTTTCTCTAAGAAAGTATGGACCACTATGAAAAATCAAGTCCCTATATTCCTTAAACTCGAAGAGAAACGCCAAAAAATCCCTTTCGCAAAATTATTGAAATTCCCCTTGATAACGGGTTTCCACATTTTTTGATTCTAAGTTGCCACAGTTTTTGGGAGGGCCATATCCTTGTAAATTGTATAATCAATTCATAATCTGCTAAGGCCAGAGCCTTGCACTTGGAAGTTGTTAGATAATCCAAAATACAATTATCATAGTTTATAAAGTTAGAATCAAAAAATTATTAATTTAGAATATTAAATTAATAATCTAGAATATTTGATAAATAAATGTAGACTTTTAGAGATACATTATTGTTGTAAAAGATATGACTCTAGAGAGGTGTCGTATCTTAGGCTCTAAATTAGGAGTTTTGTTTTAAGTTTGTTAAGATAGAATTTATTGTAAATGGACACTTGTTATTTAATAAGTGATCCATATCTTGAGTTTGTTAGGACTTTTAACTTATATATATCTCATTGCAAGAGTATTGAGTTGTTGGAGTGTAAACTCTTGCACTGTTTCTTATGTAATTTCTTTTCCTATTAATAAAATTTTGTGTCTGAGGACACTTCGACCATTATTGTGGTATCAGAGCTCCAGTGATGCTGCTGAACTGAAGAAGAGATTTGTTGATCTGCAGAAGAGATCTCAGAGTTGCAGTCCAAGGAAAGTCGGCGCATACTCTGTCAGTAAATCAACGATTTCAAAGGAGAAATTGGCAATTATGAAAACGCGTACAAGAGATCCGGCCATTAAAAAATGTGTGCAAGATCAGTCTTCGGCCATTGATGAAACCGCGTGCAAGAGATCCGTGTAAGATCCTTAATTCCCTGTGTAAGATCCATAATTTGCTGTAGTGAATTTAATTGCTACAAGATCCGTGTAGAAATACGATTTCTGAGTGTGCCCGTGAAGGAGCGTGAGAAATTCAGTTTTCTGTGGAGACACTAAGCAGTCCGATCCTTCTTGGACTGGAACCTATATGCTAGATTTTCTGATTCCGGTCTATCATTCCTGGCTCCTCTGAAAGAGAATATTTTTTTCTTGTTGTTGTCTGAAAATTTTGGTGGTCAAGGTCGTTGTGACACAGGTTGCGAGGACTCCATCTCTTCAACACTACAATCTGGATCTTGGCATTCAAGGAAGTAATTAGTGGCAGAGAGATTTCTAACAGAAATCCCAATCCGCCGGCGTGAGTGGTTACTTGGAATCCTCGAGCTTGGTATACCAAAATGGATGAATACCTTAGGAAGGTTGGTTTTCATCGCAGTGAATCTGATGATACGTTGTATATCCGTCAACAGGGTTCTTATCTGGTGATTCTTATTATGTTTGTAGATGATTTGCTCATTACAGGAAACAATGATGATCATATTGCACAGGTGAAAAAGGAGTTACATGCAGGTTTTAAGATGACAGATTTGGGACTCCTTCACTACTATGTTGGTGTTGAAGTATTCCAACGTCCCCATCATATTTTCATTTCTCAGAGTAAGTATGAAGCAGAACTTCTTCAAAGTTTTGGCATGCGGGATTGCAAACCATCTCTTACCCCTATGGAACAAAACTTGAAACTTTCAAAATTTGAAGGGGGGGAATTGGTAGACAGCACTCTTTATAGACAGTTGATTGGCAGCTTGATTTAT
>JZKD02S0053849.1:108274-146292 GCA_000966675.3 Picea glauca | reverse complement strand
TTGGAAAATTCCCTTTGATAAGTTCGATGCCTTTTGTTAGCCAATATATCATATAATCCAATTCATATCACGTTCCCCCCTTTTTATTTTTTGGTTTAAAAACCCATGATATGGCATGAGGATAATCCTAAAGAAGGTTTGGTATGATTAAATATTAGGATAGAACATGGGATTAAGTGAGAATGTGGATATGGTCATGAAAAGATATTTTAATCATAACCAAAAGGAAAAATTATATTACCTTTATGATGTAATTAAAAATTGGAGGGATATGAGTATGTCTTCCTTGAAAAGAGAACCATGAGAACATACTGAAGTAATATGAAGGGTTTATCACATGAATGAATTTAGATAATTGGTTCACTTTTCTTTATTTAAAAAGGTCATCATAAAAAGGGTATATGGGAAATGAGAGACAAATTTGAGATAGTTCCATAACTTCAACAGCTTTAGCAATCTGTATCATGTGCAACCTCAAAATTAGTCACTAACCATCTTCTTTAATGTGTAGAAGCAACTCAGCGGGAGTGCACAAGGCCTTGCTCCAACAATTGCACAATGAGAGGGGGAGTCTGTCAATGCTTTGTCAGCTAAGTATTGTTGACAAAAATCGTCGTCAACACCCCATGCTTCCAATAACTATGGGATGTGACTTCTACACCCACCCCCTGACATGTATTTAATGATTGGGCTCTCATACACTCAAACATAAAATAGAAGGTTGACCCAAAAGATAATAAAATTTAGAAATATAGGTTAGAATTAATATCCACAATTAATTCCCCCCCCTTGGGCCCCTCTTAGACACTCCCTAGGCATCCCCCTCTCTTGTGGATTAATCATCCCCCATCTTTGTCCATATTCCTAGTAGCTGACATTACATTATTTTTATTAAAATAAAAAAATACATTTCACATATTACATCACTTGGCCATAGCCACATTCATATCTACATTATACATTAATTAAACTAGGGATTATAGTGGGGATGTTACATTCCCCCTCCCCTACAATTGTGCATCATCCTCAATGCACAACACCATGCCAAAATACATATACAAATTGACATCATAATATTTAGAAAATAAAATTCCGCAATTTGTCTACTCTCCAACAACAATTCCAACCATAATCTCTCGTTCTTCTCAACCTGTTGACCCAAGGAATGTGCCCCATTCACTGCTTACTATTCCATCGGAATGCACCATTCTTTTATCAGGGCTATCAACGTAGGTGACCAAGAATTCTGAGATGTGGTTCCAGGACTCTAACTACCCAAAAATGGTGTCTTTCATTTTTAGCTTCTATTTTCTTCAAAATTGGAAAAAATTTGTGGGTATTCATCCTGCATAGTTTCCTCCTTCTCCCATGTTGCATCTTCGAGACCATAGAAGGTCCATTGAATCTTTACCAACCCTATGGATTTTTTCATGAGCACTTTGAAATTGTGGTCCAGGATGTGTACTGGTTCCACCTGGAAATCCCCTTCATTTTCCACATAGATTACAGTCTAATCAATTATGTGGTTAGGGTCAGGCACATATTTCTTTAATAACGACACATGAAAAAAATTATGCACTCTCATGGGTGCAGGAAATGCTAGCATGTATGCAACTTACCCTGTATTTTCTAATATTTTGAATGGCCCACAATATCTTGTTGTTAATTTTGGGTAGCAACCCAATCTTATCGAACTTCTTTTCGCTTTCACTTTTAGGAAAACTTGTTCGCCCACTTTCATATCTATAAACACTCTATTCTTGTCTACATAACTTTTCTACCTGTCCTGGGCAACCTTTAAATTATGTCTGATCTTTTTCATCGATCTTCTCTTTCATTTCCTGCAACAAATCTGTCCCAATGATAGATTTTTCTACTAGGTTATCCCAATTCACTGGTGTGTTACACTTCTTACAATACAATCCTTCAAATGGAATCATTTTTAATGAGGCTTTATACCCATTATTATAAGAAAACTCTACTAAGTGGATATAGTCTTCCCATTTTGATAGTTGGTCCATCACATACATTCTGAGCATGTCTTCAATTATTATATTAGTCCTCTTTGTTTTCCCATCTAACTCTAGGTGATACGTTGTACTGAGATTTAAATTTGTTCCAAATCCTTTGAACAAACCTTTCCAAAAATTTGATGTGAATTTTGGATCTTCGTTTGAAACAATTTCCTTGGGCACTCCATGTAGCCTGACAACTTCCTTCATGTAAATCTCTACAATGTTTGTTGCCTTGTGTGTGGTCTTCACAGGAATAAAATATGCATTTTTTTTTAATTTATCCACCACCACCATGATGGAATCATGTTGCTCCATTGTTATGGGAAGCTTTGTAATGAAATAAATTGTAACCACTTCCCATTTCCACTCAGGAATGGGTAATGGTTGTAGTAGTCCCGCTAGATGTCTATGTTATATATTCACTTTATGAAACTCTATACACTTGGCTATATAATTATCCACTTCTTTCTTCATTCTAGGCCAAAAGTATTGGCTTCTTACAACTGCAATTGTATTATGATATATTGGGTGCCCATCATATGATGCCTTGTGCATTTCCCTCAAAATTGTATTTTCCAGCTCTTCTGAATTGGACACATATGTTTTTCCTTTGTACATGAGGATTCCATCCTCTTTCAGCTCATAATAATTAAATTTTTGATGTAGATTGTCTTGTTGTAATGTCTCTTTTATTTTTAGATATTGTTGATCTGAATTTGCAACCTCTAAAATTATTTCCTTTAAATATGAGTTGAGCATGATGATGGATGAAATAAGATTTTCATGAGCTCTTTTGTTGAGTGCATCAAACACCTAGTTTTCCTTGCCTTTAATATGATTAATTTCAAAGTCATATTTACTTAGAAATTCCAGCCATCTAGTTTTTCTGACATTTCATCTTGGCTATCAAAACGAATGCTTCAGACCATAGTGGTTTTTCCTTAGTTCAAATATTTTCACTGTGAGGTAATGTCTCCACATTTTTAATCCATGTACAATGGACGCTAATTCCAAGTCATGTGTAGCATAATTCATTTCATATTCTTTTAGTTTTTTAGACTCATAACACACCACATGATCATTTTGAGTGTGGACTCCACCGAGCCCTTCCTTGCACGCATCAGTGCACACTACAAAATCTTCATCTGGATTTGCAATATTTAGGATTGGTGCACTTCAAAATGTCTTTCAATTGTTGAAAACTCTCTGCATGCTTTGAAGTCCATTCAAATTTCACTCCCTTCTTTTGCAAAGAAGTGATTGGGCTAGCAACCTTTGAAAATCATTTTATGAATCTTCGATAATAACTAGAAAGATCCATGAATGATCTAACCTATGTCACATTTCTTGGCACTAACCATCTTCTAATGGCCTTTGTTTTCTTAGGATCAACTACTATCCCATCTGTTGAAATAACATGTCCCAAGTAGTGAATCTTCTTTTGATAAAAGATGCACTTCTTTAGTTTAGCATACAATTTACGCTCTCTTAAAACTTGCAGCACCATTCTCAAATGATACTCATGATATTCTTTTTTCTTTGAGTAGATGACAATATCATCTAAGAAAACAATCACAAAATTGTCCAGGTACTCCCTTAACACTCCATTCATTAGGCACATGAAAATTGTTGGGACATTTGATATCCCAATGGCACTACTGTAAATTCATAATGCCCATATCTTGTCCTGAATGTTGTCTTGTTGATGTCATATTCCTTTATCCTCACTTAATGATAACCTGATCTCAAGTCAATCTTGGAAAAGACTCTTGCACCTTCTAGCTGATCAAATAAATCATCAATCCTTGGAAAAGGATATTTGTTCTTTATGGTGACCTTATTTAGCTGTCTGAAATCAACACATAGCCTTAAGGTTCCATCCTTATTCTTTTCAAAAATAATTAGGACTCCCTAAGGTAACACACTTAGGCTTATATACCCCTTCTTCATAATTTCTTCAAGCTGCATCTGCAACTCTTTCAATTTTGGTCTTCCCATTATGTAAGGTGTCTTAGAAAATGGGGAAACTCCTGATACAAAATCAATAAAGAAATAAATGCCTCTCTTTGGTGGAAATCTTGGGATTTCCCCAAAAACATCTTCAAAATATTTCAAGGCTGGATGGTCTTGAATACTTGCCACTTTATCTCTTGTTGCCTCTTCCATATGGGTTGCAAAAATTTGACATCCCTCCCTCATCAAGACAAATTGTTGTGTTGTTATAACAGTCTAGGACAACATGGTGTTTTTCCAACCAATCCATGCCAATTAGATAGTCATATGAACCCAATGGTATGATGTTTACATCTATCTTTGTGTTGATTCCATTCATGTCTATTGGACAATGTTTAACCAACTCATTGATCTTTCTCTTAGCCCCTTGTGGCTAACTGAACTAATCGATATTTCTTATGCTTACTCCTTTGCAAGTGAAACCTTTCAACAATGTTAGAGTTTATGTAAGTGTGGCTAGATCCATAATCAATTAAATGGCTATGGGATAGTTATTGATCTTACCTTCCACTTCAATCATGGGTGATAGATACTCTGCTTGTTTGTTGTCCAAGGCTGCATAAATCCTTGGCATGCTTCCTCCCATATCTTCAATTGTTTCAACCTCCTGAATGTTGTAAAAATTCCTCATTCTTTCCCCTTTGTGAGGGTTTCCCTATATAAGTGATTTCCCTCACATCCCCAACATTGTACAAGTTGTTGTTGTTGCCTTGGCCTTTTCGCAAATGAATCTGCTATCTTGTGCTCATTTTGGGTTGATTGTCCTTGTTGATTTTCTTGAGTTTTTCTTGAAAAATAGCGGCTTAAAACCTTTTTATCTTTTCTCTTTCTTACCCTTCATATTTTCATTCCAATATTTTTGGAATATCGACCTCCCTCTGTTATGCTCATAAAAATGATTTTATCTCCTTATGGTCTCCTCTAAAGTTTTGGGGTTATTATAATTTATATTATCACTGTAGAAAGAGGGTAACCCACTCATAAACCTTTGGATTTTGACATTTTCATCCTTTATGAAGTCCACATGCTTCAACAACTCAAAGAATCTCTGCTCATACTCATCTATTGCCATGCTTCCCAATTTGAGTTCAAAGAAATATTTCATATTCCTCTCATAGTAATGCTCTAACAAATATTTCTCTTGGAAACATCCTTTGAACTGCCTCTATGAGACCTTTCTCTCATCAAGATGTTTTTCTTGCTTAAGTTAATCCCACCACATGGTTGTCTTTCCTTGCAAGTGGTAGGTTGAAATTCTTATTTCTATCCTTGAGGGATAATCATGTAGCTGGAAATATTTCTTCATTTCCAACAACCAGGTCTCGGCTTCTTCTCCTTTCTTGTGCTCACCACTGAAAATTGGTGGCTTGAAAATAGGTCTCGACTTCTTCTCCCTCATGCCGTATCCTCTGTCTCCTGACAAGAGACACACTTGGGCTACTTCCTATCCCTAAATTTACATGAGCTCTCCTAGTGTATTGCTCTGGGGAATTATGGTGGATACTCATGCTCCTTTATTTCCTGTCATTCCCATGCTCATCCCTTCTACTATGGGATACATATGTTGTCACTTGTCTACTACTAGTTGCTTGGTTTGTGTCAGAGTCTTTATTGGCTTAACCCTGTAGCATATTCATACTTTGAAGTATCTCTTCCCGAGCCCTCATAATATTCTCATTATCAACCCTATATATTTTCACTTCTCTTTGCAGACTTATCATAGTCACAGGCTCATGCCTGTCTCTTCTTCCATTAGACTATGTCTCAACATTTCCCATACTGACATGTAGCCCTATGAATTCCTCTTCATGACTGTAGGACCCTTGGGAATCTTCCATTGTTATAGTTCTCATACGGTAACCAAATTTTCTTCTTGTATCTCTAAAATTCTACAAGAAATGTGCTTTCAAACAATTTTCCGTTAGACGGAATATATACACAGTTCTAGAAAAGAAAGCACAAATTTTATGTTCTTTAATTCCACAAGTCATCTTCTTTTGAGTTGATTGTAAACTTTACTACCCAGATCGATTTTCTAGGTTGATAAATGGATTCTCTCATCTAATATATTTCCAATGACTACTTTCTTACTCAATTATGAGCTCTAAGAAAAACGTTATAGTCATTTGAATATGGCAAATTTACCCCTTTTGTACCCTCTTCTCCTCGGTGCAATTAATGTTAGACACCAACTTTTGTCACCTGTAGAAGTAAATTTTTCAACAACTAGGGGAACTTTTGTATGAGACATATATAATAGTGATGACTAGAAATTGATAATAATCCTTATATTGTCAATTTGATGCTCCAGTAAAAAACTGCAACAATCTGTAAATGACAAGTTTGTCCTTTTGCACCCCTTTTTTCAGACTTAGAATTTTTACCCAACTGGCTATTTCCGAAACTTTGCATTTTTGAAAAAAAATCACTAAACCAAAGTTGTTTGTATTGGTGATTACATAAAATGTCGAGTACACAAAATTTTCCATTTTTTCCATCTGGAGACCCTTTTCCTCTTAAAATCCCAAAAAATCCTGAAAATTTGACCCAGAATATTGGGTTTTGGCTTATTTTAGCATCCCCATTCCAAACCCCTTAGAATTTATTCAATTCCTTCATGGGTTATTTCCATGTTTTCATTTTGGACTCTCTCCAAGAATTTCAGCTTAATCTGGATCTCTGCCAATGATCTGGACCYAGATATTTAAAAACCACTATTTTTCAATTTTATGAGAAGTCCAAGAAGAAATGGACAATGGMTCTCTCAGRCACTTTTGTAKATCTCCTCATTGCRAACAAAACATAGAAKTTTCATCTCAATTTGACATAATMTTCTCTAGTTATAACCAAAATAAGAAAATGGCTCTAGACTTTTTTTTGAGACTATAGAACAAATTTGCCAATGTGGAATCTTTGTTGGCATGGATGTTGATGTGGTATTCTAGATCCACATGGCACCCTAAGGTGATTCCATGTCACCCCCTTAGCCACCCTGACCCTACCTTGTCATCCTTTGCCTCCCTCCTCTTATTTATTTACCTTTATTTTATAAGTTAAACTATATTTCGAGCCCCATTGTACCCAAATGCCCACTTAGCACGTCCCTTGACCACAAATGGGACAAGGGCCCCACCTCTCTTATCAAACTTCCACATGACACCCTTTCATTAGTTTTGGGGATGAATGAGTCCCATCCCACACCCTTTTCCCTTGGGTGCACGCAACCTGCATACTCTCATATCTAATAGTGGAGATCGAGGAACGATCAATGGCTCACAACAATCTCACATTGTCAACATGCGCAAGGGTTAATAAACCTCCATGATGCAATAATTATTTTCACCCATGAAATGTGGGCTCCTCCCATTAGCTTCGCATTGCCAAAGACCTTCTAGAAAACCTCCCTACTAGCATGTAGTACCACTTATGGTATCGCTCAATACCACTTCGCCTGATGTGGCACCCACGTTATCCCCATGCCCACCACTGCACACTGCAGATCCTGTCACCGTGGACCTACCAACTGGCACCCTTCATTGGTAGCGGGAACTTTCTTGCTCCCCTATCTAACGACAAGGGTGATGGGAAGATCAACGACCCACATCGATTTCGCATCGCCAAAGTTATCTAGGGTTGACAACCCTTTAGGATGCGATGGTGGTTTTTAGCCATGATATGTGGCACATTCCTATTGGGTTCACATCACCAAAGAGATTTTCAAAACTTCTCCCTCTACGATGTGATACCTCTTACCAATACCGTGTTAAAATATTGATGTGGTCGTTTTACCATAGACAATATCACTATTGTCACCCAACCATAAGCACACAACCACCCCCGAGAACCATAACCTTTGCTAGATAGAATGATTATGGAAGAAAAAATAGAAGCAACAAATAACCAAGAGAGCGCATATTTCTCCAAATATTGCGCACTAGACATAAATCCCAAAACCACAGAACAAGAATAGTGCTCAACTGCAGCAGTTGCAGTTACCAAGAATATCACCAAGAATATCATAATACCACCAAGAATGTCACCAAGAATACAACCAATAGATACTAGAAGGTAGGGCATGTTGAGGAAAAGGTATGGAACACCTTACTCAATCATTTTCAGATCTTTCCTGGCTAGGACAAGATAGTTGAGAATGTCACCTGGGGTTTATAGCCTCAAAACATTCACTCAATCTGCAAGTATTAATTACAAGTATTAAGGTTGGTTTTATGATTTGTATATGTTGTAATGTAAAAATAAATTTATACAAAGCTACAAGAATGTATACATATTTTACAATAAAGTAAACATGGAGACCAAAAGCGAAAGGAGGAACCAAGTCATGAAAACACATATATGAGACAGGACAATAATCCGATTTATTTCATTCTGAGATACAAAAGTGTATTTCTCTTTACAAACCCCTGCGAGGGTATGGACCAAAGTCAGATTTAGAGGTCTCCGATGGGCACTATACAAAAAGAATCCAACAGTAAAATTAAATTGAAATTAATGATCTGGATCATCTTGCCACAAAAATGATGCCATTTGACTCTGCAAGATATTCTTTATCAACCATGAAAATTAATTCACAAATAAACAAGAATACAAAGACTATCAAGGATGAATCAAACACCTTTAAAACATGCGGCTGAAAAGTATGATTCATTTTTGGACCATGTTGCTTTCAATAAGACCCTGTTGTCAATAAAAGGATTAGGCTTTCAAGTAAACTCATAAATGAATGAAAATTGAAACTATCGCATTTAACTAAAGAACAAACCTTAGTCTTGTCTTTCTCCTTCTATTTTCCCCTTGTCTATTCTTCTCATTGAACCTTTTATTCTTTCTCAATAAGTTGAGGTAGTTCAACTACTTTATTTAGTTAAGTCAAATTAACTTAACTAATTAGTTTAGGGAGAAATAATTAATAATAATGTATAAATAAGGGTCTAGTTAATAATTACTAAATAGGTGGGACCCCTTGTGACTCCCATAATTCTTTTTTCAATCATCAAATATAAAATACAAAATTTTATCATTTGGATCATATAACACCCTTGTAGCTCCCATTGATATCATTTAAATCAAATATTTAAATATCAACAAAATTTAGGGACATATAAAAAAAAAGACAATATATCCATTTTATCCACAAAATTATCCAAAATAAAGTTTGTTGTCCACAAAAGTTGAAAATAATTAAATATTGTCTTCATCACTGAAAATATTAAAAACCTTTAAAATCCATATTTGTTGCTTTGCGAGGCATATTTCCTCTTCTCAATGTTGTCTCCAACCGACTTTTCTTGAGTGGCCCTTGGTTGGTTAGACCCTTGGGGTTGTATTTCACTGATAACATGGGAGTAGTCATATTTTAGGTGGAGGTGTGAAGACACGAACTTAGAAGACTCTTTGGATGAACTAGAGGGGGAAATCGCTGCTTTTCCTTTGTCTTGCACAAGTTGCGGGATATCGGTTTTTAATCTTTTGCTAACGTACGAGGATTGTACTGGAAAAACAACAAGACCAATTTGAACGTTGAGATTAATTGGTGGTGGTAAAGGTAAGGACACATCGGGCCTTCCACGGTGGTGGGAGACAGGCTGGTGGACAATTTCTTACCAACCATCATTAGCAGGGGTTTTGAGCTGCAATGACACATGTGGAGGAATGGGAATGCCAAGAAAATTCTGAGGAATTTGAAATGGGGGTCTGTCAGGTCAAGGATGAAATATACCATGGCCAACCAAATTAAAAAACCCAACTTGAAACAACTAGTTCAACCCTTGTGGATCGACATCAAAATGAATAGAAAACTTAGGCCTTCTATGGCCTCGCTGCCAATTGCCTCTGCCTATGTTATTTCAGCCATTACTACCCCTACTGAAAAAACTCTTCCCGTAACAATAATTAATCAGTCATGAAGTTCTTAATAACCCATACATGAGACTTTGGCTACATAAATCAAGAGTTGGCTCTATAATTTACTACAAGACACATGCAATCCATCCATCAAAATGCCATTTATTCATTTCTACATGAACATGGAATTGATAGGATCATTGGGAATATGGAGGGCTCATATTTATTCTAAAGCGATATCATGGAGGGGGGAGAATTTACGAATACTATTCAAACAATCAATAAAACCATCAACTGTGTAAAAACATATCCCAGAATATCAGTCATCAATCTCTGTCATGTCAACTTTCCTTCATTTTCATACAAAATTCTCTTAAAAATAAATATCACAGAATAGGGAATGGATAATTTAAATTGGGATCATGAAGGGGTTGTATTTAGCAAAAAATTGTATGATGGAAAGGATTCCCATGGATACTTTTCTAATAATACATCAAACAATGCCATCCTCGATGTTAATTAATAATCAAAACATTTTATTGTTTAAAAAATGAACAACATTATGTGATCCAAAAAGGATCCAGAGAAGGCTAAGAACAACTCAGAATGCACAGAAGCAAATCAGAATGCTCATAATGGCTTCAGCAGACAACAAAAGGGAAAAAAATTCAAAGTTCCCAAAACTCAATGAAAATGGCATGATCGCGAAGAGCGCATCGCAATATTTCTAATGATGCAAATGGCTCGTCAAATAGAGTTACGGATCAAAAGTTATAAGAAATCAAAGATCAGGTCAAACTTGGTCAAAAGTCAAAAAGTCAAAGTGACACGTGACATGTACGTGCAACTGAGTTGGCATGAGATGACGTGGCAAGGATGGTAGACATGTGGGCAAGTAAGGTGATTACACATGTTAGTTTCATGGGAAAATCAGATTGTGACAAGTGGTAGTTTTGTGGACAAATTATATGGTGCCACGTGGCCCAGTCATGGGCTGCCACATGGCACCCCTCCAATGGTTGATGTGTAAAAGTTTTATAACTTCACCGGATTCAAGCTAATGATCTCTGAATAGCCCAAAGGCCCCACAAATNTTCTCTAGTTATAACCAAAATAAGAAAATGGCTCTAGACTTTTTTTTGAGACTATAGAACAAATTTGCCAATGTGGAATCTTTGTTGGCATGGATGTTGATGTGGTATTCTAGATCCACATGGCACCCTAAGGTGATTCCATGTCACCCCCTTAGCCACCCTGACCCTACCTTGTCATCCTTTGCCTCCCTCCTCTTATTTATTTACCTTTATTTTATAAGTTAAACTATATTTCGAGCCCCATTGTACCCAAATGCCCACTTAGCACGTCCCTTGACCACAAATGGGACAAGGGCCCCACCTCTCTTATCAAACTTCCACATGACACCCTTTCATTAGTTTTGGGGATGAATGAGTCCCATCCCACACCCTTTTCCCTTGGGTGCACGCAACCTGCATACTCTCATATCTAATAGTGGAGATCGAGGAACGATCAATGGCTCACAACAATCTCACATTGTCAACATGCGCAAGGGTTAATAAACCTCCATGATGCAATAATTATTTTCACCCATGAAATGTGGGCTCCTCCCATTAGCTTCGCATTGCCAAAGACCTTCTAGAAAACCTCCCTACTAGCATGTAGTACCACTTATGGTATCGCTCAATACCACTTCGCCTGATGTGGCACCCACGTTATCCCCATGCCCACCACTGCACACTGCAGATCCTGTCACCGTGGACCTACCAACTGGCACCCTTCATTGGTAGCGGGAACTTTCTTGCTCCCCTATCTAACGACAAGGGTGATGGGAAGATCAACGACCCACATCGATTTCGCATCGCCAAAGTTATCTAGGGTTGACAACCCTTTAGGATGCGATGGTGGTTTTTAGCCATGATATGTGGCACATTCCTATTGGGTTCACATCACCAAAGAGATTTTCAAAACTTCTCCCTCTACGATGTGATACCTCTTACCAATACCGTGTTAAAATATTGATGTGGTCGTTTTACCATAGACAATATCACTATTGTCACCCAACCATAAGCACACAACCACCCCCGAGAACCATAACCTTTGCTAGATAGAATGATTCTGGAAGAAAAAATAGAGGCAACAGATAACCAAGAGAGCGCATATTTCTCCAAATATTGCGCACTAGACATAAATCCCAAAACCACAGAACAAGAATAGTGCTCAACTGCAGCAGTTGTAGTTACCAAGAATATCACCAAGAATATCATAATACCACCAAGAATGTCACCAAGAATACAACCAATAGATACTAGAAGGTAGGGCGTGTTGAGGAAAAGGTATGGAACACCTTACTCAATCATTTTCAGATCTTTCCTGGCTAGGAAAAGATAGTTGAGAATGTCACCCGGGGTTTATAGCCTCAAAACATTCACTCAATCCGCAAGTATTAATTACAAGGATTAAGGTTGGTTTTATGATTTGTATATGTTGTAATGTAAAAATAAATTTATACAAAGCTACAAGAATGTATACATCTTTTACATTAAAGTAAACATGGAGACCAAAAGCGAAAGGAGGAACCAAGTCATGAAAACACATGTATGAGACAGGACAATAATCCGATTTATTTCATTCTGAGATACAAAATTGTATTTCTCTTTACAAACCCCTGCGAGGGTATGGACCAAAGTCAGATTTAGAGGTCTCCGATGGGAACTATACAAAAAGAATCCAACAGTAAAATTAAATTGAAATGAATGATCTAGATCATCTTGCCACAAAAATGATGCCATTTGACTCTGCAAGATATTCTTTATCAACCATGAAAATTAATTCACAAATAGACAAGAATACAGAGACTATCAAGGATGAATCAAACACCTTTAAAACATGCGGCTGAAAAGTATGATTCGGTTTTGAACCATGTTGCCTTCAATAAGACCCTGTTGTCAATAAAAGGATTAGGCTTTCAAGTAAACTCATAAATGAATGAAAATTGAAACTATCACATTTAACTAAAGAACAAACCTTAGTCTTGTCTTTCTCCTTCTATTTTCCCCTTGTCTATTCTTCTCATTGAACCTTTATTCTTTCTCAATAAGTTGAGGTAGTTCAACTACTTTATTTAGTTAAGTCAAATTAACTTAACTAATTAGTTTAGGGAGAAATAATTAATAATAATATATAATCAAGGGTCTAGTTAATAATTACTAAATAGGTGGGACCCCTTGTGACTCCCATCATTCTCTTTTCAATCATCAAATATAAAATACAAAGTTTTATCATTTGGATCATATAACACCCTTGTAGCTCCCATTGATATCATTTAAATCAAATATTTAAATATCAACAAAATTTAGGGACATATAAAAAAAAAGACAATATATCCATTTTATCCACAAAATTATCCAAAATAAAGTTTGTTGTCCACAAAAGTTGAAAATAATTAAATATTGTCTTCATCACTGAAAATATTAAAAACCTTTAAAATCCATATTTGTTGCTTTGCGAGGCATATTTCCTCTTCTCAATGTTGTCTCCAACCGACTTTTCTTGAGTGGCCCTTGGTTGGTTAGACCCTTGGGGTTGTATTTCACTGATAACATGGGAGTAGTCATATTTTAGGTGGAGGTGTGAAGACACGAACTTAGAAGACTCTTTGGATGAACTAGAGGGGGAAATCGCTGCTTTTCCTTTGTCTTGCACAAGTTGCGGGATATCGGTTTTTAATCTTTTGCTAACGTACGAGGATTGTACTGGAAAAACAACAAGACCAATTTGAACGTTGAGATTAATTGGTGGTGGTAAAGGTAAGGACACATCGGGCCTTCCACGGTGGTGGGAGACAGGCTGGTGGACAATTTCTTACCAACCATCATTAGCAGGGGTTTTGAGCTGCAATGACACATGTGGAGGAATGGGAATGCCAAGAAAATTCTGAGGAATTTGAAATGGGGGTCTGTCAGGTCAAGGATGAAATATACCATGGCCAACCAAATTAAAAAACCCAACTTGAAACAACTAGTTCAACCCTTGTGGATCGACATCAAAATGAATAGAAAACTTAGGCCTTCTATGGCCTCGCTGCCAATTGCCTCTGCCTATGTTATTTCAGCCATTACTACCCCTACTGAAAAAACTCTTCCCGTAACAATAATTAATCAGTCATGAAGTTCTTAATAACCCATACATGAGACTTTGGCTACATAAATCAAGAGTTGGCTCTATAATTTACTACAAGACACATGCAATCCATCCATCAAAATGCCATTTATTCATTTCTACATGAACATGGAATTGATAGGATCATTGGGAATATGGAGGGCTCATATTTATTCTAAAGCGATATCATGGAGGGGGGAGAATTTACGAATACTATTCAAACAATCAATAAAACCATCAACTGTGTAAAAACATATCCCAGAATATCAGTCATCAATCTCTGTCATGTCAACTTTCCTTCATTTTCATACAAAATTCTCTTAAAAATAAATATCACAGAATAGGGAATGGATAATTTAAATTGGGATCATGAAGGGGTTGTATTTAGCAAAAAATTGTATGATGGAAAGGATTCCCATGGATACTTTTCTAATAATACATCAAACAATGCCATCCTCGATGTTAATTAATAATCAAAACATTTTATTGTTTAAAAAATGAACAACATTATGTGATCCAAAAAGGATCCAGAGAAGGCTAAGAACAACTCAGAATGCACAGAAGCAAATCAGAATGCTCATAATGGCTTCAGCAGACAACAAAAGGGAAAAAAATTCAAAGTTCCCAAAACTCAATGAAAATGGCATGATCGCGAAGAGCGCATCGCAATATTTCTAATGATGCAAATGGCTCGTCAAATAGAGTTACGGATCAAAAGTTATAAGAAATCAAAGATCAGGTCAAACTTGGTCAAAAGTCAAAAAGTCAAAGTGACACGTGACATGTACGTGCAACTGAGTTGGCATGAGATGACGTGGCAAGGATGGTAGACATGTGGGCAAGTAAGGTGATTACACATGTTAGTTTCATGGGAAAATCAGATTGTGACAAGTGGTAGTTTTGTGGACAAATTATATGGTGCCACGTGGCCCAGTCATGGGCTGCCACATGGCACCCCTCCAATGGTTGATGTGTAAAAGTTTTATAACTTCACCGGATTCAAGCTAATGATCTCTGAATAGCCCAAAGGCCCCACAAATCTACGCTACAACTACACCATACAATGTCCCTTGGTTATTATATAGTGCGCATATATTTTAAGTGTGAGGTTTGAACTAGGGCACAAAGGAAAGGGGCTAGGCCTTTGGCCTAGCTCCTGGTTACATGTTTAAACCATATGACCCTAGCCTCCGCCAACATAGGGGCTTATCTATCCGCCACCAAATATACGTACATATTCCTCTATTTTTAGCCATTTCGCCAGTTTGTAACTGCTCGCTATATTTAGTGGAGCGCACCAACATTGTTGCAGCCACATACTAAAAGGGGAGTCCATAGGATTCAATCCCGGGACCTCTGCCTAACCGCGCCCTAAACTTAGCTTCCCTAACCAGCATGCCAACCATCAAACTTAATGCTAATCGCCCACAAACTTGTATAAGAAGGGTTCTCAATAATGCATTTGAAACACACACAAGAGCACGAAGGAGGCAGATCGAGTGCATCCTTACAGTACAGACTTGTACATACTGGTATGGATTTGGCATGCAGTTCGATATTTTCAACATTTATTGCAAGAGCAGTGGCACGCAAACCGAGGCAAGTGTGCCTCTTGGGCCAAAAAGTGTCTGACTTGGATCGATGCGTCGATACAATTATTTTTAGGTAAAATGATGCCATGAATGTAGTGGTGGTGTTAGTTTTCTGATCTGAGCAAAGTTTCTGTGGTTTAGCTCCACAATGAGGTATACTTATGTATTTTGCCCAATTCTTTTGTGGAGTTAACAAGAAGACCTACCCATTTGAGAGTAGGACCTGGATACGTAGTCTACTAGGGAAGAACTCTGTTATCAAGTTCTTTATGTTCATATTGCATGATTATGTCTCTTTATTTTTGAGATTTTCCTTTTTTATGGTCTAATTTAGTTTATGCTCATTTAATACAGGTCTTTAATAAGTCACATGACGAAAAGATCCCAGATCATGTTGGTATCAGTGCAGTCGTATTTGACTTGAATTGTTGAGTATGAATGCTTACTAGGGACAAGCATAAGCAGGGTGAAGGAACTCTTAATACTTTTGATCCCAAAGTTTGTCGTGCATCCCAAAGAAAGAACATGGCAGAAGAGGATAAGCATGATGAACAGAAGAAAAACTTTCACATGGTCTTTTATCACATGTTAGAAATGGTCGAACGAATGTATGGAGATTACGAGAAGAGGATGAATAAGAAAGGGAAGAAAAAGGAAGCACCACCAAATGATGATGCTTCGGTAAATCACGGGGCTGGAGGAGATCCTCCTGAGCCTCCATCTTCGCTTTCAAGTTCTAGTTCTTCTTCCTCTGAGCATTCTCATCACTCTCAACATTCTAACCATAAATCCTCTTCTAAGAAACCATTATTAAAGCTTGATGTAAAGTTTACTTTACCTATGTTTAATGGAGATGCTAATCTTGAGAAATTAGATAATTGGATCTAACAGGTTGAAGTATATTGTCGTGTTCAGCATATTGACGAAGAAGAAGTTAAAGTGCAACTGGATTCTCTTCGGTTGGAGGGCACTGCTCTCATATGGTGGGAGAGCAAGATACAAGACAAAAGTAAGTGTGGTAATCTTCTTTCCTCGTGGTCGGAATTTAAAAAAAAGATAAGGAAGCACTTCTATCCATTAGGGTATTTACATAAAGCAATGATGGAATGGAAAAATTTGGACATAGTAAAGGTCAGATTGTACAAAGTTTCACAGAAGAATTTAGGAAGAAATCTCTTGCATTGAATAATCCTTTGGATTCTTATGAAACTTTAACGAAGTATATTGGTGCACTTCACAGTTATATTCGTCGTAATTTACTCTTGTTTAACCCCACTAGTCTTGACGAAGTTTGTGTGCAAGCCACTCACCTTGAGAACAGGGTGAAACATGTTCAAGAAGATCCCATGAAGAAACCTTTCAATTTCCCACACAAGACTTTCAAGAAGTTTAAAAGGAAGGATAANTTTTATCATTTGGATCATATAACACCCTTGTAGCTCCCATTGATATCATTTAAATCAAATATTTAAATATCAACAAAATTTAGGGACATATAAAAAAAAAGACAATATATCCATTTTATCCACAAAATTATCCAAAATAAAGTTTGTTGTCCACAAAAGTTGAAAATAATTAAATATTGTCTTCATCACTGAAAATATTAAAAACCTTTAAAATCCATATTTGTTGCTTTGCGAGGCATATTTCCTCTTCTCAATGTTGTCTCCAACCGACTTTTCTTGAGTGGCCCTTGGTTGGTTAGACCCTTGGGGTTGTATTTCACTGATAACATGGGAGTAGTCATATTTTAGGTGGAGGTGTGAAGACACGAACTTAGAAGACTCTTTGGATGAACTAGAGGGGGAAATCGCTGCTTTTCCTTTGTCTTGCACAAGTTGCGGGATATCGGTTTTTAATCTTTTGCTAACGTACGAGGATTGTACTGGAAAAACAACAAGACCAATTTGAACGTTGAGATTAATTGGTGGTGGTAAAGGTAAGGACACATCGGGCCTTCCACGGTGGTGGGAGACAGGCTGGTGGACAATTTCTTACCAACCATCATTAGCAGGGGTTTTGAGCTGCAATGACACATGTGGAGGAATGGGAATGCCAAGAAAATTCTGAGGAATTTGAAATGGGGGTCTGTCAGGTCAAGGATGAAATATACCATGGCCAACCAAATTAAAAAACCCAACTTGAAACAACTAGTTCAACCCTTGTGGATCGACATCAAAATGAATAGAAAACTTAGGCCTTCTATGGCCTCGCTGCCAATTGCCTCTGCCTATGTTATTTCAGCCATTACTACCCCTACTGAAAAAACTCTTCCCGTAACAATAATTAATCAGTCATGAAGTTCTTAATAACCCATACATGAGACTTTGGCTACATAAATCAAGAGTTGGCTCTATAATTTACTACAAGACACATGCAATCCATCCATCAAAATGCCATTTATTCATTTCTACATGAACATGGAATTGATAGGATCATTGGGAATATGGAGGGCTCATATTTATTCTAAAGCGATATCATGGAGGGGGGAGAATTTACGAATACTATTCAAACAATCAATAAAACCATCAACTGTGTAAAAACATATCCCAGAATATCAGTCATCAATCTCTGTCATGTCAACTTTCCTTCATTTTCATACAAAATTCTCTTAAAAATAAATATCACAGAATAGGGAATGGATAATTTAAATTGGGATCATGAAGGGGTTGTATTTAGCAAAAAATTGTATGATGGAAAGGATTCCCATGGATACTTTTCTAATAATACATCAAACAATGCCATCCTCGATGTTAATTAATAATCAAAACATTTTATTGTTTAAAAAATGAACAACATTATGTGATCCAAAAAGGATCCAGAGAAGGCTAAGAACAACTCAGAATGCACAGAAGCAAATCAGAATGCTCATAATGGCTTCAGCAGACAACAAAAGGGAAAAAAATTCAAAGTTCCCAAAACTCAATGAAAATGGCATGATCGCGAAGAGCGCATCGCAATATTTCTAATGATGCAAATGGCTCGTCAAATAGAGTTACGGATCAAAAGTTATAAGAAATCAAAGATCAGGTCAAACTTGGTCAAAAGTCAAAAAGTCAAAGTGACACGTGACATGTACGTGCAACTGAGTTGGCATGAGATGACGTGGCAAGGATGGTAGACATGTGGGCAAGTAAGGTGATTACACATGTTAGTTTCATGGGAAAATCAGATTGTGACAAGTGGTAGTTTTGTGGACAAATTATATGGTGCCACGTGGCCCAGTCATGGGCTGCCACATGGCACCCCTCCAATGGTTGATGTGTAAAAGTTTTATAACTTCACCGGATTCAAGCTAATGATCTCTGAATAGCCCAAAGGCCCCACAAATATGCGCTACAACTACACCATACAATGTCCCTTGGTTATTATATAGTGCACATATATTTTAAGTGTGAGGTTTGAACTAGGGCACAAAGGAAAGGGGCTAGACCTTTGGCCCAGCTCCTGGTTACATGTTTAAACCATATGACCCTAGCCTCCGCCAACATAGGGGATTATCTATCCGCCACCAAATATAACATATTCCTCTATTTTTAGCCATTTCGCCAGTTTGTAACTGCTTGCTATATTTAGCGGAGAACACCAACATTGTTGCAACCACATACTAAAAGGGGAGTCCATAGGATTCAATCCCGGGACCTCTGTCTAACCGCGCCCTAAACTTAGCTACCCTAACCAGCATGCCAACCATCAAACTTAATGCTAATCGCCCACAAACTTGTATAAGAAGGGCTCTCAATAGTGCATTTGAAACACACACAAGAGCACGAAGGAGGCAGACCGAGTGCATCCGTACAGTACGGACTTGTACAAACTGGTATGGATTTGGCATGCAGTTCAATATTTTCAACATTTATTGCAAGAGCAGTGGCACGCAAACCGAGACAAGTGTGCCTCTTGGGCCAAAAAGTGTCTGACTTGGATCGATGCGTCGATACAATTATTTTTAGGTAAAATGATGCCATGAATGTATTGGTGGTGTTAGTTTTCTGATCTGAGCAAAGTTTCTGTGGCTTAGCTCCAAAATGAGGTATACTTATGTATTTTGCCCAATTCTTTTGTGGAGTTAACAAAAAGACCTACCCATTTGAGAGTAGGACCTGGATACATAGTCTACTAGGGAAGAACTCTGTTATCAAGTTCTTTATGTTCATATTGCATGATTATGTCTCTTTATTTTTGATATTTTCCTTCTTTATGGTCTAATTTAGTTTATGCTCATTTAATACAGTTCTTTAATAAGTCACTTGACGAAAAGATCCCAGATCATGTTGGTATCAGTGCAGTCGTATTTGACTTGAATTGTTGAGTATGAATGCTTAATAGGGACAAGCATAAGCAGGGTGAAGGAACTCTTAATACTTTTGATCCCAAAGTTTGTCGTGCATCCCAAAGAAAGAACATGGCAGAAGAGGATAAGAATGATGAACAGAAGAAAAACTTTCACATGGTCTTTTATCACATGTTAGAAATGGTCGAACGAATGTATGGAGATTACGAGA
This sequence comes from Picea glauca, assembly GCA_000966675.3. Taxonomy (NCBI): domain Eukaryota; kingdom Viridiplantae; phylum Streptophyta; class Pinopsida; order Pinales; family Pinaceae; genus Picea; species Picea glauca. Next base: position 126,129 of record JZKD02S0053849.1, on the reverse strand, counting down.
AGAGGATGAAGAAGAAAGGGAAGAAAAAGGAAGCACCACCAGATGATGATGCTTTGGTAAATCACGGGGCTGGAGGAGATCCTCCTGAGCCTCCATCTTCTCTTTCAAGTTCTAGTTCTTCTTCCTCTGAGCATTCTCATCACTCTCAACATTCTAACCATAAATCCTCTTCTAAGAAACCATTATTAAAGCTTGATGTAAAGTTTACTTTACCTATGTTTAATGGAGATGCTAATCTTGAGAAATTAGATAATTGGATCTAACAGGTTGAAGTATATTGTCGTGTTCAGCATATTGACGAAGAAGAAGTTAAAGTGCAACTGGATTCTCTTCGGTTGGAGGGCACTGCTCTCATATGGTGGGAGAGCAAGATACAAGACAAAAGTAAGTGTGGTAATCTTCTTTCCTCGTGGTCGGAATTTAAAAAAAAGATAAGGAAGCACTTCTATCCATTAGGGTATTTACATAAAGCAATGATGGAATGGAAAAATTTGGACATAGTAAAGGTCAGATTGTACAAAGTTTCACAGAAGAATTTAGGAAGAAATCTCTTGCATTGAATAATCCTTTGGATTCTTATGAAACTTTAACGAAGTATATTGGTGCACTTCACAGTTATATTCGTCGTAATTTACTCTTGTTTAACCCCACTAGTCTTGACGAAGTTTGTGTGCAAGCCACTCACCTTGAGAACAGGGTGAAACATGTTCAAGAAGATCCCATGAAGAAACCTTTCAATTTCCCACACAAGACTTTCAAGAAGTTTAAAAGGAAGGATAANTCTCATTTCGTGCCGAAAATAATCCGGATCAGTGGTATCAGAGCAGGCTGCTCTTGATCATTTTTTCAGTGCATTTCCCCGACGAGGTCCGAGTATAGCAAGTTGGGTCTCGAGCATGTCTCTCTTGAAGACAATCACTCTCACACACCCAAGAAACCCTCAATGGCAGAAGAAAAGAAAAATGACGGAGCAGACAATCCTATCAATCTGTTGCTTGAGCAAGCTCTCACACGACAGAGGGACGAAATGATGGAGAATTTTTCCCACATCCTTCAACGTCTACCGATAACAGCAGGCACATCTTCATCAAGAAGCCACTTTGGAGGCACCTCGCCATTCAAGGTACAAGTTAATTTTGATATTCCTGTATTTGAAGGACAGATAGATGCAGAAGCCCTAGAAAAATGGTTAACTCTGCTAGAAGGTTATTTTTCTGTTCACAACTTTTCTGACAAAGAAAATATCACCTTCGCACTCCTTAAGGATCCCCCCCATGTCAAACATTGGTGGGAAACTTATTGGGAGCAGATTTCCACAGAGGATTTTGGAATATATGGGGTTGAGCCCACTTGGGATTTTTTTGTGGATATGGTAAAGGAACAGTACTACCATGTTGGCAACTATGAGGACCAGTACATGAGATGGACCACACTGGGACAAGAGAGGGGCCAATCAGTTCCGGAGTTCACCAATAGCTTCCATACCTTGTGCACCAAGATGGGTATCAAAGACTCTAAATGACATTTGGTTATGAAATANCTTTCAAGTTCTAGTTCTTCTTCCTCTGAGCATTCTCATCACTCTCAACATTCTAACCATAAATCCTCTTCTAAGAAACCATTATTAAAGCTTGATGTAAAGTTTACTTTACCTATGTTTAATGGAGATGCTAATCTTGAGAAATTAGATAATTGGATCTAACAGGTTGAAGTATATTGTCGTGTTCAGCATATTGACGAAGAAGAAGTTAAAGTGCAACTGGATTCTCTTCGGTTGGAGGGCACTGCTCTCATATGGTGGGAGAGCAAGATACAAGACAAAAGTAAGTGTGGTAATCTTCTTTCCTCGTGGTCGGAATTTAAAAAAAAGATAAGGAAGCACTTCTATCCATTAGGGTATTTACATAAAGCAATGATGGAATGGAAAAATTTGGACATAGTAAAGGTCAGATTGTACAAAGTTTCACAGAAGAATTTAGGAAGAAATCTCTTGCATTGAATAATCCTTTGGATTCTTATGAAACTTTAACGAAGTATATTGGTGCACTTCACAGTTATATTCGTCGTAATTTACTCTTGTTTAACCCCACTAGTCTTGACGAAGTTTGTGTGCAAGCCACTCACCTTGAGAACAGGGTGAAACATGTTCAAGAAGATCCCATGAAGAAACCTTTCAATTTCCCACACAAGACTTTCAAGAAGTTTAAAAGGAAGGATAATAAGACCGCTACAATAATGAGAGAAGGAGGAAAACCATCTTGCACTCATTCTAAGAGGAGCGGTCACGATGAAGAACACTGTTGGAAACTACATCCAGAAAAGAAACCGAAACAGTTCGGTGGAAAGGGGAAGACAAAGACTATTGCTACAGTGCAACAAGATCTTGGTTCCAAATCAGGAGATGAAGGAAAGATCACAATGATTGGAGTACAAGGTAAAGATTCTCTTCATGCTAGTTCCAGTTCCACCGATGAATCTTATATTGATGAATGAAAGAGGAATGAGTTATTTGATATACGAGTTGTATCTAAACATACTAATATAAATACATTATTTGATCCGGGTTCCCAAGTAAACTTAATATCTGAAGCACTTGTCAAGAAGATGAATCTTGTAATGAAACCACATCCAAAGCAATCTTCTTTCGTCATGAGAACAAATACCATCTTACTAAAGGGGGAGTGGAATATATTGTTAGAGCTCACAACATGAGAGTAAATACAACACTTGTTAGTGCAGGGGAAATGAAAAGACTCATAACCACTAATAAGAGATATGTACTCATGGTCGTCAGAGAGAAATATGTCAGGACATCCGACACTTTCCAAGGATGTGATCTGTCTCATAAAAATGAATTAATTGATATTGTTTCTAAGTATGATGATATTTTTCAGGAACCAGATGGATTACCTCCTAAGAGGGAAATCCAACATGAGATACATCTTCAGCAGGATTCTCATGTTCCTAATGTGGGCATGTACATGATGGTAGTTGTGGAGATGACATAGATCAAGAAGTAGGTACATGGCTTATTGGATCAAGGGGTCATCAGGCCCAGTTCATCTCCTTGTGGTTCTTCGATCGTGATGGTGCCAAAGAAAAATGACACATGGAGAATGTGTGTCGATTACCAGGATTTAAATAAAATCACGATGAAAAATCGATACCCTCTTCCTCACATAGATGATTTACTTTATCAGTTGAAGAATGTTGTTTATTTCACTAAGTTGGATTTGCGCAGTGGATATCATCAAATCAAGGTTTCCGAACAGAATGCATGGAATACTTCCTTTAAAACCAAACATGGATTGTTTGAGTGGTTAGTTATGTCATTTGGGATTTGCAATGCTCCGACAACTTTCATGCATGTGATGAATGATGTATTCAGACCTTTCATGGATGACTTTGTGATTGCATATTTAGACGACATTCTTGTTTTTAGCAGGACTTGGGATGAACATGTAAGGCATGTAAAACAAGTATTAGATACTTTGCAAAGGGAAAACTTGTATGTGAAAATCTCTAAATGTGAATTTGGCAAGACTACACTTGTGTACTTAGGTCATATCGTGGGAGGAGGAAAATTGAAGATTGATCCTTCAAAAATTGATGTAATTGTCAATGGCCTAAGCCAAAAAGTGTAACCAAGATCCGAAGCTTCTTGGGTGCAGTCCAGTATTGGAGGAGATTCATTCTAAACTTCTCCTTTATAGAAACTCTTTTGCATGCCTTAACCAGTGTGAAAAACATTTTTCAGTGGGAAGGAAAGCAACAAAAATCTTTCAACATTTTGAAGGATAATATCAATATCACACCGGTATTAGAACTGTCAAATATTCAATAGTCGTTCGAGATCAAGACATATGCCAACAGATACGCCATGGGTGCAGTATAGATGCAATATCGTAAGCCTATCTATTACCACTCTGAGACTTTTAACCAAGCTTTTGTTAACTATCCTACATATGATAAAGAGTTGTATGCATTAGTTCAAAGCATAAAGAAATGGAAGCATTACTTGTTAGGGAAGGAAACAATTATACATACAGATCACCAGCCCTTACAATATCTTCAAGCATAGACCAAACTGCAACAATATCGACACTATAGATGGATGGGTTTTCTACAATAATTTCATTTGGTAATAAAGTACAAGAAGGGTACAAGTAACAAGGTAGCCGATATGTTTTCTAGAACTCCTATTGTTGCTTCTATTATTTTGAAGAATACTTCTTTATCTCATGATAGCTATGTAGATCAATATGCCATCGATGAATATTTTAAAGAAGTATATGAGAAGCTAGCCCATGGTGCACAGGTAAAGAACTGTTGTCTGCAGATAAATTTACTCTATCATCTTGGGAAGCTATGTATTCCTACAAGTGAATGAGTCCATGTGATACGAGAAGCTCACACTTCTCTTGTGTCTGGGCATTTTGGGGTAAGAAAAAACTATGGCTCATTTGCAGAGGTTTTGTTATTGGCCTCAAATGAAAGCAATAGTAACTAAATATGTAAAGGGGTGTGTGATGTGTTCTACTTGTAAGCCCACTAATAGAAAATTGGGGCTATACTCACCACTTCATTTTCCATCCCATCCATGGGAAAGTGTTTCCATGGATTTTGTATGGGGTTACCAATGACCAAAGTGGGTCATGATTATTTGTATGTTGTGTAGTGGATAGGTTCAACAAGATGTGTATCTTGATGCCATGTAAAAATCAGATCATTGTTGAAAAGACTGCTAATCTCTTCTTTCAACATTTTTGGGTTCACTTTGGGTTACCTTGATCCAGGGGGATATCAGTGGTCACCCACCTTTTCCAAATGGCTCAAAAAAGTTTTCTGGCAATTTTGGCAATTTACTATTTTTAGCAGGTTTGAACTTCCGGGGCCATTTTGAGGGTCCAAATGAAGTTTTTTCGAGATCAAGGTTCTCAATGATAGACAAAGGCATATTGAGCCCCAAAAATGAATCTCCTTGACGATACCTTTCCAACGAGCTATCACACGCCTAAAACGGAGATCGTATGCAAACGTTACGACCCCGAGAAGTTGATGTACCCACTTACCCAAACGGGGCCCACATGAATTTTGGCGCTTCATCTCCTAGGGTTAGGTTTTTGGATGTCTAGGACTTTTGGCATTCTTGTTTATTGTAAAAAGGCCTTCAGAGCCTCATTGTAATCATCTTCTTGCGAATGCGAGTAGCCTTCACATCTCTTCTCAGAGATAAGCTACCACCATTCTAGCGAGTCTTTCACTCTGTATTTTTACAGTCTCTGTACATTTCTTTCATGAATAGAAATCGTGTATTACTGTATATCTGTGTTTATGGTTGCATCTTTGATACATTTCTATTATATTATTTGATATGCGCAATATCTATGTGAATTTCCTTATTATATCTCCGCTCTCATTTTGTGCCGAAAATAATCCGGATCAGTGGTATCAGAGCAGGCTACTCTTGATCATTTTTTCAGTGCATTTCCCCGACGAGGTCCGAGTATAGCAAGTTGGGTCTCGAGCTTGTCTCTCTTGAAGACAATCGCTCTCGCACACCCAAGAAACCCTCAATGGCTAAAGAAAAGAAAAATGACGGAGCAGACGATCCTATCAATATGTTGCTTGAGCAAGCTCTCACGCGACAGAGGGAAGAAATGATGGAGAATTTTTTCCACATCCTTCAACGTCTACCGATAACAGAAGGCACATCTTCATCAAGTAGCCACTTTGGAGGCACCTCGCCTTTCAAGGTACAAGTTAATTTTGATATTCCTGTATTTGAAGGACAGATAGATGCAAAAGCTCTAGAAAAATGGTTAACTCTGCTAGAAGGTTATTTTTCTGTTCACAACTTTTTCGACAAAGAAAAGATCATCTTCGCACTCCTTAAGGCTCTCCCCCATGTCAAACATTGGTGGGAAACTTATTGGGAGCAGAGTTCCATAGAGGATTTTGGAATATATGGGGTTGAGCCCACTTGGGATTTTTTTGTGGATATAGTAAAGGAACAGTACTACCATGTTGGCAACTATGAGGACCAGTACATGAGATGGACCACACTGCGACAAGAGAGGGGCCAATCAGTTCTGGAGTTCACCAATAGCTTCCATACCTTGTGCACCAAGCTGGGTATCAAAGACTCTGAACGACATTTGGTTATGAAATACCATGGGTCTCTACATAGATACATCCAAACTGAAATGGATTTTCTAGACATCTCATCACTCGGTGCTGCCTATCGATATGCTGTTAAAATCGAGAAAAAATTTAAGCACCAGAACAAACGGGAGTTTGGGTCTGCAAATCCACAACAACCAAAGTATGACAAAGACATCCCTAACAAACAATCTCCCGAAAACCAGTCTAAGACACGGGAAAAGAAGGGTCACGGGAAGACAAAGGGCACTGAAAAATGGTGTGATTTCCACAAAATCCCCTGGCACAACACCGATGAATGTCACTCAAAACAATCATTGGTGGCCAAGATCAAAGACAAGGAGCCAAACCCTGATTCAGAATCTGATTCTGAAAATAATGGTAAAAGACAGATCATCGACGTAGACCCCACTGCTATTGTCGCGACCGCAACAATTCAACTAGAGGAACCAACAGATCCTGAAGAGGGGGAGCGACTTTTTCATTCAAAAATGTGGGTGAAGGGGACCCCGCTTCATTTTATTGTTGATAGGGGAAGCCAGAAGAACCTCATCTCAGTAGAGGTCGTCAAACAGTTGGGATTGTCGACAACACCACACCCGCAACCATACAACATCGGGTGGCTTCGCCAAAGGCGAGATCTTCGTGTCAGCCAGCAATGTTGATTGTCATATGGCATCCAACCCTTCAAGGATGAGGTATTATGTGATGTTTCCCCACTAGATGTCTATGATGTTCTCTTGGGCCAACCATATATGTGGAAGAGCCACGTTGTTTATGAGTCTCGACCCCATAGTGTCATTGTTTCTCTAGGGGGTCATCTCTACAAAATACCAGAGGTAGTTCCGACTACTATTCCACCTAAAAAGTGTCACAAGGTAGTATCTCATACTGCAAAATTCAGCTTCTTCATAGTCTGTTCAAAAGGGGAACAAAAGAACACTGCAACCATTACAGCCTCGCCCCAAGCACCTTCTATCCAACAGAAGAAGGTCGACAAGGTTGCAGAAAAGTGCAAAGATTCCTTCTGCACACTATCCTCTCATGTAGCCCGACTTATTGAACGGCCTCAACCTCAACAGGTTCATGACAAACTTCCACAAACTGAGCAGCGTGATGTCTCCAACAAGACAAGTAGCTCACCAAGATGCAGATTCAACAAACGCTTTTCCCTCTCCCCCAGGAACTCAACACAATGGAGACCATTGCTTCCTAAGGATGGAGGATTGATCCAGGGGGATATCGGTGGCCACCCACCTTTTCCAAATGGCTCAAAACAGTTTTCTGGCAATTTTGGCAATTTACTATTTTTAGCAAGTTTTAACTTCCGGGGCCATTTTGAGGGTCCAAATGAAGTTTTTTTGAGATCGAAGTTCTCAATGATATTTAAAGGCATAATTGAGCCCCCAAAATGAATCTCCTCAATGATACCTTTCCAACGAGCTATCGCACACCTAAAACAGAGATCATATGCAAAAGTTACGACCCCGGGAAGTTGATGTACTCACTTACCCAAATGGGGCCCACATGAATTTTGGCACTTCATCTCCTAGGGTTAGGTTTTTGGATGTCTAGGACTTTTGGNTGGACATCTCATCACTCGGTGTTGCCTATCGATATGCTATTAAAATCGAGCAAAAATTTAAGCACCAGAACAAATGGGAGTTTGGGTCTGCAAATCCACAACAACCAAAGTATGAAAAAGACATCCCTAACAAACAATCTCTCGAAAACCAGTCCAAGCCATGGGAAAAGAAGGGTCACGGGAAGACAAAGGACACTGAAAAATGGTGTGATTTCCACAAAATCCCCTGGCACAACACTGATGAATGTCACTCAAAACAATCATTGGTGGCCAAGATCAAAGACTAGGAGCCAAACCCTGATTCAGAATCTAATTATGAAAATAATGGTAAAAGACAGATCATCGACATAGACCCCACTGCTATTGTCGCGACCGCAACAATTCAACTAGAAGAACCAACAGATCCTGAAGAGGGGGAGCGACTTTTTCATTCACAAATGTGGGTGAAGGGGACCCTGCTGCATTTTATTGTTGATAGGGGAAGCCAGAAGAACCTCATCTCAGTAGAGGTCGTCAAACAGTTGGGATTGTCGACAACACCACATCCGCAACCATACAACATCGGGTGGCTTCGCCAAGGCGAGATCTTCGTGTCAGCCAACAATGTTGATTGTCATATGGCATCCAACCCTTCAAGGATGAGGTATTATGTGATGTTGCCCCACTAGATGTCTATGATGTTCTATTGGGCCAACCATATATGTGGAAGAGCCACGTTGTTTATGAGTCTCGACCCCACAGTGTCATTGTTTCTCTAGGGTGTCATCTCTACAGAATACCAGAGGTAGTTCCGACTACTGTTCCACCTAAAAAGTGTCGCAAGGTAGTATCTCATACTGCAAAATTCAGCTTCTTCATAGTCTGTTCAAAAGGGGAACAAAAGAACACTGCAACCATTACAGCCTTGCCCCAAGCACCTTCTATCCAACAAAAGAAGGTCGACAAGGTTGCAGAAAAGTGCAAAGATTCCTTCTGCACACTGTCCTCTCATGTAGCCCGACTTATTGAACGACCTCGGCCTCAACAGGTTCATGACAAACTTCCACAAACTAAGCAGCGCGATGTCTCCAACAAGACAAGTAGCTCACCAAGATGCAGATTCAACAAACGCTTTTCCCTCTCCCCCAGCAACTCAACACAATGGAGACCATTGCTTCCTAAGGATGGAGGATTGATCCAGGGGGGTATCGGTGGCCACCCACCTTTTCCAAATGGCTCAAAATAGTTTTCTGGCAATTTTGGCAATTTACTATTTTTAGCAGGTTTTAACTTCCAGGGCCATTTTGACGGTCCAAATGAAGTTTTTTTGAGATCGAGGTTCTAAATAATAGTCAAAGGCATAATTGATCCCAAAAATGAATCTCCTCGATGATACCTTTCCAATGAGATATCACACGCCTAAAACAGAGATCGTATGCAAAAGTTACAACCCCAGGAAGTTGATGTACTCACTTACCCAAATGGGGCCCACATGACTTTTGGCGCTTCATCTCCTAGGGTTAGGTTTTTGGATGTCTAGGACTTTTGGCATTCCCGTTTATTGTAAAAAGGCCTTCAGAGCCTCATTGTAATCAACTTCTTGTGAATGCGAGTAGCTGTCACATCTCTTCTCAGAGATAAGCTGCCACCATTCTAGCGAGTCTTTCACTTTGTATTTTTATAGTCTCTGTACATTTCTTTCATTAATAGAAATCGTGTATTATTGTATATCTGTGTTTATGGTTGCATCTATGATACATTTCTATTATATTATTTGATATGCGCGATATCTCTGTGAATTTCCTTATTATATCTCCACTCTCATTTCGTGCCGAAAATAATCTGGATCATACCCACACCCATTGTCTTGGATCGAGATACTCGATTCCTTGGGGATTTTTGGACTAGCTTGTGGAGAATGATGAACACCAAATTGAAGAGGAGCACTGCTTTTCATCCACATATTGATGGACAAACATAGGTGGTAAATAGAACAATGGTACTTTTTCTTCAAGGCTACTGCAACAAGCATTCTAAGTTATGGGATGAACATATACCCTATGTACATCATGCTGATAACCGAGCTTTACATTCATCCACTCAGAGTTCACCTTTTGAGACATGTTTTGGGTACCTACCAAAGGTTCCTTTGGACTTGATGTATGGGAGAGATGTCAATGTGAATGAAGAACGAACAGTGGATAGAGTTCGCAAGCTCATCCATAGGATTCAACAGATACACCAGGCAATCATGAAATAGTTGGAGAAGATTCAAGCACAATATAAAGATCGGCATGAAAAGCACAAGGTTGATCATCAATTCCAGGTTGGAGACCGAGTATGGCTTCACATCAATAAGGAACAATTGAAGGGTGAAGGAAAGAAACTCAAGCCCATCCAATATGGACCCTTCACTATTTTGGAGAAAAGCGGCACTAATGCTTTTCGTTTAGATCTTCCACCTTATATGCAGATGTATTCAGTTGTGAACGTAGAGAACTTGAAACTTTTTTAGCCTCCCATGAACATGGATCAAGATGAGGAAGTTTCAATACCTTTAGTTGATCAGTTTTCACCTGAGTACTTTGATGAGTTATAGGAATATATCATCCTGGACAAAAGGATGAGCACTTCACGCAGGGGTGATGTTGATTATCTTTGTGTAGGCTTAGAGGGCAAACATCCAAGAGATAAAACTTGTGGAGCGTGCTCTGCACAAAATATTTGTTGTGTGGATCTGAAAATAGTACAAAGAATACTACAGACTGTACTCTAACCAATACTTTTGTTATCACTGAATTTGAATCTGTTATGAATAAGTTATGATGTTTTTACCCGAAACATCTGTTTTAGACTAGTTTCAGGACTAGCCACAAACCATATTTTCCACGGAGTGTAACTCCCAAAATATAATGAACAACAAGCTGAAATTTGTATCAAAACTACTTGGATATGCTTCCTTAATGGACTCCATATTTCGTGGTCTGAATCATTCTAGAAAAACAATTACTTTGAAAATGGTGAGATGACCTATAAATAACATACATTATAAAGCATCATCAAAAGAATGTATCCTCCCTTGAATTTCAGCCTTTTTTACTTCACCTTCCCTCTAAAATTCGTCTTAGATATCCTTTGGTTACCTCAGTCACTTGTAGATATTCAATTTTCTCAATTGTGATTAAATGAGATACCCTTGCCTCTTATTTATACTTTTATGTAGCTTCCTCAAGGGGTTACCCTCTAACCATCTTAAACCACTTTCCTTATTTTAGGGATAACCNCATTCTAGCGAGTCTTTCACTCTGTATTTTTACAGTCTCTGTACATTTCTTTCATTAATAGAAATAATGTATTACTGTATATCTGTGTTTATGGTTGCATCTCTGATACATTTATATTATATTATTTGATATGCGCGATATCTCTGTGAATTTCCTTATTATATCTCCACTCTCATTTCGGGCCGAAAATAATCTGGATCATACCCACACCCATTGTCTTGGATCGAGATACTCGATTCCTTGGGGATTTTTGGACTAGCTTGTGGAGAATGATGAACACCAAATTGAAGAGGAGCACTTCTTTTCATCCACAGATCGACGGACAAACAAAGGTGGTAAATAGAACAATGGTACTTTTTCTTCAAGGCTACTGCAACAAGCATTCTAAGTTATGGGATGAACATATACCCTATGTACATCATGTTGATAATCGAGCTTTACATTCATCCACTCATAGTTCACCTTTTGAGACATGTTTTGGGTACCTACCAAAGGTTCCTTTGGACTTGATGTATGGGAGAGATGTCAATGTGAATGAAGAACGAATAGAGGACAGAGTTCGCAAGCTCATCCATAGGATTCAACAGATACACCAGGCAATCATGAAATAGTTGGAGAAGAGTCAAGCAGAATATAAATATTAGCGTGACAAGCACAAGGTTGATCATCAATTCCATGTTGGAGATCGAGTATGGCTTCACGTCAATAAGGAATGATTGAAGGATGAAGGAAAGAAACTTAAGCCCATCCAATATGGACCCTTCACTATTTTGGAGAAAAGAGGCACTAATGCTTTTCATTTAGATCTTCCACCTTATATGCAGATGTATTCAGTTGTGAACGTAGAGAACTTGAAAATTTTTGAGCCTCCCATGAACATGGATCAGGATGAGGAAGTTTCAATACCTTTAGTTGATGAGTTTTCACCTGAGTACTTGGATGAGTTATAGGAATATATCATCCTGGACAAAAGGATGAGGACTTCACGCAGGGGTGATGTTGATTATCTTTGTGTAGGCTTAGAGGGCAAACATCCAAGAGAGCAAACTTGTGGAGCGTGCTCTGCACAAAATATTTGTTGCGTGGATCTGAAAATAGTACAAAGAATACTACAGACTATACTCTAACCAATACTTTTGTTATCACTGAATTTGAATCTGTTATGAATAAGTTATGCTGTTTTTACCCGAAACATCTGTTTTAGACTAGTTTCAGGACTAGCCACAAACCATATTTTCCATGGAGTGTAACTCCCAAAATATAATGAACAACAAGCTGAAATTTGTATCAAAACTACTTGGATATGCTTCCTCAACGGACTCCATATTTCGTGGTCTGAATCATTCTAGAAAAACAATTATTGTGAAAATGGTGAGATGACCTATAAATAACATACCTTATAAAACATCATCAAAAGAATGTATCCTCCCTTGAATTTCAGCCTTTTTTACTTCACCTTCCCTCTAAAATTCGTCTTAGATAGCCTTTTTTACTTCACCTTACCTCAGTCACTTGTAGATATTCAATATTCTCAATTGTGATTAAATGAGATACCCTTGCCTCTTATTTATACTTTTATGTAGCTTCCTCAAGGGGTTACCCTCTAACCATCTTAAACCACTTTCCTTATTTTAGGGATAACCCACTTCTAACCACTTGTCCACTTAGTAATTTCACCATTAACTTTATTATTTAAATAATTTCTTTTGTATCCACTTTGAATTATAGTATATTCATCACTTCAATTTATTATTTACCTTCTAAAATCTCTTAAACCACTTTCCTTATGTTAGGGATAACCCACTTCTAACCACTTGTCCACTGAGTAATTTTTCCATTAACTTTATTATTTAAATAATTTCTTTTGTATCCACTTTGACTTATAGTACACTCACCACTTTACTTTATTATTTAAATAATTTCTTCTTTGCAACCACTTTGACTACTTTGAACTTTTGGGGCTTCTAGATGACTCATGAGGGTTCTCCAACTTCACATGGACATAACTGTCTAACCGTGAGGAGTTATGTGACGTTCCACATACCACCGAAAATGGCATGAAATGTAATATCCATCTAGAATAGTCTTACCTTCAAATATATTAAAACTCATACTATTATACATTAAACAAACTTGGGTCCATTACCCAAACCTTTGTGCTACTGAAATTTTCTACCAGACTTTATTCAAGGGTTGACATCAATGAAAACCAACCCAAATAATAAAAAATATCCCCCTTTGGCATTGATGGAAACACTATGATGCAATACTGAAGTCATATCACTCATGCTCCCCCTGGAACCATGCCTCTGTGCTCTTTCTCCAAGAATTTACCTTTGCATTTGATAAATCTCTCCCCCTTTGTCATCAATTGCAAAGGTATCTTTCCATCCGGGGTTGCTCCCCCTGACTAAATTATCCCTAAAAATGATCTCCCAAACTGAACTTTCCTCTTTATGGTGCTTCCTCGTGTAAATCTAAGACATATAAGATAAACATTGAAAATCACTCATTTTGGAGTAGAAATTACTCTGAGTCTCTGGCAAAGATACTCAAAGTCTTCCCTTGGAAGCGATTTTGTAAATATGTCTGCCACTTGTTCTTTTGAGCCCACATATTCAACTCTGATGTTCTTCTCTACAACCTATTCCCATAGAAAGTGATACTTTATTGGAATGTTCTTCGTCTTGGAGTGCATTATCAGGTTCTTTGAGATATTGATGGGGATTATATTATCACAATAGATTTGAATGGGCTCATCATACTCAACCTGTATATCTGTCAGAGTTTGTTTCATCCATAGAACCCGTGTACAACATCATGCTGCTGCAATATACTCTTCTTCGACTGTAGATAAAGATACTAATGATTGTTTCATGCTTAGCCAAGATACTAAACACTCACCCAAGTAGAATGATGCTACATTGGTGCTTCATCAGTCATCAATGCAACCTGCCCAGTTTGCATCTGTGTAGAAAATAAGTGATAGATCATTTCCTTTTGGATACCATAATTGAAACTCTTATGTTCCTTTGAGATATTTTAAAATCCTCTTCACTGCTACGATATGTGATTCCTTGGTGCTCCTTGAAATCGTGCCACCTGTCCAATTGCTTGCATTACGTCTGGTCTAGATGTTGTCACATATAGTAAGCTACCAATCATTGACTTGTATTGTCTCTGGTCTGTATACTTTGAATCATCATATTTTCTCAACTTGCAATTGGTTTGCATAGGAGTGGTAACTGGTTTGCAATTTTCATTCTGAACTTCTTTAGCATTTCTCTGATATACTTAGTTTGAGAAATAAAAATTCCTTGGTTTCTTTGACATATCTGAAGACCCAGAAAGAAGTATAGTTCTCCAAGTAATGACATTTCAAATTCATTCTACATATCCTTTGCAAATTTCTGGCTTAAGCTGTCATCATGACTTCCAAAAATAATAGCATCAACATAAACTTCAATTAATAAGATACTATCTTGAGTTACCTTGATGTAGAGGTTGTTGTCTGCACTTCATTTTCTGAACCCTACCTGATGTAGATATGTATCCAGTGTAGAGTCCCATGCTCTAGGAGACTGTTTTAGACCATACAAGGCCTTCTTCAATTTACACACATAATCTGCGTTCTCTAGAAATTGAAATCCTTCTGGTTGTTCAATGTAGAATTCTTCTTCAAGGTCCTCGTTCATAAAAGTTGATTTCACATCCATCTGATACACTTTAATATTCTTGGAGAATGCATAAGCTAAAATAAATAAGATTTCTTCCATTCTGGCAACTGGGAAAAATGTCTCTTCAAAGTCGATTCCTTCAACATGTGCATATCCTTTACATACCAATCTAGATTTTTTCCTTGTAACCTATCCATCTTCATTCAATTTATTTCTGAAAACCCACTCTATGCCAATCACATTCTTATACTTTGGTCTTGGAACCAATTCCCAAGTGTCATTCTTCTCTATTTGATCCAATTCTTCATCCATGGCCTTCTTCCAGAATTCATCCTTGCTAGCCTCTTCAAAACTATTTGGTTCAATCGTAGATAAGAGTGTTAGGTGCATTTGTTCTGGTGAACGTATTCTTCTTCTAGTCTCAACTCCTGCATCTCCGTTTTCGATAATCTGATCTGAAGGATGATTCTTCTATATGTGTTTTCTAGGTGTCTTTGGAGGCACTTGTTGAACTTGTTCTTCTACTTCTATCTGATCCTCTTCATCTTCCCCTTCTTCTTCTTATTCATAAAGTTGTTCCATTGATTCATTTTCTTCTTCCTTTAATTCTTGTCCACATGTTTCATCAATTGTTACATTGATGCTTTCCACAACTTTGTTCAACCTCGGATCGTAACACTTGTATGATTTCCTTGTACTTGAGAAACCAAAAAGTAATCCTTTGTCCACACGAGAGTCAAACTTTCCCATTCTGCCATCTTCTCTTTTGATGTAGCATTTGCTTCCAAATACTCTAAAGTGCTTCACATTTGTTGGTCTTCCTTTCCATAGCTCGTAGGGAGTTTTGTCATTGTTATTTCTAAGCATTACTTTTCTTTGAATGTGAATTGTTGTATGCACTGCATGTGTCCAAAAAATATATGTCAATTTGGAATCCATTAGCATTGTTCGAGCCATTTCCTGTATTGTCATGTTCTTTTTTTCAACAACTCCATTCTATTGAGGTGTCTTAGCAAAGGAGAATTTCTTTTTTATTCCATGCCTGCTGCAGTATTCCATAAATTCCTTTGAAGTGAACTCTCCTCCATTATCATATCTCAATTAAATCTTTTAATCCATTTCATTTTCAACCATTTCCTTGTAGACCTTGAAGTTTTCAAAAGCTTCTGACTTATTCCTGAGAAAGAAAACTGCAGTCGTTCTTGTATAATCATCAACTAATAACATAAAGTATTTCTCACCTTTTAAACCCTTTGTTGTAGTTGGTCCAACTAGATCAGTATGCATAATTTCCAGTGGTCTTGTTGTTGAATATTCCTTTGATTTGAACCTGGTCTTTGTTTGTTTTTCTTGTTGACAATGCTTGCATAAAGTGTTGGTTGGTTTCGTGATCTGGGGAATTTCTCTAACTGCTTACTTTTTGTTGAATTTGACAAGGTTATCAAAGTGTATGTGACCCATTATTTTGTTCCATAGCCAACCTTCATATTCCTTTCCTAGACAAAACTTTTCATTTCCAATTTCACTTAATACATATATGTTGCTTGAAGTTCTTGCAGATGTTGTAATCAATTTTATTGAACCTTCTTTTCTTATCTCTCAATTATGTGAATCGAAAGTAATTTTATGACCTTGGTCACACATTTGACTTACACTTAGAAGATTATGTTTCATATCTTCTACTAGTAGAAATTTTTCTGCCTTGGCATTCTTGTTTCCAATTTTGATTGTGCCTTTTCCAATGATTTTAGTTGAATCATCATTTTCGAAGGAGACAGATCCATCTCTTTCCTTTCTTAATGTAAGAACCTATATTTATCACCTGTCATATGTTTTTAACAACCATTGTCAACATACCAACCATGTTTCTTCTGCTTATCTTGTAGAGTGAGTGTGCATTCTTTATTTCTATATTGATTCTGCTTTCTTATCCATGTTCTCTTCTCAGCTTCCTGTGTGTGACTGTTGTTGTTCTATTATGTTTATCTAGGAGGCATTTTCATTCTACAATCTTTGGCCATGTGTCCAAAGTTGTTGCACTTGTATCATTCCACTTCAGTGCTCAATGATTCAAAACTGTCATAGATTCTTATTTGTGTTTCACTAGGCCTTCTTGGATAGCCATTTTGTGTATGAATTTCAAAGTGTCTTATGTTCCTCCTATTAGCTCTGCAATTTACAACTTTATGTCCAAAATTATTGCATGCATAACATAAACCAAAAAATATAGTTTGATACTTGGGAGTTGAATATCTTTTGAAAGGAGTTACTCTTATGAATCCTTCTTTTTCCTGAGGCCTATTTGTTTCTCTCGGTCGTTGATTCTGAAGTCTGAATCTTCTCGGTGGAGGAGTGTCTCTGTAATCTTCTTTATATATCTTCCTATCCCCTTTGATTGTTTTTGCATAGATTTATTGGTGTGTTTCTTGTTCTGTTGCATTGGAGATTGATCCATTTTCTGTCTGATTGTATCCAAGTCTGGAGTTGTCATGATGAGGCTTTTGACTGTTGATAATGTCATCCAAAACTTTTGAGTTGTTATACATATTTTTCTTTTGAAAATTATTTCTTAAGGTGACAATCTCTACTTCCAAATTTCCAATGATCATGTCCCTTTCTTCTAAATATTCTTTGAGTGATTCTTCAATTCTTTTGTCTTCTTCTATTTGAACCTTCAATTTCATGATCATTTGTTCTAGTTCTCGAGTGTCTTCTTTCTTGTCTAGTTCTTCTTGTAGCTTCTTGTTTTTATTCTTTTCTCTTCTTATAACTTCTATGGAACTCAACAATTATTCTCGATGATCAACTTCTATCTCTTAATATTCTTCTTCGGTGTCTTCTTTATCAGAGTCTTCTACTACCATGAATAGAACTCTTTATGTCTCACTGTCACTGACTTCATCTTCATCTGATGAGGAGATGTCTTCTTTGGTGCATAAGATTTTCTTGAAAGATTTCTTTGTGGTTCTTTTGTATTTATATGTTTGTTTGTTATTTGAGTAATATTCATCATTCCTCTTGTTTTTCTTATGAGGACATTTGTTAGAAAAATGACCAATACCATCACAATTGAAACAAATCAATGAGAGCTTACCTTTATATCTGTCGTTGGTTCCCTTTTTCAATCTTCTGACAAAGTTGGTCACTTCTTCATCATCTTCTGAGATG
>JZKD02S0053849.1:58355-69023 GCA_000966675.3 Picea glauca | reverse complement strand
AAGATTTGACTTTATAATTTACTACAAGACACATGCAATCCATCCATCAAAATGCCATTTATTAATTTCCACATGAAGAGGGAATTGATAGGGTCATTGGGAATATGGAGGGCTCATATTTAGCGTAAAGTGATATCATGGAGGGAGAAGAAATTAAGAATACTAATCAAATAATTAATAAAACCATCAAATCTGTAAAAACATATTCCGGAATATCAGTCATCAATCTCTTCCATGTCAACTTTCCATCATTTCGATACAGACTTCTCTTAAAAATAAATATCACAGAAAAGGGAATGGATAAGTGAAATTGGGATCATGAAGGGGTTGTATTTAGCGAAAAATGATACGATGGAAGGGATTCCCATGGATAATTTTCTAATAATACATCAAACAATGCCATCCTCGATGTTAATTAATAATCAAAACCTTTTACTATTTCAAAAATGAACAACATTCAGTTTCCATAAAACAACTCAAAGATGGTGTTTCTTTCCAAGGCTACTCATTTGCCTAAGAAATTGCATTACATAGTAACCAATTTTATATTGCCTAGGAATTAATTAACAATAATAACACTGCTTATATATAACGGAGTCGAGGAGTGATAAATATCATAATAACCACAACCAATACAACAAATAGTTACGAAGTGGGCAGTCTATGATCCATAATGTCAACATTGGTAAAGTTTAAACCCACAGGGTCCCATGAAGTGACTAAAGGTTCCCTGTGTATAACAATAATTTGACTGAAACCACAATTTAGCAAACCTTCCAATTTATTCCATTCTGGTTCATAAAACTTCATTCAAGCATTTCATAATTCCTATACAAATGCTCCTCGCATTTGAAAACAACACACATCAAGCTGTATTTTAACAATACTTTTGCAACATTGCCATCGACCCCATATTTTTTCTTGTGACAGACTATATCTTCAGATGAATAAGTGGGTTCAAAATTCCTTCTACCATTAATCAAACCCGTGGACAAACAAAAGAGCACAAACAATGCTTTTATCAAATTTTGGGTAGGCAAATTTCCATGATAATTTCCAATGCACAGGGTTCAATATGCAATAGTGGATATCAAGGTGGTAGAAGAAAGTGGCTAACAAATTGAGGGTTTGTCCAGAAGGAGAACGAAAGGTTTAATCCTTCACAAAAATATACATTAACACTCACAAAGTAGTGACCAGGGCGCAGACACAATAGCCATGAAAACCAACCACCAAAATGACAGGCATAGTGTCCATATAACCCACAGGTAAGGAGCAGTGATACACTCTTGTCGAATACAGAAGAAACCAAAACAAGATACTAGAGGCAAGACAGGATCGAGAGTTTCCCAACGATATTATTTTCCATAACAAAAATGTGAACAACTGTGTTGAGGAAAAGGTATGAATTACCTTACTCAATCATTTTTCAAATCTTGCGTGGCTATGACAAGATAGTAGGGAATGTCACCCTGGGTTTTATAGCCTCAAAAATATTGTCCCAATCCACAAGTATTAATTATTAGGATTGAGGGTGATTTATTAATGAAAAGAATGTTGTAATACAAAATAAAGTTTATATAAGTTTATGAAATATACACAGATTACAGAAAGTAAACATGGAGATCAAAAAGTGAAAAGTAACCAAGTCATAATTACACATATAAGACATAATAGCAATCTAATTTATTTCATTATGAGATATCAAAAGTGTTTTTCTCTTTACAAGACCCTTGTAAGGGCATGTACCAAAGTCTGATTTAGAGATCCCCGATGAACACCATACAAAAAGAATCTGACAATCAAGAAAAACTGAAATTTATTATCTGGATCAACTTGCCACAAAATACTGCCAATTTGACTCTGCAAGATATTCTTTATTATCCATGAAACGTAATTCACAAATAGACAAGAATACACAGACTAACAAGGATGGATCAACACCTCTAAAACAAGCTTCTAAAAAGTTTGGTTCAATCTTGAACCTTGTTGTCTACAATAAGACCCTGTTGTCACCAGGGATGATTTTAAGGATGGAAATTTATTTTAAAATGTAGAAACCTTGGTGAATCTTACTAATCCTTCATATGTTAACTATAAATGTTTGGCGATATTTTTGTAAAAATATTCAAATTTCTAAGTATTTTATATAGTTTTTATAAAATTTTGGCGATTTTTAAGGTAAAATAATTTTATCCTATAGAATTTGGGTGAATCATTTTTAAAATAGTGAATCTCGTTTTTGGAAAAACCATGGAAAATTAGCCCATGAGCGAAATTTAGCCCCTAAAAGCATCCTTGGTTGTCACAAAGAGAATTGGGCTTTGAATAAACTCAAGAATGAATGAAAATTGAAACTATCTTAGGAAACTAAAAGAGCAAACCTTATTCTTGCTTTCTTCTTCTATTCTCCCTTTGTTTCTTCTTCCCATTCAGCTTTTGTTCTTTCCAAATAAGTTGAAGTAGTTCAACTACTTTCTTTAGTTAAGTTAGCTTGACTTAACTAATTTATTTTAGGAGAAATAAATAATAATAATATAGTTAAGGGTATTTAATTAATAATAACTAGGTAGGTGGGACCCCTTGTGACTCTTGTCATTTATTCTTTTCAAATAATAGAATATAACACACAAGGATAATCATTTTAACACATGCCACACTTGTAGCTCCCTTAGATACCTTCCAAACTGAATATTTAAATATCAGAAATAATTTAAATCATATCCAAAAATATGTAAATATCTACATAATCCACATTATCCAAAACAGAGCTTGTTGTCCAAACTTTCTGAAAACCATTAACATTGTCTTCATCAACTCAAATCATAAAAAACACAATCTAAAATCCATACTTGCCACTCTGGGAGGCAATTTTTCTTTTTTCATTGTTGTCCCCCTTTGATTTCCTGGAAGTAGCATGTGGTTGATTAGAACCTTGAGGTTGTATTTCATTGATCACATGGGAACAATCATCCTTCAAATGCATGCGGGAAGACACAGATTTTGAGGAATCATCTGATGGAGAAGAAGGGGAGGCATTTGCTTTGCCTTTATCTTGCATAGGTTGGGTAATATCAGTTTTTAGTCTTTTACTAGCATGTGAATATTGAACAAGTGAATCAGCATGACAATATGGACATTAGGATTGACAGGTGGTGGGAGAGGCAATGACATATTGGGCCATCCACAATGATGAGAGACAGCCAGGTTGACAATCTCTTGTCATCCATCATTTGCAGGGACTTCTGGTTGCAAGGACACATGTGGAGGAACATGAATGCCAAGGTTGTTCTGAGGTTGGAAAGGAGGTCTTTCTAGACAAGGGTATACTATTCCATGACCAATCCAGTTAAATAACCCAGCTTGGAACAACTGGTTCAATTCTTGGGGATCAACATCAAAATGGATGGAAAATCTAGGCCTTCTAGGCCCTCGGTTCCAATTTCTCATGCCTCTGTTATTTCTGCCATGGTTGCCCCTACTGAAGAAACTCATCTTGTAGAAATAGTTCGTCAATAACTAAGCTCTTAATAAACCATACATGACACTCTTCTTACATGAATCAAAATTTGGCTCAGAAATTGACACGAGATACATGCAAATCCATCCATAACAAATCATTTAATAATTGCCAAGTGAACATGGGGTGATAGGGTTCATGGGACATATGGAGGGTGTGTAATTAGAGAAAAGTGGTATAATGATAGGGGATTAATACACGAATACTATTCGTCAATTAATTAAACAATTTAACTGTGTAATAAAATACCAAGATATCAGTCACCAATCCCTGTTGTGTTATTCTTTGTCTCTTTTACACATACTTCCTTTTTAATTTATTTCACAGAATAGGGATGCCATAAATTAAATTGGGATTATGAGGGGAATGTAATGAGCGAAAAGTGGTAGAATGACAGGGAAATAATATGGATAATGTTCAAATGAAAATAAATCAAAACATGCAATCAAACATATCTTTGTTCTGATCTTCAAAGTTCAACAGTATTTACTTTTCAAAATCACAATTGAAAATGTTACTTCCTTTGACAAATTTGCTTATTGGCTTCTAAACAATAATCTATATCCCCAAAACTATTTAATTACAACAACCTTTGTATTCATATAATCATCACATGAAATTCATTACAAAAAGCATTGTAATCGATATGAGAAACCACAATAACCCTTTGAGATACAACCATTAACTCAATATTTAATCTTTAAACCAACAAAAACATGCACAGTATTTATAACCATTTGTATCTATCAGTTATTTAAACATTGTCCAAAGCAATCAAATGGACGTTATAACTCTTAATCGAGCTTCAAACAATTTGCACACAGGTGACCCCTTTATATAGCCAAAATAACGATTGAACCAAATAACATTCAATATTTTGAGCCCAAGCTTCAAAAAAATAAGTGTACAGACTTCTTCCAGAATTTCCAAATGAGGGATGCAACCAAAATCGTGCCCAAGCAACCAAGAATGCACAGTACTCCATCAACCATCGATTGGATTAAAATGATATCAATATCATGTTTAGGGTTTAAAACAACAAGTGGAAGGTAAGAACAGGTGGTTCAACCAGAGGGTTAAGACTTAGAATATCGTAGATAGCTCATGCCTTTCACAATTTACCACAGAACCATAACATGTAACAATACTCTCAACTTTGAGGGTTACCAAAATGACAGACTGTCAATTCCAACAAGAAAATGAAATGAAGCCAATCCCTTTAATCAATACTGTAAAATGAGGGACTAAGAACAAACTCGTGCCTGACCAGAAAGCATCCATAATGATTCTATCAACTTATGGGTGATGTTAAACTCATACTATGCAATGTTCTCCAGGAAATAGTGTCGGTGAGGGAAACACAAGGTAGCTAACAACTCATAGTTTTTCCGAGACAAGGCAGAAATATTTTTATCTTTCATCGGTTCACATTACAACCCATAGGGTTGAAAGATACTAGCCATGGATATGAACATGGAGTGGGCAACTTAAACACAGAGACCTGTTATGAAAATCCATAAGTAGGATACACCCAAATCTCAGAGCTTTGGTAAGCCATGATACTCAATTTCAACAAAGATGCTAGACCCAAAACCCAAACCATGACCGAGCAGGCTTCGTTGGCATTTTTATCCAATAAACCCATGCAAAGATTGCACACAACAAGGAGAGCATAACCATTTCTTTTTTCAAGTGCTAACAGTCCAGAATAATCACCATAAGAAACCACGGGCACAAACA
Source organism: Picea glauca (assembly GCA_000966675.3). NCBI lineage: Eukaryota > Viridiplantae > Streptophyta > Pinopsida > Pinales > Pinaceae > Picea > Picea glauca. Next base: position 63,763 of record JZKD02S0053849.1, on the reverse strand, counting down.
CCAATACACAATTCAAATATCTCATAACATCTTAATAATCACACATACCACGAGTAATCCAGAGCCAAAAGTTGATTCAAAGGGAAGAGTAACCATCATGGATGGAAGAGTAAGAAACCCATGCCTGGAAAATCCTGCGCAAGGAAGAAAACTAGACTGCATACCTCCTTCATGACCAAACAATGCAGAGCAACAACAACTACCATAGCCAAAACCAAAATGCAAGAATGACTAGGGTGACTAGATCAAGGGGAGTTTGAGTGACATGCAGTAAATGCACGTCGCTTCTCCCTTCTCACTTCTCTCATTCAATTCAAAGTACGAGCCAAGCCAATTCACCATAGCACTACACATTAATCAACCAAATGTCCATTTCCATATCACATTTGCAAAGTGTGCTACCCCTTTGTAATGTCCAACTTCTTTAAAATAACCATGTGCTAGGAACATAACCCAATGTGAAACCATATATGAAATTCAAACAAGGCGCATAGTAGCAAGGGTAAAGAGAACCCATCCTTTGTCATAATAATGCACAACATTAGAACTTGAATATAGTTCTTTTATTCAGAAGAGATCCATTATTATCCTTTATCAAGATCATTTAAACCATTTAATGCCATGTTCAATGCAATATCAAAGACAAAACTAATAATAGTTATTTCATCCACAGGGTAGCCTTAACATATTCTGTGAGAGTTCATCAAAGCCATCCAGTGCCATGTTTTAATCAACCAACCATCACACGTTACCACAACATTTTAAACCATGATTTGAAACAATGAACTATAGAAGATTGTGCAGGTACCATCACATAAGCAAACAAAATATAAGCGCAACATATCCACCATAGTGTCATAATTCCAACAAGGGGGTCCCACCTACTAGTTTATTATTAATATATATATAATAAAGATTGGCAATCATTTGCGAGAATAGTATTCATCGTTGTGTTTTTAAGTGTCAACAAGATATACACAACAAAAGACACCACACCTCTTTTTCAATGCCATGGTTCAAATACAACCACCACAGGAAACCAAAACCTTGCAAATAACCAATACACAGTCTGAATTCATTCATATCATAGCTTTGGAAATGCACAGACCATGAGAAAACAAGACCCAATTGTTGACTTAAAGAGAAGAGTGAATATTCATGGATGGAAAAGCAAGAAAAGTCCATACCTGTGTAAAAAATTGCTAAGGAGAAATGATCAGCCTGTATACCTCCTCCACGAACGAGCAAAGCAGAGCAACAACAACCAACAAGAGAAAATGCAAAATGACTAGGGTTGCGAGCTCGAGGTGAGTTAGAGTGACATGCATTTACTGCACGTCGCTTCTACATTCACATTTTCATTAATGGATAGTACGAGCAATCCCACTATACCATTTATCAACCATTAACATCCAAATCAAATTAATACAAGCCGACTAGACCATAGTTTTCCAATGTTCCAATTTTGCAAATGCACCAACCCTTGCCATTATTCCCATTTCACATATAATAAAAATTTGCTAGTGGTAATTAAATCACAACCCAACTTACAATGCAACACTTGTAGCAAGGGTCAAGGTGATCACCCAACTAAACCATACACCATATAAAATATAAAAATTAAAACTAGAGTGTAGATTCCTCATCCATTCAAAGGCAACATAGTCACACNCACCTCTTTTTCAATGCCATGGTTCAAATACAACCACCACAGGAAACCAAAACCTTGCAAATAACCAATACATAGTCTGAATTCATTCATATCATAGCTTTGGAAATGCACAGACCGTGAGAAAACAAGACCCAATTGTTGACTTAAAGAGCAGAGTGAATATTCATGGATGGAAAAGCAAGAAAAGTCCATACCTATGTAAAAAATTGCTAAGGAGAAATGATCAGCCTGTATACCTCCTCCACGAATGAGCAAAGCAGAGAAACAACAACCAACAAGAGAAAATGCAAAATGACTAGGGTGGCGAGCTCGAGGTGAGTTAGAGTGACATGCATTTACTGCACGCTGCTTCTACATTCACATTTTCATTAATGGATAGTACGAGCAATCCCACTATACCATTTATCGACCATTAACCTCCAAATCAAATTAATACAAGCCGACTATACCATAGTTTTCCAATGTTCCAATTTTGCAAATGCACCAACCCTTGCCATTATTCCCATTTCACATATAATAAAAATTTGCTAGTGGTAATTAAATCACAACCCAACTTACAATGCAACACTTGTAGCAAGGGTCAAGGTGATCACCCAACTAAACCATACACCATATAAAATATAAAAATTAAAACTAGAGTGTAGATTCCTCATCCATTCAAAGGCAACATAGTCACACTTTGTGAGAGATAACTTAGATAACATTGTTTCATGTTTGGTCACCTTGCCCATTTTGTTCTATAATAATTATTTTGACAGTGGTTTAAAGCAAATAAATTGTAGAGTTTGTGTCGCAACCAAGGCATAAACACATGAAATGTAAGTGTCGCTTCTTCGTCATACTCACATAAGTCACACAAGGGGTCCCACCTATTAGTATATTATTAAATATAATTAAATAATAAGGTGTTTGTGATCATTTGCAAGCAGGTACCCTATGTTGCACTTTTGAGCATCAATAGGGTGCACATCTTAGGCTAGATAGTGTTAGAGAGAAAGACCAAGAATCACCCTAGAAGATCCACCTTCCATTCTTGCAGCTGCAACTCCAAACTTGAGCTATACTTGAGAGAGTGAGTACAAATGAGATAGAGTGCCCTCTATTTATACTGGTTCTTTTCACCTATCTAGGATGACTTTTCCTTTTAGAGGATAATACTTTAAAATTAATTATTTTACTAATTTGACTTGTCTTATAGGGTTTTTACACATTTTTTTAGGGTTTCTCTTGCTTCTGGAATATTCTATTCTAGTAATAGATTACACATGGAGGTTAATACCTCCCAAAGCTAGCATAATATGAACACTCCCTCCTAGCTATTAAGGTATTAACTATAATGGTCTCAAACACATCCATCCATTTCGCATGGTATGGGCAATGCTCACATAGTCTTGCAGACCATTCTATAGGTAGCATAATCATGGCCACATAGGATATCTCATGATCATGTAGATCAATTCACAAGCATCATCATCACTATCCATCCAGCTAGAAATCGTCTCCAACACGATTGGTTGGCACACCAGCCTAGGAAACACCTTCAACACTACAGATAGTCTCTGTGGAAATTAGGTAGTAATACACAGTTACTATAATTCCATCCAATAGATCACAACAGTTTCGATCCATAGTAGTACGCAACTACTATCCAGTGGTACACAAGCACTTCTAGTAGCACACAACTGTTGGATTACTGGGAAGGGGGTGAATCAGTAATAGAGAAATTTAATGCTTTTTAACCATATAATCCAAGCGTTGTATCAATGTATCATTATCATCTAATAACTACTTAGTAAATAAGCAATGAAAAAATGAACAATCATACACACACACAGTACACCAGTGTTTTATGTGGACCCAAAGTGGGAGAAAAACACAAAATGATTTTCCTTATACGTATTGAAGAATTACATTAATTGGAAGCACCAACTTCCTTTGTTTTCTAGTTGCAACTAGAAGGAGGCTCCAACCCCCTAGTTTCTCAGGCTACAACTTGAGGGAAGCTCCAACTCCCCAATTTTTTGGTACAACCAGAAGGAGGCTACAACCCCCTATGTTCTTTGGTTATAACTGGAAGGTGGCTACAACCACCTATCCTTGCCCCATCCAACCTCCCTTACATATAAGTAGAATGATGGAACCATTGTCACACTATCACTATGAGATATATTGTTGTAAACCTGTATCAATCAACCTGCACCAAATAACATGTACCAATAACCTGAACCATGCATCAACCTGTACCTCAAATTGTAATCAATTTGTACCATAAACAAGTGCATCAACCATGCACCAACCTGTACCAAACAACTTGTAATCAACCTGTGCCATAAACAAGTGCATCAACCATGCACCAACCTATACCAAACAATCTGTAATCAAACTGTGCCATAAACAAGTGCATCAACCATGCATTAATCTGTACCTCAACCTGTACCATGAAAAAGTGGATCAACCATGCAACAAACCTATACAAATAACCTATCACAACAACCTGTCTCATCAATATTATCAAACAAATTAGATCTACTCACCAAGATCAATCACTAAGACAAGTCTCAAAGATGTGCATCAACCAAGTATAACGCAACAACTCACAATCATCACCAAGATCAATATGTGCTTCTAATAATACAAGTATGCTACATCATCCATAAACCATGTTTAAAAAATACTACTAACAAGTGCCTCCAACCATGTACCAATCATGTATCAACTACTCATCAACTATGACTCATCAATATGTACCAACATCATCAACTATACACCTCATGTATGTGCCAACTCATCAACTACTTGTCTCAACCATGTACCCAACATGTACCTTAACCAAAATCCCTCATCAATTTCATCATCCAAATATGATTTGTAAATATGTAATAGACCTGGTGTATATGATCACATACCTGTAAACCTTCCTTAACTTTAACAACAAGAGACTAGCATTTTCATCAAACTTTTCTTTAGTCTCACATGACTAGTTTTGGATTAGTCAACAATCCTAACTTGAAATAATCCTAACTTGAAATAATCATAACTATGTACCTGTAATGAATAAAGATCTGAAACTGACACACAATTTTCTTCAGAGTGTTTATGCAATTCCTCCAGGTTTCACTACTTGGAACCTCTCAGAAAAGGAGTTATAGAAAAAACGACATACATTGTTGAATTCTGGCTTATTCTAGAGAGTGACCTTGTAGAGTGTGCCCCGCACAGAATATTTGTTGAATCTATCTGAAAATGTTACACAACATACTAAATATTGTACTCTAACAAACACATTTGGTCTTACTGAATTTGGATATGTTATGAATAAGTTATGGCGTTTTTACCCGAAACACATGTTTTAGACTAGTTTCGGGACTAGCCACAAACCCTATTTTCCACAGAGTGTAACTTCACAAATACAACGAACCACAAGCTAAATGTTTTACCACATATACTTGGATATGTTTCCTCAATTTCATAGAAATTTCACAGTCTGAATCATTGTATAAAAAATGTTATTGCTAAAATGTTGAGATGACCTGTAAATAACATACCTTAGAAAGCATCATCAAAAGAATTTATCCTCCCTTGAATTTCGACCTTCTTTTCTTCACCTTCCCTCTGAAATTCGGCTTACATATCCTTTGGTTACCTCAGTCACCTATATATATTCAATATTTTCAAGTGTGATTTAAAATGAGAGAGCCTTGCCTCTTATTTATACTCTCCAAGTAGCTTCCTTAAA